>JARFJB010001722.1:1140000-1536520 GCA_036346205.1 Vesta saturnalis | reverse complement strand
AAATTATATAAAAAGTTTTTGAAACGTCTAAAACACTGAATCCTGCATATATAGGTTTATTGAAATATACTTCAAGCTTATTCATTTCAATGATAAGCATATCATTGTCAAATATTGTACAACTATGAAAATTTGGTTTTGATATGGCACGAGCACCATAGCGACCCTCCCATTTCGTTACTAGCCGTATGTCCTTATGCTTACGTACATTTTCCATCAGCTTCCCGAAAACACTATTAATCATTAATTTATAGAAATTTTTATCGAATTCATTTTGAGATTGCTGACGCATGGCTGTATTTAAATCTATGTATTTTTTTAACCACGGGGACTGTTTAAAACGTAATATACGGTGTACTTTTACCAACTTCAATCCATATTTTAAATATACTTTTAAATTTCTGTAATGAATTACATAATTACGTTTTGGATACAGGGTAAGCAGTAATTTTTTCATTTTGGAATCAGGCGTGGGTGGAACCATATGTTCGGGTGCCAGCGGTAGATCACTGTGACTCTCATGTAATTCTATAGGATAGTCTAAATCACACTCGACTATATAACCAATTTCCGAATCATCGGGATGGTTTATTAAATCTAAACTTTCAATATTAGCTTCATCAACAAAAGAAAAATCGCCAAATGGTAGAAATTCTGACATGGCGGCTCCATATAAATTATTCACGTTGTAGTACATTAAATACACACTTTCGGAGGTGGGATCAAATTTTTCCCCATGTACTTATTGTTAGCTTTAGCATACCGATTTGAACATTGAGCTACACCACCTCTAATCCTCTCTCAATAAACATTAGCATATCAATGTCTGTAAATAATTCTAACTTTACTTGTGTAATTTTAAGCATAGCATCGAATGCTAAACCGGGAGCTGTATAATAGTGCAGAGGATCAAGTCGTAAGTACTTAAACAAGTTTGCCTAAAGTTTTCGAAAATATCTGCTAAAAGTAGAACGTCTGTTTTAGATACAAATCTGAGTACTCCCTAACGATTTAATGCTAAATTTGTTCCAAACGTTAACCGCATGCGCAAAACTCTCATCACTGATTCCCTCATTATTAAGATGACTGAAAATGCTTCTTTAGGGGAGCGTGGTCTCATTCAATTTATCCCACGTATCAATATACTCATAAGGAAACACACCTTTGCGAACTACTAGAGAAAATTCCTCCTCATTGTTGCAACTAGCGGGAAATAATTTTTTACTATCCTCCAAATAGTCTGACAACTTTTCAATACTACTCTCATAAATCTGAAAGAGTCAATAAATCTAAACTTAATTTTGGTGCCTTCCATTACCTTCGTGAAAGAGATATATCTTTCTTTGTTTATGGGTAGCAGTGAAATCAAACCGGGAACACTAGCCAATTCTCTAATGATGAAATGGGAATCATAACCTGATAAATTATGGAACACAACTGGCAGAATGTGGGAGTCTGTATAGTTTAGGTTACAGCCGGTGCGCTGCCCCGAAATGCCCCGTAAGATGATTATGGTCTCTAACTTTTATATCAGAATTAGTAAATGGTTTCCGACAAATGTGACAAATCGTGACGCTTTCAAATTGCTCAACCTGACTGAGACTTAAAGTAGCCATAGGAATTATTTGATTGATTATTTCGGTAGCCCAATGTGCAATACTTTGAAGCTCGTTAACAAACCATTGAATGCAATCCTTTCCTCTATAAAGCCTAAATCGAGATAAAGAATCATCATATGAACACTTCAAATAGTAGGCAATGCTGAAAGGTGTGTGTTTGGAGTGAAATAGAGTATTACCTTCGATACCATTTGCACACTTCTAAAATACTTTCTAAATCGGCATAAATGACAAATGGCACCTTTTCTTGAATGCAAATTTTGAACTGTAAATTCATTTCCGCTTCGGTAGGCAGTAGAGGCATTGATTAAGTTGCTGCAATATGTTAAATGTTTTCTAGAACGATCAGAAAAATGATTCAAACATCGGTAACAAATTACTTTTTATGCCATCCTTTGATATCTGTTTTGAAAATAAAGCTGACATATTTTTAATCCATGTGAAATGGTATACAGTGTTATCCGCCCTGATCAGAAAGTATTAAAAGATTTATGGGTTCTTTATCGCTTTGCTGATTACTCAATACAAAGGTGCAACTTTTTACCATTTATGCAGTACAAATTAATTGCGAGGTTGTTTAGTTTCTCAAATTTTTACATCATCCAGCTGAATGGGAAGTGAATTGAATCAAACTTCAAAACGTCTAGAAAATGAGGATAACTTTGAATTTCCGTATTGCTGGGGGATATAATGCCGAAACAACGGCCCACAGGAAGCAAAACTCATCGTTATTTTTAACATTAACAACAGCGTGCTTTACTTTATGAAGCGGGAACTTTAACATAAGTTGAACAACCGCCTCTAAATGGGACAAGCTATTAATATTTACTTTTAAATGTAAGACTTCATGTACTGCCCAACCGAATCCCTTTCGAAAACTCCTCTAATTTTATCCGTAACTTATCATACACGTTTTCATTGTACCAGACACGTATTGGTTGAAATATCAATAACGCAATTTTTGTGGCAAAAGTCTTCAACTCAATACTATGATTTTGGGGTTGCATGAAATTCAGCCTAAGACCACATTTACCTTTAGCATAGATTGCCTTAACATTAATTTCACCTTACGTGCAAAACTATTATATGCGTTTAGTAAAATATCAAAGGGTCCTTAATGTTTGACATATTGATTATAATTCCTGTAAGCCCTACCATTAAAACATGAGTCTAGGGGTACCAACGTAATTTATGCATACCTTTTTATTGACAATTCCACTACCCCTTCTCTGAAGCGTTCTTTAACCGTCTCAATCTAACCAGATAGCACTTGAGCAATGCTAAATTGTCTCAAGCTTAAGCAAGCTTTCATTGGTCTTATAATAAATTTTATGTTTAATTATATCTTGCAATAGTTGATATTGGTGTTAACTATACGGATGTGCCTGGCAAATTCCTTTTTGTTTTCAAAAGGGAACAATGCCTTTGTTAAATTAACCATCTCACTACTACTTGGCATACTATAGCTAAATATGAAGCACACCGTAACAATGAACTTGTAACAAATGCTCTTCACAACGGTTCTAGTCACGATTGTAAAAATATGATGCACAAATTGGTGAGTACTTTACGTTTAACAAATTGCTCTTCGGTTTACAATAAAACTTTTAGTTAGGATTGTAAAAATGATGCCACACTGGTGATTAATAAATTGTTTTTACTTTAGGTAATTTGTTGTTGTGACGATTGTAATGTATCGACTGACGTGGGACTGTTCTTTATCTACTTATATAGAGATAAGATCGGTAAGGTCGGATAAGTTCGGATCACCTTTTCATAAGCTACGACTCAACAATGAATCGTCTTTATTTTTTACCTTGAAAATTGTAAGCATAGACTTTGAAGCGTCATCTTTGTTCTTGATTTCCTAGAATTGAGATTACAATTTATTTTATAACTCGACTAGAAGAATGAATCACTTTTGTTCTTTACCTTGAAAATTGTAAGCATAGACTTTGAACAATGGGCCCTTTTGATTTCCTGAATTGAGATAACAATTTATTTCTAACTGAACAATGGATCGTCTTTGTTATCAGAGGTGTGACCTTGTAAGCATAAACTTTAAATCGTTGAACAATGCATCGCCTTTATTCTTGATTTCTCAGAATTGTAGAACTATGACTCATCCATAACAATAGATCGTCTTTGTTCTCTCATGTGACCTTGTAAGCATAGACTTTGAACCGTTAACAATGAGCCCTCTTTGTTCTTGATTTCCTAGAATTGAGATAACAATCTATTTTTATATCTGAACAATGAGATCGTCTTTGTTCTCTCACGTGGCCTTGTAAGCATAGACTTTGAAGCGTTGAAATGCATCGCCTTTGTTCTTGATTTCAGAATGTATTTAGATAACAATCTATTTTTATAACTCATCCAAAACAATGGAATCACCTTTGTTCTCTCATGTGGCCTTGAAAATGATAAACATAGACTTTGAACACAATGGACCGCCTTTTTCTTGATTTCCTAGAATTGAGATGTGGTCGTATGAAACGGTTGCGAAACAGCTACCTGTTTTGGGAAACGGACCCCTGTTTCAGGAAACGTCTACCTGTTTTAGGAAACGGCTACCTGTTTTAGGAAACGGGTACCTGTTTTAGGAAACGTACCTGTTTTAGGAAACGGCTACCTGTTTTTAGGAAACGGCTACCTGTTTAGGGGAACGGCCACCTGTTTAGAGGGCGTGGCTTTGAAACATGCACCTCAGGGCTCTTGATTTCCTAGAATTGAGATGAATGGATCGTCTTTGTTATCAGAGGTGTGACCTTCTAAGCATAAACTTTAAATCATTGATAATGGATCATCTTTATTCTCGAAAGAGATGTATTTAGATAACAATCTATTTCTAACTGAACAATGAATCGTCTTTGTTCATTTACCTTGAAAATTATAAGCATAGACTTTGAAGCGTCGCCTTTGTTATTGATTTCTCAGAATTGAGATAACAATTTATTTTTATAACTCGACCAGAAGAATGAATCGCTTTTGTTCTTTTACCTTGAAAATTGTAAGCATAGACTTTGAAGCGTTTCTTGATTTCCTAGAATTGAGATAACAATCTATTTCTAACGGAACAAGAGATAGTCTTTGTTCTTTCATGTGGCCTTGAAAGCATAGACTTTGAACAATGCATCGTCTTTGTTATTGATTTTTAGAATTTCAGAATGACTCAGCCAAAACAATAGATCGTCTTTGTTCTCTCATGTGACCTTGAAAGCATAGACTTTAAACAATGGGCCCCTTTGTTTCTCAGAATAGGGCGTGGCCTCGAAACATGCATAGACTTGTCTGAGGGCAATGACCTTCAGAACTATAATGACCTTGAAGGGACTACAGACATAACCTTGAAGAGAGTTACACACCTGTGGTCTTCAGCTGCCCTTGAAATAGGCAATGTTACCGACCTTGAAATCTAGTAACTTTTCTGGTGACTTTTCCTAGATCTGGTGACAAAAGTGACAAAGTGGGTAGCTATACTTACCTCTAGGGTCCGCGTTCGCCGGATACAGTCGGCGACCGCGGTCCCTGTGTCAGTGAGGCCCGCACTACTTGCATAAGGTACGCACCCTTTCCGGCGACGGAGCTTATCGTCTAGTCGCCGGAAACGACGCCGCCTGTACGCAGTGAAGCTCGCGCCCTGACTTATTATCTAAGTCGACGCTTTTCCCGTGAAGAAATGCGCCGACTGTACAGGAAGCTTGCGTCCGGTCAAACCTACAAGCACTAGCACTTTTCCGTCATTTTCAGGATAAACACTTGTCACCGCGGTCACAGCACTAGCACATTCACTAACACCGTCGCCACGTCGCTCCGACTCCGTGGCTGCTCCGGTGGTCCTTATCCGATTTCCTTCCCGTCGATTCGCTGCCCTCGGAAGATCGGCTACGTCCAATAAAAACTTGGCAACTTCCACTTGACCCGAAACGATGCCGTGGATGGACCTTCGTTCGCCCGTCGTTTCCTTACGAGCGACATCCGGTTGACGTAAGGTCCGCACCGTCCTGCGGCTTCTTCCGCCCGCATCCACCACGGCAACCATTCGCAAGACCTTTACGTGGTTATCGGATCCGTTTCTTCCGCCTCTTCCGAGGGCCTACTAACACCGAAACGTAATTTAGATCCGGTGGTCCTTAACCTAGTTTGCGCGCGACACTAGGAAACTTGATGCCGCACACGCGCCCGCCGCTGTCAAATCCGGTTTTATATTGTCCCGATCGGTAATAAAGTCATAATCGGTGATGTGTCACAATAGGTAAAAGACGCGATTTTAGTAATAACGACCGGATTACACTCGCGCAACGTTCGGTTTAAGTCTGCACTTGTTTCGCGAATTTAGATAGTTCCGTCCACCATTCCCGTTCGCCCGCCATCGCCGTGATTTCCTACGCTTGTCCACGTAGGCCCGCGCCGACTAATCTCGCATCCGCCAACCTTCTAGCGCCTTCCTCGATCTCACAATCGAAAATTATGTGACCGAGTTCGGTGGCGTGCCCGCACGCACACCGTTCTCTTGGTCTTCCGAATCTTTAGGTAACTTCCGGTTCGTGCCCCGTTACGAGCTGGACTGTAAAGTCCAACTCGGTGCAGTAAATATCCTCTGTGCGACGTCCGGTAGAAACCTGAAGGTTAAGGGCCGGTCGCCGCGCGGTCCATCTTCCTGCCATCTCTCCATTGTCCTGTTTGACAGTAACCTCTTCACCGTGGTCATCGGAATCTTGGCTAGGCGATCCGCGCGTTGTCGTCCTCGCGGCTTCCTTTGCGAGCCGGTCTGCCTCGTTTCGGTTTCCGGCGTGTGCCTTCACCCAATGCAAGCTTGACGCCGACACCGCCGCTACCCGACGTAACAGTCGCCAGGCCTCCGCCACGAGTTCAGTAGGCCTGGTGACGTTTGTCAGAGCGAGCAGTGCGGCTTTGCTGTCCGACAAGATGGATATTTCCGGAACGTCTCGAAGATGTTCAATTCAATTCAATTCAATATATATTTATTGTCCCATAATCGATATTTTACAAGTAGTATTTTATCGACATTCCTCCAGGTGTCCAATCAACGCCCTGTAGAAATGCTTACATTCCTGATTCAGCAATAATGCTCCTTAACTAGGGTAGGGAAGCTCGCCGAGCTCCGGTAGTGTGAAACCCTGTGCAAGCAATCCTGAATCAAATAAAGAACACGCTGCTCCGCTTGCCTCCTCCCTCGTGTTACCTATATTAAGATGTTGGAGTCGTCGCCGAGGCGGCGGCTCCCTCATCTGTACTGGGGCTATTCCTCGTCCTTTAATTAAGGACACCGCAGGTGCCTGTGACGGACATTCCCGCACCCGTCCTAAATCGTATTGTCTAAGATGCGGCAATCGCATCTGTGCGTAAGCTAATCCTACGCCCGTTCCTACCTTCTTATCTTTAACTAAGCTACCTAGCGGCAGCTGTCCGCCGGATAATCCTGCGGCCTATTCCTAATTTAAGAATTACTCTAAACCTGCTCAGATGCAGGTTGTGAAGCGGGCTGCCCGCCTCGCCCTTATGTTCCTTATCTAAAGGCGTCACATGTCACCTGTACGCGGCCTAACACCGCGCCCTTTCCCTATATTTCTTAACTAAGACCCAATGAGTCCGAGCGACGGCTACTCCGACGCCCCGTGCCTATTTCTTAAATCTACCTTACGAAATATTTAAGAATCCTGGGCTTCCGGACGTAGCCGGCGGCCCATCGTCTGTGCACGAGTGATGCTCGTGCCTCTATTTAAATTAATATTAAGTATCTATTCTAAGTAAGTCGCCCTTGTTCCACGTAGTGGAGTGGCTGTACGCGACAACTCGCGTCCGTATCCTTACTCTTATTCTATTTAAAACTTCCTTCTCCCAGAGTTGGAGCGGAAAGAAAATTTGTGCGTCGGTGAAGCCTTCGCCCGTTTTAGTTACTACGTTCTTAAAACTACTTAACTAGGATACCCCCGATTTCGTCGAAACTAGAAAATCAAAGGTATCATACACGAGCCAAGCCCGTGTTCGTTTACGCTAACTAAGTACACCGTCCTTTCGGTGGCAGGCGTCGAAAGGAGGGTGCCTGTGCACGACTTGTGTCGTACCCGTTCCGTACTCCCTAAGATGCCACCGCTCTCGGCGGACCGAGAACGGCGTCATCTGTACACGAGTGAAGCCCGTGCCCGGAAGGCTACACCTAAGGATTTGCGTACGCCGGCTACAGTCGGCGGCCGCAACTCCTGTACGCGAGTGAGGCCCGCGCCCTCGAGAGATACCTCTAAGGGTCCGCGTTCGCCGGATACAGTCGGCGACCGCGGTCCCTGTGTGAGTGAGGCCCGCACCCGTACATGCATAAGGTACGCGCCCTTTCCGACGACGGAGCTTATAGTCTCCGTCACCGGAAACGGCGCCGCCTGTACGCGAGTGAAGCTCGCGCCCTCGACGCTATTATCTAAGTCGACGCTTTTCCCTTGAAGGAAATGCGTCGACTGTACGCAAGTGAAGCTTGCGTCCGGTCAAACCTACTCAAGCACAGCACTTTTCCGTCATTTCCGCAGGATAAACACTGTCACTCGCGGTCACTAGCACTAGCACTTTCACTACACCGTCGCCCCCACGTCGCTCCGGCTCCGTGGCTGCTCCGGTGGTCCTTATCCGCTACTCCTTCCCATCGATTCGATGCCCTCGGAAGATCGGCGACGTCCAATAAAAACTTGGCAACTTCCACTTGACCCGAAACGATGCCGTGGATGGACCTTCATTCGCCCGTCGTTTCCTTACGAGCGACATCCGGTTGACGCAAGGTCCGCACCGTCCTGCGGCTTCTTCCGCCCGCATCCCACCCACGGCAACCATTCGCAAGACCTTTACGTGGTTATCGGGGATCCGTTTCTTCCGCCTCTCTTCCGAGGGGCCTACCTAACACCGGAACGTAATTTAGATCCGGTGGTCCTTAAAGTTTGCGCGCGACATGAGAAACTTGATGCCGCACGCGCGCCCGCCACTGTCAAATCCGGTTTATATATTGTCCCAATCGGTAATAAAGTCATAATCGGTAATGTGTCACAATAGGTAAAAGACGCGATTTTTAGCAATAACGACCCGGATTACACTACTCGCGCAACGTTCGGTTTAAGTCTCTGCACTTGTTTCGCGAATTTAGATAGTTCCGTCCACCATTCCCGTTCGCCCGCCATCGCCGTGATTTCCTCCCACGTTTGTGGCCACCGTAGGCCCGCGCCGACCAGTCTCGTATCCGCCAACCTTCTAGCGCCTTCCTCGATCTCACAATCGAAAATTATGTGACCAGTCTTCGGTGGCGTGCCCGCACGCACACCGTTCGTCTTCGGTCTTCCGAATCTTTTAGGTAACTTCCGGTTCCGCCGTGCCCCGTTACGAGCTGGACTGTAAAGGGTCCAACTCGGTGCAGTAAATATCCTCTGTGCGACGTCCGGTAGAAACCTGAAGGTTAAGCGGCCGGTCGCCGCGCCGGTCCATCTTCCTGCCATCTTTCCATTGTCCTGTTTAACAGTAACCTCTTTACCGTGGTCATCGGAATCTTGGCGTAGGCGATCCGCGCGTTGTCGTCCCTAGCTGCTTCCTTTGCGAGCCGGTCTGCCCTCGTTTCCGGGGTTTCCGGCTGTGCCTTCACCCAATGTAGCTTGACGGCCGACACCGCCGCTACCCGACGTAACAGTCGCCAGGCCTCCGCCACGAGTTCGGTAGGCCTAGAGACGTTTGTCAGAGCGAGCAGTGCGGCTTTGCTGTCCGACAGGATGGATATTTCCGGGACGTTTCGCAAATGTCCCAGCGCGTACCCTAGGCCTTCGACGATCGCGACCAGCTCGCCCTGGAAGTTGCTGCAACCCTCGTCCAGCCTTACTCCGCCGCTAGCTATTTCCTCCCACCTCGGTATATTACGTACGCCGCTCCGTTCCCCTTCCGATGCCGAGCCGTCCGTGTAGCACCTGACGTCGGCCGCCTCCTCTCCGATGTAGAAGTCGGAGGATGAAGCCACGTCGGCCGGATGCCCCAGTTCGCCGGCGTCGACCCTCGTTTCGACCGTTCTGTTCGCGTATCCTAGTCCGCCGAGTACTCTCCGCTTGCCCTTCCGCCTCTTCGGGCCGCTGCACGGTCTCTTTCGTCCTGTAACAAAAATCTAGCGGCAATAACGTGCTTAAGACTAGTACTGCTTCGGCTGATACCGTCCTATACGCCCGGGCCGTCTTCACGGCCATCGTTCGTTGCGCGCTTAAAAGTTTATTTCGTTCCTTTACGCCTAGTCTTTCCCCAAATTTCTGCCCGTATAATACAGCCGGCTGTATCGCGCCTTCATATATAGTTTTAGTGCCGCCCCTTGATTCCCCAGGTTAATTTCGCGGCCGCTCCTATTTTATTCCCTATCTGTTTTCCCTTTGCGCTCGCGTATTTAATGTGTTCTTTCCAGTTTAACCTGTTATCTATCAGGACGCCTAAATATTTAATAAACTCCTTGCAGCGAATTCTTTCGTTACCCAACCTAAACGATGGTTTCTGCTGGTTTATGTGTTTCCCGTAAAATACCCTTCCGACTTATTCGCGTTAAATTCGAGTTTAAACTCGCGTCCCCACGCGACTAACGTTTCAAGTGCAGTGTTCGTTACGCTTTTTAACCGTTTATATTGGGCGGCCGTTGAGATTAATAACGTGTCGTCGGCGTATCCTATTAGGCTGCATCCCGGAGGCAGCCTGGCTCTGAATATAGTGTCATATATTATCTTCCAATATACCGGCCCGGTACAGCTTCCTGTGGACATCCGCTTTCTACTCGTCTTCTCGCAACCTCGTTGGTCAGTTGCACCTGCGCCGTCCTGTCCTTGAAGTAGCTTCCGGTGATCTTGATTAAATTCCGGGTACTAGGAGTCTCTGCATCTCCCATCCTATCGCCGGCACCCAGGCGCTATCGAAAGCACCTCGGATGTCGAGCGATATGACGGCGCAGTATCCCCTCGCCTTGGCCGCTTTAACTTCCCGGACTGCTTTCCTTATCGCATCTACGGTGGTCTTTCCCGAGCTGAAGCCGAATTGATTGGGTTAAATCCTCCCGCGGCTTTAACGTGATGTTCGATACGCGTCGCTATTATTCTGTCCAGGGCTTTTCCTATGACCGGAAGTAAACTTATCGGCCGGTACGTTTTCGGGTCCGTGGCGTCGCTCTTCCCGCTTTCGGTATAAATCGCATGGTTTGTAATTTCCAGCATGCCGGAAATATTCCCTATCTAGACACGCGTCGAAGATCTTTGACCAGACATCCGGCGTCGCGTCCAGCGCTTTAACGCCGCGTCCGGTGTGATCCCGTCGTGTCCCGGTGCTTTTTGTCGCTCATGCGTTTTAACGCTTTGCGAATTTCCTCTGCGGTGATACTTCGGTCGTCCGGTCCCACATCCCCGGGTCTCGTGTGCCTTCGTTATGGCCCGGTGAACCGGCTCGTCGCTATTGCGGTCGTCCGTCGGAAAGAACGTTTCCAATAGCGTCTCCGCGGTTTCTAACGCACCGTCGTCATCGACCCGTCTTCCCGCCTGACCGTAGTTAGGCCGCGTCTTCCGTCTGCTTACCCCTTAGATCCTGTACGCAGTTCCCAAGGGTCTTTCCGGAGTTTTGTGCGCAGTACTCTTTCCACTTCCGCGTGCGTGTCTCCTCTATCGTTTGTTTGTACCTCGTTCTTACCTCGCGGTATTCCCGTATCCTTCTTCTCGTCTTTCCGGAATCGTAGTGTGCGTTTCGATTTCGGCCAGCCGGTTGACTTCCCTTCTCAGAGTTGTCAGTTCCGGCGTCCACCACGGCACGGTTTTTCTGTAGCTCTTTTGCGAGACATCGAGGCCTCGCACGCTACCCTTACGGCTTCGTTTAGTTTAGCTGCGCACTCCTCCAGGGCATCGTCACTCTCGATTTGGTTTGCCGCCCGCTATGTCGCCTATTTCCGCTCGATATACCCGGTCGAACTCTTCCCACCTTGCCTTGCCGTTACAATACCTCACGGTAGACCTTCATCGTTCGCTTCCTCGTCGATTTCCAGCATCCACGTGATTAATTTGTGGTCGGACAGCGTTTTTATTTCTGTTACGTTCCATTCGCGCGACGCGTTGTACATCTCGACCGTTCCGAACGTGGCGTCTACGTGACTCGTACCTCTGGGGCCGAACGTCGGTCCTCGTTCTCGTTAAAAGATATTAAATTCCGAGTTTCGATTATATCGCAAATCGCGGCGCCTCGCGTTTTCTTCGTGGCCCCCCCACAACGGTGATTTCGCGTTAAAGTCTCCCGCAAAAACCGCAAGTTTCCCGTTTAGCGCGCGTGTAACCCGATCAAATTTAGCCACGAGCTCGTCGTCGTCGTAAGCACTTCCGGTCGGCGGTAAATAGACCGACACGGCGTAAAAGTGAGGTTCCGACGACGGATTTTATCTCGCACGTGGTGATCAGTTCGTCCGATAGCTGTCCGACTAGTGTCGACGATAACCCCTGTCTGTGGTGTATGATGCAACTCTTGGTCCCCTCGTTTGTTCCGCCGGCTACCTCGTACTCCGCCGGAAACCCTATTATTTTTCCGCGGTACACGTGTGGTTCCTGTACGAAGCAGATGTCGATGTCCTCGTTTTTAAAGTTTTACGAGATTACTCGTCGCCCTTTACCTCTTCCCGCGTTTGATTGCGCTAGTCTCAACGGCCGCCTTCCGTGTGCTTCGGTCGTTACTTTTTGATTTTAATGTCCATAATCGGTCTTTAGCGAAATTCCTCGTTTTATTGACGCGTGACTTCCGCAATTGAAGTCAGTACTTCGTGGCGTTCGTCGAACCTCGCGGCGCGCTTCGTCGTTCGCCCGTACACATTGAACGCACCTTACCCTTTGCGATCGACATTCCCTGGCCCTGTGCCCTATTTCGGCGCATCTTCCGCAATATTCTTTGTTTGCGCAGTTTCTCGCCTGATGGCCTATGCCCCAGCATTTGTAACAATGTAGGACCGAAAGATGGTCCTCCACTGTCACGCTGCTCCATCCAAACACACCTCCTTCCCTACAATTTCCTTTCTAAGTTCGGGTGGACCTCAAAACTACATCCGCGTAAGGGTTGCGCCCTCTGCCGCCTAACCTAAACCTCTCTTTAATTTCTCCCTTAAACCTATCTTCGCCTCCTCTTTTCCGTACAGATCTCCGTTAAACACTATCTTCCCTATAATTTGGTCTGTCGTTATTTCCTGTCGACCTTTCTAAACAGTACGCGCGGATGGCCTTTCTTGATTTCTCGTCCTGAGACCGTTTCGGACCGCGCGCGTTAACTTCTCGCGTCTCCTTTCCTGCACAATCTACGATTACACCCTGTCTCGTGGGACACTCAATTACGCACGCACCCAGGCGCGCAGGTTCGCAAACACGGACGCACTCACGTACGCACGCACGCAAGCACGCACGCACGCACACACAAGAAGGCACGGGCACGGACACGGACAAGTACGCGGACACGGACGCGGACACGTACACCGACACGAACGGGAGACGGAGACGGACACGGACACGGACACAGACAGGACACGGACACGACACAGACATAGACACGGGCACGAACATGGACACGGACACGGACATGAATACGGACACGTACACGCACACGGACGCGACACGGACTCACACATGGACACGGACACGGACACGGACACGGGCACGGACACGACACACATGGACACGACACGGACACGGACATGGACACGGATACGGACACGGACACGAGACAGACCGGCACCGACACGTACACGACACAAACCAGACACGAACACGGACACGGACACGGACAAGGAAACGGACGACAGATACAGACACAGGACACGGACTCAGACACGTACACGACACGGACACGGACACGGACACGGACACGGACACGGCACGGGCCGACACAGACACGGATACAGACACAAACGGACGTGACACGGAAACGGACACGGATACAGACACGACACGGACACGACACGGACACGGACACGGACACGGACACGACTTACACGGACATAAACACGACACGGCTCGACACGGACAAGGCACGGACACGGACACACACAGGACACGACACGGACACGGACACGGACACGGACACAGACACGGACACGGACACGGAGACAGACCGGCACCGACACGAACACGATCACAAACGCAGACGAACACGGACACGGACACGGACAAGGAAACGGCACGGACACAGACAAGGACACGGACACGGCACGGACACGGACACGGACTCGACACGTACACGGACACGACACGGACACGGGCACGGCGCGGACACGGACACGGATACGGACACGGATACAGACACGGACACGGACAGACACGGACACGACACGGACACGGACACGGCTACGGACTCGGACACGGACACGGACACGGACTTGACACGGACATGAAAACAGACATACACACCACACAGTCACGGACACGCGCTTGACACGGACACGGACACGGACACGGCACGACACGGACACGGACACGGACACGGACACAGACGACACGGACACGGACACAGACACGGACACGGACACGGATACGGACACGGACACAGGACAAGACACGGACACGACACGACACAGGACACGGACACGGACACGGACACGGACACGGACACGGACACGGCGACACGGACACGGACACGGACACAGACACGCACACAGCACAGCACACGCACACACATGTACACACACCACACCGCACCACTCGCACATACATGCACACACACACCACACGCACATAAGCACACCACCTGGACTCGTACACCGACACGGACACTTACACGGACACGGACACGGACATGGACACGGACACGTACACGGACACGGACACGGACACGGACACGACACGAATACGGACACGGACACGGACACGGACGCGGACGCGGACACGGACACGGACGCGACGCGGACGGACACGGACACGGACACGGACACGGACACGGACACTGACACGGACACGGATATGGACCCGGACCGGACGCGACACGTACACGTTCACGTACACGGACACTGACACGGACACGGACACCAACACGGACGCGGACACCGACACGGATACGGACACGACACAAGCACACACACCACGGACACACGGATATACGGACACACGGACACGCGGACATACGAACATACGGACACACGGACACACGGACAGACGGAGACACGGACACACGGACACACAGACACTGGTACACACGGACACACGGACACACACGCACGCACGCGCGCGGGCTCGCAACAAGCACGCACGTACGCTCGCACGCACGCTCGCTCACACGCACGCACGCACGCACACACACTTGTGAGAGAGGTATAAACGAGATACCAGTTAATCACATTGATCATTAGCGACACTAAAACAAGACAGTCAACTATTAAAATTCAAACAATTTTTAGGCAATTAAAAGGAACACACAATGAAATGTAATTAATGTATAATACACATGTGTAACAATTATCAATTACAATTAAATACGTCGTAAATTAAAAATTAAATAAGTCGTAAAAAGGTGTCAACGTTATTATTCCTTAGCAAAGTTGTTTAGCGTATCCTAACAACTTCAAAAGTCGTCGGTATCACAAACGTTATAGTAAATGGGAAATCAAAAGGCGTACTACTGCGCTTATATAGTAAGTGCACAATTATTTTGGTAGAGCAGATATAGGAGCAGGTTTAAGTCTGTGGGACCTTTCTCACGCATGCAGTATTCCACCGTCGTGAGCTTGCCGGCCAGTTCGCGTCGGTTTTGGGACATACGATTGCTTGCTAGCTACGTACTATTTTTGGGGCTATCAATAGAATTATTTTGCATGCTTATTAACTTTTGATTTGACGACAGTAATCGTTGTTTGTTGTAATGTAGGTACTTTGTGATATTATAGTTATTCATTTATGGTAATTTTAGTACATGAGATGAAGGATTTCCGCTCTTGTTGTTTTTAAACCTATCGCCTTTGTAGACTTCTTAGAGTTAGTGCCGAATTGCTCCTGAAGGTTATGCAACTCCTGCAACATTACAGTTAGTAAATATATTATTCAGTCACCCAGTTATTGATAATTGAATATTCTCCTTTTTTCTTATTAGACGCTTAGATAATGTGCTTTGTTAGGCATCACACTATTTATATAGAAGTAGAAAATAACGCAACAAAATCACTGTAAAAATTCCATCACCACCATATTTACTTCCATTAGAAATAAAATAAATGTGAGGTTAGCATAAAGCTAATTACCCTCATATTTAACCTACATTAAATAAAACTTTCATAGCGTTTCAACTTTTAAACCAATATATGTAATAAGTAATGGTCGGAAGTGATGTAAGATTCTCGTCCTCAAAGTATTACGATCTGACGCAACTTGCTTTAATAAAACATTGATAATAAAAAGGCACAGGTTGTCAAAGTTACTCAAATTTACTCTATTGGCGTAGAAATTAGGGATGAAAGTTACTCAAACTCTTGCGTTCTACGCCACTGTACATACAAACACGTGTTAATAAGCTAAAACCAATGTACTTTCTATCTCTATTTATTATACCAAGAATGAGAAAAATACCTTTTTTCGTTTTGGAGACCCCTGTGTCTTTTTTATTATCAATATTTTATTAAAGCAAGTTTCTTCAGATCGTAATAACGTTGAGGCCGAGAGCATTACATTTCATTTTGGACCATTTCTTACGGACCACCTCGTATATATTTTATCTTCAGATGAAGAAGTAATAACCTATGATAATTAATTGTGCTATTTAAGGTTTTTTTTATAAACGAAAGGAAAGATAACCCAAAGGTTAATTTCTGAAATTAGCTTTTGTTTTTTCTCCTGTTGTTTATAAAAAACCTTACATATCACACTAGACTTCTAAGAAATTAATACAGTTTATCTATACCTACGGCAAGGAATGCAATGTTGTGGAGATAAACTTTAAGTATTATTTTTTATTGTAGTAATAAACAAGAGCAAAAGGAATTAATAGAAACATAAAATGCTGTACATAGATTTCATTTAATGTAACACTAGAGCTATAATAAAAACACCTACTTACTACAAACCAGAATTAATCGCAACCATATAAGTATTCAAAGTTTATCATGTCAGTAAATTTGCCCAGATATTAGTGTAGCTTTAATGAATTGAGTATTTATAGCCCTTTAATTTCAAATTTGAAAGTTGCATTTCTCCGATGTGCACATACTTACATTCAATTTAACATTTCATGGTAAATTATCAATATTAAGAGAAACTGTATCCAATTACCAAAACGCTACTTAATGTGTATATTTCCATAAATTAAAAAATGCACCAGGTTCAAGTTGAAAGAGTTGCGGTGTTTATTTGAGTTCTAATTACATAGTCATATTTAATGCCGGGTGTGTCGTTGTATAGGTGCCTCATTAGTGCTCAATTAATAATGAAAATGCAGAAGCATTATGTAGAGAAAATTTTTGTATCACAAAAAACTCCATATTCAAAAATTATTTTAAAATATACGGGGTGTTTAGTTGGGACATAGCAATATCACGGATAGTTTTTTTTTTAATAGACCTTGCATAAATTTCTTGTTCAGACGTAAACATTATTGAGCACGTGTGGGACATGTTGGAAAGAAGCATTGAAAGTGAATTAGGTGAAATTCTTACTCGGATTCAGCTTTATGATACCCTTGTAAAACACAGACAACGGTTACCGCAAGATGCAAAAGATAATTTATTTCTACAATGCCTAGAAGATGTAGAGCCGTTTTAAACCAGAGGAGGCAATACTCTACTAAATTTAATTAACGAATACTTTAAACGCTGACACTTTAATTTCTTGTGATTGTATAAAATCAACATTTTGCTAATAAGTTTCATTACAGCTTTTCCAGATTGTATTCTTTTATTGTAAATTAAAATTATAATTTCGATTGTTGTTAAAGTGTTTTATACATTTATTATATTCATACCACGTCCAATAAACCAAATTACTTGACAGTTACATATAAAAAAATATATACCCCAGACTTTTGTCATGTATATACTTATACAGATATAAAATGTAAGTTCTTTGTACTGAAACCAAAATACGATAACTGAAGTTGAGTTACCGAAAACAGTTTACAAATTTACCATTTCTTGGGTCGACATATTACTAAATACAAGTTGTACACATAATATCTGGATGTAGAATACGTAACAAAGTAAATTTTGTATGCTCAATTGGTTTATTTAATCAAATTTCAATAATTTAGATAACGTACAGTTGGCACGGATAATCAAATAGTTCGACGGAAACATCGATATTCAATATATAAGCTACACAATCTCCATTTGTGCAATTCTTCAGTAGATTGATGTTATTAAGCGGCAACTACAGTTTGACTGCTTCGAAAACCGACAGGTGAAATGATTGTAATTGTAGACTAACCTTTTAAGATCCGGGCGGGTAGACAGGTGACAGCTAGATGTACATCATTAGTGTGTAGATGACGAAATTATAACTTGCAGTAAGTAACCGCGAGTTTAGCGAAAAGCTAATTATGTAATTTCAGTAACACTTGTTCTTTGAAGGGACCACAGAACGGTAGGCAGATGGTTGATATCATCAACAGTACAGAAAAAGCTCAGAAAATTCCTGAAGCATTTCAAAATATACAATTATGTGTATTTAAAGGAAATGTGATCAATGTACCACAGGTATGATAGATGTTACAAATAAGTAATAAGAAGTTGGTTGAAAGAGGGTTATATAGTAATCCTTATTAAATAAAGAAGTGTCCCAATACTTAATATTAAACGTCGAAAATTCCAAGCACGTGTCTTTCTATTAATTGGTTCTTTTGTAAAATCTTGTAAGAATTGTAGGTTCTACATCTTATCGCTGACATGCCACCCATGTCATTTCTAAAATCTTCACTAATTTTTATCGTTTATACCTTTTTAAAATTATTCTGTTCTAATCTAAAATATGGGTTTCGATAAAAATTATACACAAATCGTTGCTTAAGTTTCCATGAATTTCTGTTTATGGAGAAAAAAAAAACATATAAAAAGTATGTAAAACAATGTCACGATTTAAAAACTAGCTCTTATGTGGTGAGGTGATCCAAAGATGAGTTCGATAAGGTGAAACCTTAAAAATTATAATATATATTTCAAAACAGTGATAGTCCTGACATTTAATAGAAAACAATAAAACATTTGGTAGTAAACCTCTTGGACGATTTAAATACATGTACTCGAAGCCCGCGTTGAATTGATTCTGTAATTAAAGGTAGCACAAAGGTAAGCACTGATAGATCACATAATCAAATATAAAAGCTTTTGCACTCGGCACAAGTTAAAATCATGTCACACTAATATTCTATACAGAAACACACGAAACAAATTTCACAGTTATCGTATACAAAAGAAAGCGAAAATCTATTGAAGTACACACATGTTAATCAATTGTAGATAAGGAACGGTCGAAGTTCTATTTCGAAATTTGCCAAAATTTTAAATAAATGTGTATACTTTATGGTAATCAAAATGGACTAGTTACGAGTACAAAAGTGCATTCAGATGTGAATTCGTAATTTACTTAAGTTATGTACTATATGTACTAGGAATCACACCGATGCTTTTACTTTAACAAAGCACATCAAATTACAAAATATCCAGATGATATTTTTCAATTTGAAATTAAAAACACATGTAAATAATAAATTCTTTCCGGTAATTAAATGTTCTCAACTAAAACCCATACAGTCAAAATATCCTCTTCAACGCACTTCCATACAATTATTTCCAATCACATCAAGATATACTATATACGTATTTAAGTTTTTAACCTAAAGAAAAAAGAACCTGTAAAAAGGAAATTAGAAGTCAACAATTTCCGAGAGGGTATTTGCACTACTTGTAACGAGGTTGCTACTGTCAAACAAAATGGATGTCACTAAAGATAAATAACGTTTTTATAACGTACCTTCGTCGATAACCCGAAAATAATGTAAGATTCCCAATGAATGGAAGCAAAAATCAATCTGTCACACGGTTTTGTTTATTTATTGGGGAAAATGTGCCCCATAACACTCAAAAAATAAGAAGCGTCATCTTTAGTCGAAGCTTTGTAGTAATCAAACAGATACCCACACGTCGTAATACCCTCGCATCACCACCACATCAGTTAAACCTTAAAAATGAATTAAGCACCTTCCTGTCTGTTATCTACGGTTTTCGTTTATCTAAAACGTTAATATTATCCTTACGGGTTTCCTCAGTTTTATAGAAGGTGAAACTGTCTTAATCCTTACGCTTATATAGGGATTTAACTACCATTTCAGTCATTATGTTCATGTGTTAATGTATCTTTTCTTAATTTCTCTGAGAAATAATTATGAAGGCAACAGGCACGTCACCTGACCTAAAACATTTCATACCTTCAACAATTCTAAATGATTTTACCACTACAGAGGATAACTGTAAGTGTTATAGAAAGGTATAAACTTATATAAATACGAATATAAAAGTATTTTAATTATGTGTAATAATGGGGAAAGGTTATATTTTCATATTTGTCAAGGTTTGTTCCTATATAGCTTTTTCGGATCTGCTTCGGTAACATTCACCAGTTTCTTAAGAGGCTGTATAACATTATCCATAATTAGTCTAAGTGAAATTATGTAGGTTCTACGTCCCCGTATCCAAATGCTCCGTATCAAATACATTGCACATTAGCTGCCGGATTTATATTATTTATGTTATACCGCAAACTTTTAGTGTTTGATGTTACACATTACAACTACACATTATGGTTGCCATCGAATTCCTTTTGTTAAGATTGGATTGTACAAAATTGTTTTTGCTCGTCGTTTGATGA
This sequence comes from Vesta saturnalis, assembly GCA_036346205.1. NCBI lineage: Eukaryota > Metazoa > Arthropoda > Insecta > Coleoptera > Lampyridae > Vesta > Vesta saturnalis. Next base: position 1,516,041 of record JARFJB010001722.1, on the reverse strand, counting down.
AACCTTGTTTAGAGATTTATTATAATGCCGATGTGCTGAAACTTTTGTAAGTAAATTGTTTCTTTCCCTTGTTGCGCAACTGTTTTATTGGTTTGGTTATTGTAGAACATATTTAATTCCACTTTTTTGGTAGAGTACCCTTGTAAAATTGTCTATTGCACAGCTTGCCATCTTAAATGGTAATCTAATTGACGATTAAGTCTAATCGCTGTCAGTTTGTTTGGTTTGCTTCAGTTTTCAATGTGACAGCTGCTAAGTCAGCAGTCTATTGATTCTGGAAACATAGCCATACATGGAAGGGTCAGGTCCTCTTGAAAGCGGGGTCTAGATGTTTGAATAAATGTTCCATTTATACCTGCGTACGGTGACCCTCAGCTAGCTTTGTGTTTTTAAAGAAAAGAGGTAACGGATCAGAATGCGACTCGGATGCTGAACGAACTGCTACCTTAAACAGGTCTGTAAAATTAAATGTTAGTTGTCGAAAATAGTAACGTTTACCATATTACGGGTTAACAAAGAATACTCAAAATTATAATAGATATTACTGACATGTGTTACCATGTGTCTACCCATGTGACTTTTATTGCAGTAATATGTTTAATCCTACACTGTTTGTGTGAAGAAACGAAATAAAAGATGTTTTCTCACACGGTGTTGATCGAAAATGTTTGCTTTTAAGCAAAATTAAAGGATTATTTCGATACTTAAGATATATAGGATCTGTTCCAGATTTTCAAATTAAGATATATACATACTGTTGTATGAAATACATTAGTGAGCTGAATAGACAAAGAACGTTTGTGTTAATTTTGATACGTAAATAAATAGTTATTTGTTTCACAAGTATGCAAATGTTGTTTTGAAGATGTGACTAAAATGTTGTATTCCCAGCCGTAGGGTAGGCTCTTCACTGTGTAGGTTGCCTACTGGTGATCGATCAAAATTTTGTTTTATAAGCGTAGTAATTTCTTCTTGTTTTTAGTTAACTTTACATCGTTTTATTACTAAAAACGCTGCATCTTTACTATAACGCATCTGAGCTAGGAACAATAGTAACATTCTAACACCGACTAATAGCAATAAACCACTTGAAATGGTTAAGAGAGGTAGCGCAGGTTGTGGTAAGACTTTGAGAGGACTAGACCTCCTCATCACTACCGTGCTAGTTCACGTTAGGTACACCTGGGCATAAAATTTCGTCGTGATCCGACCACTCATTAGTTCGGCGCCCCATTACGCCATCACGACGTTGTCATCCCATATCTCGAACCACTTTTCTGTATTCTTCGAGACACTCCTGCCCATATACCTAATTTGGTTGAGATCGGTCAAGCCTTTTCGTAGATGTACCCCGGCCGTCGCGACGTTCGCGGAGTTCCAACACTCATCATACGCATCGAATGCAGTGTTTGAGTTAAGCGACAGACGGGCAGTTTGGGCGGACGGACGGCCTCACGAACAGAGTACAATTATATGGTAGTTTGAATTTTGTTGAGCTACCTAATAATCTAATATACTAGAAGTTAGACTTATAAGAATTAGCATAGGTATGACGAAAAGCCTAAGACACTGTAGTATGCCTGCATTATGAACATAACAAAACTATAAAAATACAAACTCTGCCGAAACAACGTAGAGAAAAAATGTTATTATCAGACGGTGATACCGATCAAAATATATTCCATTCTAACTTGTTTTTAATTAGGATAGCTTTGAATTTAGTTTTAACTAGTAGTATTTAAATTTGTCTAAATGAACCGCGCTTGACACTCCTTTTAGACGCAGTCATGCGATGTTGCCTTTTCCTTTTAATTAACGTCACTAGATTCATAACATACTGTCGGGCCAAGTCTCATTTTAATTACATGATTTGTTTTTTACTGATTAATGTCAACATGGTCTAAGTAACAGATGTGAAATCAAATACTTGAATCAAATTACACTGCTTCGGGACCTATGCTTACTTACTGAGGAGTTACCATGTCCTCCAGAGTGTACCTTAATCAAAAACGTTTAATACAAAAACTCGGCCTACACAGGATCCCATATTTCGATCTTTACGTATTTAGCTCACCCAAACACAAATTTTCCTCTATTTCAAAAATTTTGTGAGTTTACAAATCCTTATCCTCGTGGTGGCCGCACCATTCACTTCATATGAAGAATCGAAAAGCTTTGTGACTAATCCCTTTTTTGCAGATTTATACAGGATGTCCGGAAACTGAGTGTGCAACGTAAGACCAGAGATTCTTCAGCTTAAAGAAATTTGTTGTAACCCAATATACCTTAGTCCAAATTTGAATAGTATGACAGATACAATATGTTAAAGTAAAAAAATTTTAAAAAATTCATTTATAATCGCTAAAGTTGCTCGTATTACCTTGACAAACTGCCTAGCGAGGTTTTGGAAGGAGGAAAATAAATTATTTATTATTATATTACTTTTCACGCAACGCACAAATTTAGTATAATTCAAACGCCGAGACTTTTTGACAATACCTCGTATAAACATTTTTGTAAAATATTAGATAATAGGCTTCACCGCTCAAAAAAAGGCACACTTGTTGAAAGTTGCTAAAGTTAACCATTTAAGACATATTCACTAGTTTATTTACTAATGTTGGGGCAGTTTTCGTTGAATGAAGAATAAAATTAAAGCACATATCTTTGCAACGTTCTTTCTCTAACAAACAAACGATAATTTAAATGTAAATGTTCAAAATGAACGCCATTTTCTTTAATAAGGAGGGCTGTATAGTATAACTTTACACTCAATTAATTCTATTAAAATTTCACATAACATTTGTCAATAAATTTGTGACAATAGGTACCGGGTGTAAATCAAATAGCGGCCACCCCGGAAACTTTTGAACGGGTCGTTAGATTTTGTTCAAATTTTGGTGGGTTATATTAGTGCCAGTTTGGGATTTTTTACATAAAAAACAATATGGCCGACTTCCGGTTTCACCGGAAATGACGCAAAAGCTGAAAATTTAAATGGAACACCCTGTATATTTTTACATATTTGGATTCTAGGGCTTCAAATACATACAGTTCATCTGTCAAATGTCAACTCAGGCGCCATTTTAATTTTATTTTTTAAATATTTTTTTAATTTTAGATCATTATGACGTCATCTAAATTATAGATAATTGACGTACAATTACCCCCACAATATTATTTTTCCTAATAATTAATTTTTGTGAAGTTTGTTAACGATCAAATTTAAAAATTACGTTTTTTAATTAAAACTCACTGTTCCCAATAGAAACATACATGGGTCACCCGCTAACGACCGCTCAAAGGTTACAGGGTGGCCCCTATTTCATTTACACCCGGTATATAACTTTCTTAAGGGTAAGATCTATTATTTAATATTTTTACTAAAATTGGTATACGAGGTAGGATTACAAGTTTCAGCGTTTAATTACAACGTCCCATAGATGGCACCTCTATGCGGTGCGTCAAAATAATACTAAACTCCGATTTTTCTACTTCCCATGCAAATTTTCAACATTATACGACCAAAACTTAATTATTAAAGAAAAATTCTTTTAAATTTTGTTACTTTAACACTGTATGTCTCTTGCTTTTCAAGTTTGAACTAAGGTATGTTGGGTTATTCTAAGCAATCTTATGTTTTATGTTGTACACGCAATTTCCAAATACTCTGTGCAGCTTTATTTTTTCCCCATCAAATTTTTGAACGCTTTTCGTTTGTTTTTCTTTTAATGCCTTATTTTGGAATGCACGTATGAAATCATTTTATGGTCCTCTCAGTTTACACACATTGATATGAGGGGCGTATTAACAGGCACACAATATTCAATGCTATACTTATCTATCTATGAGTATATGCAATCTTTCAAAAAGGAATTCTTTTATTTTTTCTAAACGCTGCATGATGGATGGTTAATTTCTTGAAATCTACAGCACATCATATAAGACACTGCAACTCGAGCTTTGTGCATAATTGCACCATCATGACGCAAGAAAACACCTTTTGCTAACCTTCCTCGTCTTTTTCTTTTAATGGCCTTTCGAAAACTGCTTAAAGTATCCTTGTAGTATAGCCATGTTATGGTTTGTTCCTATAGATTGTAATTTACAAGCAGAGTTCCTTGGAAGTCCCAAAAAACTATCGCTCCAACCTTTCCTCCCGAAGAGTGGAATTTGGTTTTATTTTGGCAGGGCGAGCACTTACATGCGAGTTCTTGGAATGTTGTTATTGTTTGGGGTTATAAAACAGAACCGAAATTTCAACTCCAGTCATAATCTTGTCAATAACATCTGGCCAATTGTACCAAATGGTCAGTTATTTTTCCTTTCTTGTTGAATAGTGGTCACCGGTACACTGATAACGAACGGATACCCCTAGCATTTAACATTTAACGAAACTTGCTGTTCTCAAATTTTACTCCTTCCAGAAGCACTCCTCTACTGTTCCTTTCAAGTTTTTAAGCATATCGAAGGAGCAGGATAACATTTTCGCACAAAAGAGATCGTTGGGTAATTACCTACAGGGTCGGTGATAGGCCGGTGCAACCGATGCCCCTGGAACGGGCGGAAAATTCTTGGGGCAGCATTTGGACTGTCAGAAATATTTGTTGAGACTTGCTTTATTTAGGAATATATGTAAGAAGAGGCATTCTCTTTTCTTAAACATACATAGGTGTCCTTTAGATCCATGGCAGTTGGAAACTAACAGATTTGTATAGAATACTTGGTACGTTGGACATTTTTGGTCTGATGTAGTAAAAATAAACAAAATAAAAGGTATTTACAAAGGTTACATTATAGGTCCAAACTTGAATTTCATTTCACTGTTTAATTGGTGATGCATCTACAATTACCAATAGTAGAATGGCGACACAAACATCCCTAAAGACCAAAATCTTTGTTCATCTTAATTCATCTTAGCACCCCTGTGCAGACGGCCGTATTCATCTTAATGCATCTTAGTTAATCCTAATTCATGTTAATTCATCTTAAGTCATCTTAATGTAGCCATCTTTGGTTATGGTTATGATTGGAGTGCCTGCGAAGAGGCCACACCCTTGGCCTCTGATTGGCCCAGATGCACCTCAGTGCATCTTAATTCAACATCTTGAGCCTTTTTGGCATTCAAATCCTTGGAGGGTGGGCAACTGGAGACACGTGTAACTATTATTGGTTCATTTGGACGTCATAATTATCTCCCGCGCTTTCTGATTGGTCTATAGACTCCGCACAGGTTATGTGCTCCGATCAATCAATCAAATCCTTCTCAATCAAATAAATGTCAAACAAATCAATCTCAATCAATCAATCACATCAATCTCAATCAAATCAATTAATCAAATCAGGTAATCTATCAAATCAATCACATCAATCTCAATCAGGCACATTTTGGCAGTATTAAAAGCTTTCTTTTTGGTAGTCCAGCCATGGAGCACTATCTGATTGATAATGATAATGATTTTAAATACAACTCAATTTTAAGTCTTAAAATAATATAGAGATAAATTCCAAATAAAGTACGGTTTTCCCAATCATTAATATAAAGTAATTATATTTGGAATTTTCCTAGTTATGTAACCGCAATAACATCGTTTCACTATTCAAAGGCCTCTAACGCACTTTGAAAACCCCGTAATTAGCTAATTACTTGAAATGCAAAAAAATCTTGAAATTATATCAAAGACAAGTAGGCTTTCATTTCTAATTTTGGTAATTGCTACTGCCAACCTTATTCGATTTAACACAACAGATAAAAACAATGTGCAAGACTAGGATGTTGACTTGAAACCAGTTTCTACCAACCTTATTCGAATTAATACAGAAGCATAAACTATGTGCACATCGAGGGTGTTGATTTTAATGCGGTTTCTTCCAACCTTACGCAATTTAACCTAAGGATAATGTGCTAGACTAGGATGCTAGTTTGAAAGCCGTTTCTACCAACCTTGTTCGACTTAATACAAAAACAAGAAAAGATGTAACTGTTGGATGTCGATTTGAAATCAGCTTCCGCCATACTTATTCGTATTAAATCAAAAACAAAACAAGATGCAAGTCTAGGATGATTTCAAACCAGTTTCTGCCAACCCTTTTGTCGCATATATAGATGAACATGTCTCGTATTTGTTTTAGTGTTTCCCTATATGCGTGTTTGTGTATTGCGTGCTTGTATAATTTCGTGTTTGCGCGTTTCTCTGTTTCCGTGTTTTCGTGTTTGCGTGTTTTCGCATTTGAGCGTTTTAGCATTTGAGTGTTTTCGTGATTGTGTGTTTGCGTGTTTTCATGCTTGCGGATTTTCGAGTTTGCCTGGTAGTGTACTTGTATGTTTTCGTACTTTCGCGTTCACGTGTTTTGCTGTTTGCGTGTTTCCATGTTTGCGTGTTCGTATGTTTGTGTGTTTTCGTGTATACGTGTTCGTGTGTTTTTGTCTTTTCGTGTTTGCGCTTTTACGCGTTTTCGTGTTTGCTTGTTTATGCATTTTCGTGCTTGCGTGATTGTGTGTTTGCGTGTTTTCGTGATTGCGTCGTGTCCGTGTCCGTGTCCGTGTCAGTGTCCGTGCCCGTGTCTGTCCGTGTCCGTGTCCGTTCCCGCGCCTGTGTCTGCGTCTGCGCCTGCGTCTGCCTCTGAGTCTGCGTCTGCGTACGCGTCTGCGTCTGCGTCTGCGTCTGCGTACGCGTCCGCGTACGCGTCTGCGTCTGCGTCTGCGTCTGCGTCTGCGTCTGCGTCTGCGTCTGCGTCTGCGTCTGCGTCTGCGTCTGCGTCTGCGTCTGCGTCTGCGTCTGCGTCTGCGTCTGCGTCTGCGTCTGCGTCTGCGTCTGCGTCTGCGTCTGCGTCTGCGTCTGCGTCTACGTTCGTCTACGCCTCCGTCTGCGTCTGCGTCTGCGACTGCGTCTGCGTCTGGGTCGGCGTCTGCGTGTGGTGTGCGTGCGTGTGGGTGTGTGTGTGCGTGTGCGTGTGCATCTAGTTTTTGTTCTTGTATTAAATGGAATAGGATTGTCGGAAGCTACTTTCAAATCAGCATCCGAGGCTTGTACATTGTTTTTGTGATAAATCGAGTGAGTTTGGCAAAACTGAATTCAAGTCAACACCCTAGACGTGCACATTGTTCTTGCTTTTGTATTAATGCGAATAAGGTTGGGAGAAACTGATTTCAAGTCAACATCCTAGTCTTGCGCATTGTTTTTGTTTTTGTGTTAAATCGAATAAGGTTGACAAAAGCTATTATCAAAATTTGAAATTGAAGTGTCTTTTATGTAATTTCAAGTAATTAGCTAATTACGGGGTTTTTCCAAGTACGTCATATGCCTTCGAATAGTGAAAGTATGTTACTGCGGTTACATAACTGGAAAAACCCAGAAAATAATTACTTTATATTAATGATTGGTGGGAAAGCCATTAGGTATTCTATCTTGAGTTCATTTCTATACTACTTTAGGACTTAAATTATGTTGTATTTAAAAATTTGTTCACGCGATCAATCAGACAGTCCTCCACGGCCGGACTACCAAAAAAAAACTTTTAATGCTGTCAAAAGGGCCTTATTGAGAATGATTTGATTAATTGATTTGATTGAGCTTGATATGATTGATTGCTTTATTTGATTGAGATCGATTTGGTTGGGATTGATCTGATTGATTAATTGATTTGATTGAGATGGATTTGATTGACTGATCAGAGCAAGAGCCTGTGCGGGTCTATGGACCGATCAGAAAGCGTGGGAGATGATCTTGACGTTAAGAAGAACTAAGATACATTAAACGCGTCTGCGGTTGTCTAACCTCCAGTGGTTGGACTGCCAAATAGGCCTAGGATATTGAATTAAAATGAACTAAGCCAAGGGTGTGGCCTATTCGCGGGCACTCAATTCAGAACCATAACCAAAGATGGTCGCTGTGATAGATTAGGATGACTTAAGGTGAACTAAGGTGCATTAAGATGAAGATGGACGCTGGACCAAGAATGAATGCTAAGATGAATTAAAATAAACTAGGATTCATTAAGATGAAGACGGCCGACGGCACAGGAATGCCAAGATTAATTAAGATGAACAAAAATTTTTGATCCTTAGGGATGTTGGTGCCCCCATTCTACTCATTCTATTACTAACGTGCTGGCTATTGTATTATGGACTATTCAAGAAATATGTATTATTTCGTTATTGTACAACTGTATTCTTTAAACACGCAGCAGATAAGACGAATACTTATCTGATTTATTTATGCAGTTACTGTGTTCTAAAAAAGTTCGATTAATTTTTAAGGGAACTTACTATAAATATTTTATTTTACTTACATGTAGTTTTTTCCAATCAATTCGTGTCAGCTAAGATTTCATAGGTGGAACTAGGAGGTATTTTCAATTAATAACTAATGACTAATCTTCAATCTTCTTTTTTTGTTTTTCTGAATGAAGTCCATTCTTCTATTTTCTAAATGACGATTTTAAACTTTCATCAAAATGTGAAACTTTAGGTAGCAAACTCTTTGTTTACGGATATAGCAAATGTTTAATTTGTAATGAGCATTGATTGATAAATGAAAATATTATTGAAATATTACTTAAGCTTGTAAACAAGTCAATAATCACGTCAAATGAATAAATTGTCTCCTAGAGGTGGGAGTTCTACAAAAAACAAGGAAAGGCAAGGATACAGTGTAAAGTATTAGTGTCCTTCTTTGTGGTTCACGTACTCATTCTACAATTGAAACCGTACCCTTATCTCCTGTGTTTAAGCTGCAAAATGAAGTAACGGGTACATATAATTTAGCTACTGACTTTAACAGTGTTTACGGTGTCTGACCATTAAAATACTTTGTTAATACTTTTTTGTATATTTTAGAATATCGGATAAGATCAAACAGCTACCTGGTGCTCAGTACAAAGGGAAAAGGATCGAAAATCGATCACAAATTGTAAACATGCTGGGAGTTTACTGAAATAACTAGGAACAAAGAAAAAAGAGGCCGACAACCCAGAGTTGTCACAATCTGAGACAGACAGAAATCATAAGGATACTGGCGATCAGGTAACCGTAACCGTTAATGACACAAATCCAGAACAACTTACTCCGGGAACTACTAACGAAAATGCTCAACATGTGGTTATCTTACATTCCTATCCAGGATTTTGACCACCACCCGATTTGTCAGACCACGAAAAATTCAGTGCCCATTATTATACGAAAACATTGAAAAACCAAGGAAATGTATTGCGCAACTGGTTAGACCATTCCTTTATAAGAAACGGCGTATAGTGTTTTTGTTGTACCTTCAGTTGGTCTTTTGTTCTCTTTCCACTGAAAGATTTAATCATTTGAAGCACCTAAGTGATACTTTCAAATTTCACATTCAATGCCAAAAGACTTGGCTTGAATTTATTGCGGCAAGGACAAAGTATTGCTATGAGGTCGTACTACGTATTGTGTCAACATTAAAATTTTTGCTCAAAATTGTTTAGCCATTAGAAGTATCAGTGACAAACATTATGATTTTCGTAATGGAAATTTTTTGCAGATCATTCAAGTGTTAGCCCAACTTTATAAAGCAATTGAAGGACATGTTCGCAGAGTGCTTAAAAAACAGGAAGTTAAAGTTCACTATCTTGGAAAAGATATCGAAAACCAGCCGATGTGTCCTTTTACATTCATACGAGGTGTGGCACAAAAGTAATGAGACTGGCAACACTGCAAGCGATATGGCAACGGTGCGCTGTTGTACTTGATAGTGCACGTGTATAATCCCCCTATAGCTCAGTGCGGGTTTCAACTCCTTCCGTTAACTACATGATTTTTGTGACTGCTGTTAGTGAAGTTCAGGGAGGCCTTCAACTTCGAAAACATCGAACGTGTGAACGCTCTTGTGAGATCAGACCGTCGTTTAACATTAAGAATGTTGAGTGAACAATTAAATTTGAACAGATTTACCGTTGCTCAAATTTTGACGAAACATTTGCACATGCGAAGGGTCATGACAGTGCCCCATATCACACTGCCCTCTCCATAACAGAATTTTTGACCTCCAAAGGCATTCCTGTGGTTCCCCGGCCCCCCTATTCACCTGATCTCAGTCCCTGTGACTTTTTCCTTTTCCTAAATTGAAACATGCCCTCAAAGGACGTCATTTCGGGACTTTAGAAAACTTGAAAAAGAGTGTAACGGACATGCTGAAGACTATACCGGTTCCAGCGCTGCTACCAACAGTGGGAACAACGTCTCCATCGGTGTGTAACTGCCCAAGTGAACTACTTTGAAGACGATAACATTGATGTTTGAAAGAAATAAAACTTTGGTAAATAAAAAATGAGTCTCATTACTTTTCTGCCACATCGTATATTAAATCACATATTATTGATTATTAATCAGTACTACTCCGTTACTTTATATAGTACTCCTGATGTCAGTAAGACAGAGCAAATAAAATTTTTAGTTGGATGTGTGTCTATTGACAAATCTAACCCCAATGATACCATTAAAGTTAATGAAAGCAATTTAGGTTTTCTTTCAGTCGAGAGATCAACAGGACAAGAACTTTCAGATGTAATAATTGAAAAACTTGAAAAATTGGGGTTATATTTGCAGTATATGAGATGCCAAGCTTACGACAGCTGGGCCATTATGAACGGTGGTAAATCACCTACAATCTACGTAGAATAAGGGCGATGAATCCATGAGCCTTTTACTTGCCATGTAGTAGCCACTCTTTAAATTTATTCGTCAACGATATAGCAAAGGTGTCTTTAAAAACCACTTTCTATGTTTAGATGGGCCATATTATTAAAATATGTTAAGGGACTAACTCTAAAGCCACTGAATGATACTCTTGGAAGTTGAGTAGAAGCTCTAAAACCCGTAAAGTGTCAACTGGGAAGTATTTACGATGATTTATTAACTACTTATGACGATACTGAAACTGACACTTCTATAAAAGGCTGGCCGATTGTACTGTATTAAACAATGTAAGTTTTTATGCTCCATACTTAAAAATATTATTGTGTACTATGGCCTTATAGGACTATTATTACTGTTCGTGTACAATGTAAACAATGGTCAGTACCTAAATATACAAAGTTTAGTTGTCTTATGCTTAGCGTCCTTTCTTTCTAGTATAAAAATAGTTGAAATGTTTCATTCTTGGGTGAATTTTATTGTGGGGGGGGGGGGGGTTCACGTTTTTGCACCGGGCGGCAAAACTGCTAGTGTCGGCCAACAGTTATGTGCATTTCTCCGAAATACGGATACGTACTATACTATAATACCGAAACTATATTAACTTTAATGATATGTACTAAAGGGTATTTCGTTAATAGCAGTATTTAAAAGACATCGCTCAGATTCCTCTTGACAACGAACTATGGAAGGCAATTGTTGATCCTATAAATCAAAACCATATTTAGTATTCCTACCTTGAGAAGTGTTTCGTCAAGCACTATGGTAAATTTACAAAGATTTTTCGCCTTGCGCGTTATAATTATTAAATGACTTATTGGAAATTAATAAAATTTTAACCGTTTATAAACACCATAAATGTACACTAGGTGGCGTCATAAACAAGTCTGCACTACACTTGTGGACTCAGATATGGACTAAGTTCAATGGTTGATGCAGCAATTTTTAAATATAACTTTTTCACTTATAAATGCCAGAATTAAATTTCTTACAGGTTTATAAAGAAGAAACATCCTCTTGTGACATCTCGATAAAATTATAAATAATGTTGTAAATAGTATAAATGGTGTAAAACAAATGGGTATATAATGATATAATAAAGAAATAAGTGTAAAATGTTCTCCGAAACAAATCGTTAAACTAACTGGAGATACAAACCATTCACCAAAAATGATGCTTTGATTCAGTCGGTAGATTAACGTAGGGTGGTTCATTCTTTTGATTTGCTTAATTACCACAATGTATGCTTACATTATTCCACTTAATATAAACAATAAAAATGAAATGTAACACTAATAAAAATGATCTCGGACGCCAAGTTATTTTTTAATTATGCTCGGAATAACTGAACCGAGGTTGTTTACAATAAAAATTTATTAAAATGTAAAAATAACAAAATATATATAGACTATGTTTATTGACAGTTAAAATGATTGGGTTATATAAAATATATCTTAAAACTAGTTATAGCCTTAAATTCTAACTAATGGTTATAAATACCTTTTTGAAACTTTTGTACACAAACTTTTAATAACCTCTGGTATCTAACGATTACGGAAATGTCAACCAATGTGATGTCATCTTTGCACCAATATTGCGCAATATCTCGAAATAATACTTTACGTGGTAATCCACACCCAAAATGGAATTTTATTTCTTATAAATTTGACTTCTTGAAATTGAATAAACCAATATTTATTGCATTCTTTTGTAGGTTCAAAATAAATAATGGAATCCACATTCAGATCTGCATTAAAGTAAAACGCCATCATAAAATGAAAGCGTACGTAACAGTAGAATTAATTGTGCAATCAAAAGCGGTAAAACTAAAAGTGTAAAAGTAAAAAAAGAAAATCAATGGCACTTTTCACAAAATTTAAAAAAGCTTCCGAAACAACTCAACTTCATCAGGAAGTGCAAAATGGACGCTTTAGGATGTCAGATGATACAGCCGTGCGCGAAAAGATTTGCGCAAAGAATTAAGTCAACGATGACGCATTGCGCGAACATATTGAGCAGGAAAAGTAATTTAAAGAAGTGCGAGTATAAACCTTTAAGAAGGTATGCACTTAAGTTACACCAAAATGCAAATTAAGTTGCCTAAATTACTGTATATTTTAATACAACTCAAAATGGGTTGTTACAAAATTAACGGTTTAAGAGATACGGGCAATTTTATATCGCACTGCACATCCATAGGCGAATTCACCATTTTTTTTAAATACCATTACAGTAAGCATCCTGTATCATTAGTAAATTATTAATAAATCGGTACAATCCACATTTATAAAAATAAACTTTTATATTTTTTATACTACTCTTATTACCATTTACAATGGTGATATAAGTAAACTCTATTGAAAACGAACACATCTTAATTTAACAAAAATAAAAATACGAATATAATAAAAAACAAAAAAAAAAAATATTCGATGTAATCAAGTTTCACATTTTCAAATTTTCCAACAAATATTTATCAGTAATTTACAGCAAATCAGCATAAAAATAATCCGCTTTCAATATGAATCGTTTTTATATTATTTTAATAAAAAAAATGCATCATTCTAAGTATGCGGCTGTCATCTCACTGTTACATCTTTCCTATATATTTGCCACCTATCTCCAATTGTGAGGGTGAGAAATTGTCATTGTTATTTATTTTAAATACAAAAATGGAAGAATTTATCTTTAATGAGTGTGCGGATATGCACGTTATATATGGAATGGCAGAGGTAATTCTAGCCTAGCTAGAAGATTTTATTCGGAACGCTATCCAAATCGAAGGTTACCAAATAGGAAAACGTTTGAACGTTTGAACGCATAGATCGGAGTTTAAGAAAAGCAGGCACGTTTAGTTTAATGTGGTAATTTTATACACTGGTTTTACAATGGATAATTACGTTTAGGTTCATTGTTACCGATGAAAGGTGGTAAAGGAAGAGCAAGAAACTTGCGTACTCCAATAATTGAAGAAAACATACTAGATGCTGTTGGTAATGTGTTAGGAAACTTTCGGCACAATTTAATATTTCAAAATCAAGCGTACATAGAATTCTTCACGAGCAACTGTTATATCCGTTTCATTTCCAAAAAGTTCATGCTGTCACCAGATGACTATCCTCCTAGGCATAACTATGCGAACTGGTTTTTGGGTAAACAACGGGAAGACCAACATTTCATTGACTATTTACAGATGAAGCAGGTTTTACCAGGGATTGTATAATTAAATCCCATAATTCCCATTATAGTCAACGTCTGGGCAGGTATTATAGGCAACCACTTAATTGGTCCGTATATCCTCAATGATCGTTTAAACGGACAGTCTTATTTACAATTTTTGCAGGATATTCTGCGAATTTTATTAGAGGATATACAATTACAAAAGCGCCAATATATGTGGTTATGTTAGTTTATTTTTATAAATACACATTTTAAAAAATGGCCAATGCACCGATGGGTGTGCAGTGCGATATAAAATTTCCCGTATCTATTAAATCGTTAATTTTGTCGAGATGTCACAAGAGCATGTTTTTTCTTTTAAAATGTTTAAGAAATTAAATTATGGCGTTTATAAGTGAAAAGAGTTATATTAAAAAAAAATTGCCGCATCAACCATTGAACTTAGTCCGTAGCTGAGTTCACAAGTGTAGTGCAGACGTGTTTATGACGCCACCAAGTGTGTATTTATGGTGTTTATAAACGGTTAAAATTATTAATTTTCAATGTCATTTAATAATTATAAATAAAAACAATTTTTAATTCCCAACTTTAGAACCTGATAGTTCATTAACGAAGGGCTTAAGGTAAAAATCTTACATAAAGTACTATAATTATTTTTAGTCCATCTGTTAACTCCCAAGTTTTTGGTAGGAACTCCAGGGACACACTGTATAATAATAAATTATTAGGTATATAAAAAATGTCCAGGAAAGAAAGTAAGTGAAAACGGTTAATACATGAAATTTGCATGTTATTTTTGAACAAATATTTTTAATTATTGTATTACATATTCATTAGTAATACCACGAGTAGGCTGATTATTTTATTAAATCAGACATTTATTTGCGAAACGAAATTTATGTTGCTACGGAAATATCAGGAGTTGCGCAGCTACGAACGTTATTTCCTGAAAACAACATAAATTGAGTTAGCTAATAAAAGTTTGGACTATAAAATGTTGTATTTTGGAAAATTGTTCCACGCATATAGTACTTAACCACAATAATTATAAACGATTTTATGGCAGTTTATTAATAAAATGAACAAAATGAAAATATGAATAACTTAATGAATTAAGTAATTTGTAGACATGTTCGTAATTATGGTTTGCCAGATTGAAACACCATGGGGGTGCCGACTTGCTATGTACGACTTTCCGCAATAAACCCCTATTGAATTTCAATAATGTTTGATTTCTTAACTTGCATGCATAAATTAGTCTTTCCAATCTTCTTCTTTGATAAAGCCAGCACAATTAAATTCTATTCATTTTAATGTTTTTTATTATTATGTTTGCACTTCGTGGATTAAAAGTACTATTTGGTTCCTCATTTCGGGGACTGAAGTGTGAAGATTTTAGAAATAATTCATAAATTTCATTAGCCTTGAATAGTGTAGCTTCTTTGTCAAAGTGACTTTTCTAATAATTTAAATTTATCATAGATGTAATATTTTAATTTTCAGAAAATAATATAATTATTTCTATTATTACTCCACGAAGTGCTAAAAATAGTGTAGATACCACGGGATTGAAGTTCCTTAATCCCTTGAATAGTTGTTGGTCTCGGGCTAAAGCCCTCGACCAACAAACTCTATTCGCGGGATTAAATGAGTCACTGCAATCCCTTGTTATCTAATATACTATTATGATATACGCTTTCTTTTTTTACCCGTTTTTAATATTTGATATTGCTATTAATATATGTAGAAACGGGGGTGGAGTACTGCTCACTTACCTTTTTTTTTCTTATTTTTTTACTTTATATTTTATATTCACTTGATATCTCTCATTTAATAATCTACATATTTAACTAAAGTGTTACAAAGTTAGTAAAATTAGGCAACTGTAGCTTAACTAAAGTGAGAGTATATTTTTGTTTATTATTAATTTCATTCTAAATACTTCTTTTTACAGAAGTGCAATAAGTCCGATTTTTACGAATTTCACTGTTAGTGATGTTTCGTGTGTTAACAGTTTGCACGTACTGTATAAATTCCAAACCTCGAGCACGTTGCGTACTTATTGCGTCTCAATGTTTGGCTGCCGTTACTTTTGAACTACTATTGTTCATCATTTCGAATATGTTTAGGTATAGTTCTCCTATGCCATGGAAAAACTTAGCAAGTCACTTTACTTGCTTTTTAAGAGACGTGCATTTTTATAATTAAAGCAAAAATAAGAGTTCTATTGGTTTTGAAATAAAAAATATATATATCTCCCGACTAATCTGACATTCTGGTTCATATTTCATCAACGAAATGGTATTTTACGTACCTTATGCGGAAACAGGCTTTTTCGGAGATAGTATCAAATTACAAACCAGAGTGCGCTATAGCGCACGAGGGGTGGCAATTAGACACGCATTCCTGAATGCTGTTTACGCATAAGGTACGTAATCTGTTTTTCGCACTTCCGAGACTAAATTGATAACTTCACTCCATTATAACTGAAGTGTCACTTTTTATTCCCCCGGGATTAAATATTGACGAAAATCCCGGAAGCATTAAATTTTATAAGTATTTTATTTAATTAATCTAATTTTTTAATTAGAATTGTAATAGTTGACGTTAATATTTGAATTAATGTTATTGCAGTTCGTCGTATTAACCGTCCTTTGCAGTAGATACTTGACGCGCACCAGATATGTCCTTTTCATACTGAACTGGTATTTGTACCGACGATGCTGCAGAAGCAGGAGGTGATAATGGCCTCGTAACCGTGGAAGATAAGTCAGCCACTTGACCGAATATTTTATCTGTTATCTTTTGTTTATTTTTAATAGAAAATTCAACATATCCTCGGCCAAGCTGGAAGATCTCCATCCTCCATGCCTCTTCAGCACGTCTATTGTTGCTCTCGAATCAGCTAATAAAGACACAGATTTAAGTCTAAAACAATGCCCTGTATAGGACGCCGCATCTTCTAATTTTAAGAACGCTGCTATTTGCAGTTGAAATGTTTCAAATATATTTTTTCCTACTGGCCGCATGGTGCATTCTTTCTCAATGCCACATACTTTCTAAATATTTGTATAAAATTGATGACACTGTTTTCTGAATTTTTTAACACAAAATTTCTATCAATTGGATTTTTCGTATTTTTAACCGCAATCAGCAAGGAATCGCCCAAATCTCCCACATCGTCGATTTGTAAATTTGCCAGCTCTTTTCCACGACAAGCTCCTGCAACGCTCGCAATAAGCGCAATCTACAAAGAATGTGGTTTTTTAAAAGCTGGATATAAACATATTGTTCCACTTATTACCTTAACGATTAAAGCCTTTTGTAGAAACTGATCTACCTGCTCAGACGTGAGATTTGTTGACTTCTTTGGCATGAATTCCTCATTTCTTCTCTTCAAAATAGCTAATAACTTCGAAAACTTACTTATATCGATGTTTTCTCTAATAATAACGGATTTCAGCATTGAGAGATGTACCCAGAGGGTTGAGGCACAAACAACTTTTGATTTTTCATCGAAGTAAACTAGAAAGGCATTTCCTGAACGCTCTCCAACATTTTTCATGCGGCAACACTTTTTGAATGCATCGAACTGCTGCTCGTACACTTTCTTAGACTTTGGTGGTAATAACTCTTCACTCACTTCTGCTGCTTTTTTATCAATTTTAGATAAACTTTACTCACTCATGACACACAGGACAGAACAATTACAATGACAATCATATGACGGTTTCCAAATTATGCTTGATACTAAGCAACGTAGCAGTGACTTTTTGAGAGAACATAGACACCACCGCAACAGTGGACGCATTGGTATGCGTTTCGCTTTGAGCTTAATAATTATCTGTGGTTCTATAGCGGTTTCAATCTAATTTTTACATTATGATGTATACAGTTTCAGTTTCGGAAGTACGAAAAAGATCGTGTATACCTTGCGACTGAAGTACTTTTAATCCCTCAGGTAAATTATGCCCCTCCCTACAGTCGGGTCATAAACTTTACCTTCGGGATTAAAAGTGCTACTTCAGTCCTGCGGTATATAATGTACTATATTGCAAGGAATTTGTTCTCCAAAATAATTATTTTTCACCATTTTATTACTTGTGAAATAGTGCATGAAGTGATAAATGTTGTAGAAGGCTATGAATAATTATTGTAATCTGTCATTTTTGAGTGATTTGATGTTGAAGATTCTCTCACACCTCCCGAAGTTTGGGAAGTCGCAAATATTGCAATTGACCATTTATTGCCTGTAAAATCTGGGTTTCGGAATGAAATTGAATATAATAAGTTTATCACGTGTGCCAATTGTTTATTGGCATACTTTCAAACATTGTCACAAGAAATCGATATGGTCCCTATATAGCATACTACAGTCTTGCTTAAATATTAAACACAATTTAGACACATCAAAATATTAAAAATTATTAGTTTTTTTTCAAAAGAAAGACGGAACATAACAAGCCAAACGAATCAGCAGTCTTCGAAGAAGATCACACTGTCAAATACATGGATACAGCTCTTGACAGCGAGTACTTGCTTCTGGAAGTGTGAATTATTTTCCAATCTACGTTTTTGAGTAACACATTACAATGTCTTCAATTTAGAGCGCGTTAATAATGGGCAGCATATCAGGAGCTTGCAGAAGAGAGGAGATATGTAAGATGTAAATCATATCACTCTGAAAGGTGATATTATACTGGTCGAAGCACCTGAAACTAAAACAGACAAGATTAGAAAATTTGTGAAAACAAAGCCTGAATGGGTGCAAATTATTAATAAGTATCTACAAGTACGATCAAATCTACTATTTCTGGCCAACGATTGTTTTATACACATCATAATGGAAAATGTGTCAATATTCCTGTAAGAATCAATACAATAAGCAAAATCGCATGCCAAATTGCACAATTCCTTAAGTTGGAAAACCATAAAATGTACACCGGGTACTGCTTTCGTAAAACCAGTGCAACATTACTGACCAATAAAGGAGGCGATTTATTAACAATCAAGCGTCACGGGGGATCGAAGTCTTCAGCTGTGGCTGAAACTTATGTTGAGGAGTCGGTATGCAGCAAAATCCATATTGCTGAAGCGCTCGCACAATCAGGGCCTTCAAGTCAAATCACTCACATATCAATGCTTCTAGAGTAACGACGGAGGTTCAACTTTCAAGCAACCATGTATCTCGAGCCAGTCAGTTAATGGTACCAGCAGTTTTGTTTTCAAGTTCAATATAAATATTAAAGTATTTAATTATGATACTTGTATATTATCAAAAAAAAAAAACTAATGGAGGTTATGTATTTATATTATGTAATTCTTACCTGTTTTTTATGGTTGTTGCAATGTTATTAAAATTGTTTTGAACTGCTCAATTTCAGGAATTTAACATTTATTGGAAACGTTATTACTTGATCACACAAACCATTATAATATTTACATGACATATGCTATTGAACTTTCAATCCCGCGTGGTTTAAAATTTCAAATTGAGAATTTGTATTATTTTCCCTCCTTTTTTGAAAAAAAAATAGTGATGAAATGCAATTTACGTATAAAACAATATAATTACTACAATAATTTGTATTCTGAGTTATTCATTACGCCAGTATTTTTTGATACTTTTTCATGCACTTGGTTGTGAAAGTGAATGTCAGTGTGTCATAGTTATTACCTAACTAGTTCCGAAAGTTAATTTTCCTGCATGCGCACTTTTTTTACAGTACGACCGCAGGGAGTGCTGCATTTAGTGCGAATTCGGGAAAATATATTCCGAACAAGTTAGGTACAAAGTTTTTTGTAACGAATAAATTAATAAAACTAAAAAAATTAATTTTTCCTACAACTGCTATGAAAAATAGCGTATTTCTCATAGCTTACTTAATTTCAAACCATGTATTGCTCATACTGTGAGAAATATTTTTTCTCACGACACTTTGCCCACATCACATACATTTATATGGTGAATCAACAAAATTCGACAAAAACTTAGTTGGCAGCTGTTCAGCTTTAAATAGTTGTCACAATTGTCAGATTATAGAACTTTTTAAATTCTTAACTCCGCCAGAGATATTGGAAAAAGCTACAAAAGTAACGTTAGATTTGTTGCCGGAAAATTTCGAGAAAAAGGTATGAAAATAAGAAAAGTTTATGAAATGGAGAAGAAATACAAAAATAAAATCTTTTTCGGAAAGTGTACTTTTGTAAAGGGCTGTAGAAAACTTTAAAGACGTCTACCTACACTTTGGCCACAATATTAAATGTTGCGAAGCACTATCAGTATAAAAAATAACATTAATATATCCACGTATCAAAAATTACGTTCATTTTTTAAAAGAAAGTCCGACAATTACGTCCCCAAAAATCAAACATGTTGATCAATTGCAAAGATTTTTAAACGAAGTTTCAGACGAGGAATATCTACTAATAAAGGTAAATTTATATAGAAGGAACTATTTTTAGAATTTATTTTGCTTTTTTCCTGGAATTGACATAGCTTTTTGTAATTAGTGAGTTTTTTTAGTAGATAAAAAGAATTAGATAATTATTACAAATTCTATTTCAAATTCTGTTAGATAGGTATATGTACTTTTAAACAAAACTTTTAAAGTAAGGCTCAATGGTGCAGTAAATCATTTATCCGCTTGGCACACAGGCGGTTCGGGTTCAAATTCCGGGCTGACTGTTATTTTTTTTTTAATTAAATTTTAATTTTACATCCTGATATTTTTATTTGTAGGT
The DNA here is from genome assembly GCA_036346205.1 of Vesta saturnalis. Classification (NCBI taxonomy): domain Eukaryota; kingdom Metazoa; phylum Arthropoda; class Insecta; order Coleoptera; family Lampyridae; genus Vesta; species Vesta saturnalis. The sequence goes on along the minus strand of JARFJB010001722.1, from coordinate 1,495,454 downwards.
TGCAGTGGCTATTGGCGCAGCAGAGACATGTCGTAGAGAAGAGTTGTGGAAATTACAAATCGATAATTTAGAGGATTTAAATTCGGCTTTACCTGTGAAATTAGATAACACCAAAACAAAAAGGCCAAGAACGTTCACAGTAACGGGAGAGTTATATAATGTCTATAAAAAATATGATTATCTTCGACCGATTGATTTGCCAGAAAAACGTTTCTTTTTAAATTACCAGCACGGAAAGTGTACTAGACAGGTAGTCGGCATTAACAAATATGGTAGTATGGATGCGTGTGTGTGTGTGTGTGTGTGTGTGTGTGTGTGTGTATGGTAGGCATGTACACTTCATGCCAGGGGAGATACCACCACCCTTACCATGGGCTCTTAATATTGGGTCTCCGATTTTCTGAGCTCGGTAAGGGCTGCCGGTTACCTTTTCCTTCATCCTTAATCTATTCTCATCCTTATTCTTCCTTGTCGCCCTCACTGTCTTCCTATCGGATTAAAAGTCCCAAATTAAAAATACGATGGCTGTGGTTTGTAGGGTAATAAATTCCGGACGTAAAATCCTGCGCCATTCGGATGTCCGGGAGGGCAGGGTCCAAGCGACCACGGTCATCGAAAGTATCAACTTTCTGATTCACTACTGCAACATCCGCGGTATCAGGTCTAATCTTAATGCTATTCACTAACATCTTGAACGATTACAACCTGATATTTTGTTTCTATCTGAAACACAAGTCTCCTCTGAAAGCTCCGACTCGCAATTTCCTCAATACCACCTTCACTCTAACTTTCGATATAACGGAGGCGTATGTGCCTACATCAAGGACAGAATTGCTTGCAAGAGGTTTCTTCCTTAGAAAATAAAAATTTTGACGTGATTTGGTTTAAACATTCTGGTCCTAATTTTGTGAAATTCTACTGTTGCATTTATAGGTCTCCTAATGACAGTAACTTTCAAGACTTCTTCGATTACCTTAGTATGAAAGTTGACTATATCCTGTCGCAGTTTCCATCTTGCGATATCTCAATTGTAGGCGATTTCAATGTTCATAACTCTAATTGGCTTCAGTTTTCATCTACTGCAAATCCTGCTGGTCATAGTGCAGAAACATTTGCTATCTTAGTGATCTCACACAAATGATTTCTGAACCCACAAGAATCCCTGATAACCCTAACCATACTCCACATCTTCTAGATCTCTTTCTTACATCAAACCCTCTTGTTCATGAAACTTCCGTTCTTTCGCCTTTAGGTCTTTCCGACCATTGTCTAATAGAAATCATTTCTACAGTGCCTAATTCCACTGTTCGCAAAACCGATAGAACCTTGTGGTGTTTTAAGTCAGCTCGATGCAGTAATTTACGGGATTTCTTTGGAACCTTTCCATGGCGTGAATATTGTTTCAAGTCGTCCTCTTTCCGGACATTGCTCTTTCAATATCTGAAGTCATCCTCATGGGAATGGAGTTATACATTCCCAAAAATAGTACCGTATAGGTCATTCACGTTCCCAACCCTGGTTTCATAAGGCTTATGCTGATGCAATATCTTTAAAAGATAAATATTACATTAAATGGAAATCTAATAAATCAGTCGACAGTCATGTAGAATACGTTGGTGCTAGAAATATCTGCAAAAGTGTCATCACTAAAACTAAAAAGTTGCACGAACAACGAAAATGCACTGAACTAGCTACATCTCCTTTAGGCAGTCGTTAATTTTGGTCTTTAGCTAAAGCCATTAGTAAAAACTTTGGAACATCTTCATTTCCCTGACATCTATTGACGGATCGGTAGTTGCTGATTCTGTAGACAAAGCCATTGTTTTTGTGGATTTGTTTGCATCAAACTCGTGTCTCAATGATTCTGGAAAAGATGTGCCCTAATCAACTCTTCTTCATACGCTATGAAACCAATTCATTTTCGATACAAGCTCTTTTATTAAATTATCAGTAGGCTTGATCTCAATAAGGCGACTGGCCCAGACGGTATCCCAGCTATTGTCTTAAAGAAATGTTCCCCCACTAGCACCAGTCCTATCTAAGCTCTATACGATCTCTATGTCTACTGGGGAATTCCTTCTTCATAGAGGTTAGCAAATGTTCAACCTATTCCCAAAAAGGCGATAAGACTGATCCCTCAAACTACCGACCAATTGCTATCACTTCCATATTGTCTAAAATAATGGAAAAGCCATCAATCAGCAACTGCTTACGTTCCTTGAAACTAACAAGCTCCTTAGTGACCACCAATATGGGTTTAGGCAAAGTCGTTCAACAGGTGATCTTTCATTGTGACCCAAGTTTGGAACAATACAGTAGAGCAGTCCGCTGAAACAGTTATAGTCGCTTTAGATATCTCAAAGGCATTTGACCAAGTTTGGGATAAGTGTTTACTGGCCAAACTCACCTTGTTTGGGTTAAATGATATGCTCATCAACTGAGTCTCTAGTTTCCTTGATAAAAGACGAATACGTGTCGTAGTTGATGGCTTTTTCAAAAGAAGTTTGCATTAACGCGGGCGTACCACATGGATCCGTTATAGCGCCTACACTTTTTCTGCTGTACATAAATAACCTTATTTCTTCAACAACTAACCCCATCCATTGATTTGCTGACGATAGCACTCTTCACTGTAGTTCATCTCAGTCTACTCATAGTGATATTCCACCTTCTATGTCAAATCAAGAAATTAAAGCTGAAATGGCAAATTTAATCAACAAAGACATTCAACGTATTCTCGAATGGGAAGCAATAATCTGGTTAAATTTAATGCTAACAAAACTCAGTGTTGCCTTGTGTCCGTCAAAAAGATCGATCATTTCCTGTTGTAAGTATGAATGGCTCAGTTCTTAAGTTTTCAGACCCTGTTACTCTGTTGGGTATGACTGTATCTTCAAATCTCTCATGGGTTGACCATCTTCTGTCAGCTACCAAAACAGCTGCTCGTAAAATAGGCAGTTTGTACAGATCTAAGCAGTACTTTACCTCTCAACAGCTCCTTCTGCTGTATAAGGCCCAAATTCGACCTCATCTGAATATAATTCTCACCTCTGGGTTAGTGCTCCCCAATACGCTCTTGATATCGTTGATAGTATTCAAAAGAGGGCGATTAGGCTTATAAATGACCCGTCCTTAACTTATCACATACAGTCCCTTAAGCATAGGATGGTTTCAGTTCTTTCTTTGTATTATCGTTATTACAACGGCTATTGTGCTGCTGAATTATATTCTCTGATACCATCTCGGCTATCTTTGCGAGAAACACTCGGTTCGCTCATTCACATCATTAGTATGCAGTACAAATCTCCATTTGTCGTACCAAACGGGCGTAATCCACATTTTTCTACACGGCTTCCAAACTCTGGAATGATCTCCTAGTTCCTGTTTTCCTTTCACTTATGATATGAGAAAATTTAAGGTAGCTGTTCATAGGCATCTATTGGCAATTCATTGTCCCTCCATCCATCCTTCTAAGTGTTCCTGAGTGCTTTAGCACGATAGGCCAAATTTAGCCTGTTCAGTTCCACAATCATAAAAAAGGAAAATTGCATTTTTTTTAAATTGGAAAATCCCAACTATATACGGGTCACTACTTCAGACGTTCTTCGGCAACAATTTTAGTAAATGCAGGAGGACATATTAACTTTAAAGCGCCATGGAGGATGGCAATCCAGTACCGTAGCAGAAGGATACGTTGGGAATCTATTAAAATAAAAATAACGTTGCTAATAAAATCGACAACTCTATTGAAAAACCACTGAACTCTTTACTGAAATGGAGACTGAAAATACACCGTATATCAATGATCAACCCTGAACATCTACAATTAATAAACAGAAACCTTACTAAAAAGGAATTACGTTACGGGTTTGACCATACAAAATTGTACGAATTTTAAATAAATTATTTAACTGTTAAGAGATAGGATACGTTAATGTTGTTTTAGTTTTGCTAACCATAAAACAAATATTAAGTTACATTATTTGTATTCCTTAAATTTGTGCAGTTGTAGAAAAAGTATAGTGTGCAATATGTGGGTAAAGTACTTTTCTCACTTGTTGTACAATATACTGTAACCTGGTTTAGTTTTTTTATTCTAAATGGATTGGTAGCGTAGCCGGAATTGAAATGTTGCATTGTTGTTATGGTCACATTTCAACAAAAATTCAAACGTTGAGTAGCCATTTTCTTAAAATTATTTTTGTTAAATTTGTAAAAAATGGGCGATTCCGAAGAAATTATATCAAAATTTTGGCGTGCCGCGTCCCTTATATCGGCAGCATTTCAATTCTGCTACCAACCATACAACGTAATTACCCTAGTTTCTGTTGGAAAGTAAAAAACACCGCAGTGCGGGAAAACAAGTTTCGGTGCATCGGGAGTAACCGGGAAATACCTATTTTAAATCTGAGTACAAAAATATAATTTATAGCCCCCTTTATATTAAGAAGTAATATACTATGTATTGAAATTGCAAACTTATATTTCACACTGAAATGTTTGAACGGCAAAACATAGCACGTTGACATGCCACGTTATAATTTTGGATATGCTACATATAAATATGTATTATAAAAACATAGCAACTTATGACAAACTAAAAATTAGTTATTAAAATAAAATAAGCAATATATTTGAAAGAAACACTTTATTGAACTTCAAGAAACAAAACAATGTAAATAAAACCTGAAAACCAAATGAAACTTAAACCACAAAAATTATTTTTAAAAGCAAAAATATTCTGCAATATAATCCGCAACTTAACGGAACAACTTCTATATAACGCTGATGCGTATTACAAAAACTCAAAAACATTTCGCATTTAAATGAAATACTTATAAACTCGGTAATTAATAACAATATCTGAAAATAAGGTGGAATGGAATCTTATCCATTCTTATATTATAAAATTGTAAAATTTCGTGTTTTCGTATTCATAGCTACATTATTCTGAAGATTGTTCAGTTGTAGGAAGTACTTCCAAGACCACTTTTTCGAGACCTCCATACTTGGTACGGGCTCTTTTCAGTATTAATGTCTCTGCAGATATGTTTCGATCTGGTGTCGTAGATATATCATAGTTTTTCTTTAATGTTTTGGCTTCCACAAACTCGTTATCTAGAAAGTTAAATCTCTGGAAGTCTAAAAGCCTAACTTTTAAAGTATTAATTGTATGTAAAAGAATTTGTATTATTACTTTAGTAAGTATCTGAAATTACACACGAATGCACCAGAGAATAAACCTGTTAATTCTTTCTTGTAAAAATAGTTCTTCCTTCCTTTCTAAACTGAACTGACCTGATATCTGCTAAAAATGAAAGCTGTGAACTGTGTTTAGCCATTCTTTTCGGCAGCCATCTGTAAATTGTGTAAAAATCTTTCGGCTTTAAAATAATTGACTTAATTATTTTAGCCGATTGTTAAATAAGTTTGAACAGATCATCAAAGGTAAGTAGTTCACTGGTTCGTTTCAAAACTTTGACAATATTGCCATGAATGCTGTCGTACTTCATATGCAAAGTGATCCATTCAGGACCGTCCTATGATTAATAGTGCCGTGAAGGGTAATCAGCTTTTGTTCTGTGAACTATAATTCATTGGCAGCTCAAAACAAAGTGGTTTTAGTTTCAGCTGTGGCCATTCTACAAATCATATTGTAATACGTTAAAGCTACATCTTTCCGTGTTCTACCAGCTATAGCTTCGTACCACACATCTCAACACCGTTATGCAAAGCAGCAAAGGCTTGTAAATACGACGAGGCGGCTTAAAAACTAGTTTTTGTATTACATTTTGGGTACGATTAACACCTTTGCATATCTGCAGTATAAACCAGGTGTGTTCGTTCACGTCTTGCATTCGATCTTTACCGTAAGGTTATCGAGCAGCAATGTATCGTTGCCTGTGTAAATGGTACTTTTGAAATGTATTGCAAGATTCATGTTCATCCTGACTTTTATGCAGCTTATAATTTGTACATGTGACACATTCATCTTCGGTTGGTTGTCCAAACCCAACATTTTCCTTCTGAAACTTTGTCGTACTTTTGGCAGTAATCTAGCCACATATTACGAATGGTAAGGACAAAAGGCAAAAACCTTCTGTAAGAACAATTTTCAATCTTGTAATGGGATACTTGTGGGTAGTAACCGTTAATGCGCTGGAGAAATTGACCGTTATCAATGTTATTTTCTGGAGAATGTTTTCCTCTATGATCAGTGGTTTAAACAAGTCCCATGTTTTTGCAATGTTGTGTTGAGTAATACTGCCGTCGATTTTTAATCCATGTATTCAAAAACATTACTTTAAAATAACTTTTGTTTAAAACCATTGAGAGTTGGTAGCGAGTAACTTAATGAAATGTTTTTCTAATGCTCTACCACCATGCTTCCTCTGCTTCACTGGTACTTTGATATATGAGTTTCTAGATACTGCCTTCTTTCGCCAAAGGACATTGTAACACCCTGATTGTAATTATGCCTTTAGCTAGATTCAGTGAAGCTGAGTGTGGTTTCGACTCATATAACCTTAATAACATTGTACAAAATGTTTTATACATATATTCAAAATAAACTATTAATATTCAGGTATATACAATATGTTAACATAAAATAATATACTGGAATGAAATTGTACAAAGCAATAATAATTAAATAAATAAAATATGGACTCTTCATGTGGGTTAGACCGCTCTCCACACAAGCTACATGGTCAGGTTGCTGATGTTGGAATCGGTTTCGTCTGAATTCCTTTTTACAGGTTTTGCTATAAACAAAGTTAATACTGGATTTTATGAAAATGTACATAAACACGAAAATAGCGTTGTAGTGTTTTGTTACTCAAATTTAATAAATATGATTCTTCAGGGTGGTATATATATATATATATATATATATATATATATATATATATATATATATATATATATATATATTGAAATGTAATAGTTTTATAATTTTAGATTAATCTCAAATGGGAAAGGGTTCAAGGAGTTTAATTTAAATTTAATATTTTAGGTAAATTTAATGTTGTATTTACTAAAGATTGAAGTATTTAATTAACTCTTAATGTTATTATTGACCGTTCTAGCTCAGGATCTCAATTGGGGATAGAGTTCAGGGATTTAGTTGAAGATAAAATTTTTAAAATATAAGAAATGTAATTTAATTTAACGTATAAAATTTGCTCTGAATAGAATTTGCTTTCTAACGCATGCGTTAATGACTTTAAATGAAAAATAAGTAAAGCTGTCAAAAAATGTCAAATAATTAAGAAAACTTTAATGTTTGGACCAAATTAAAATTTAGAAAAAGAAAAGAAAATTATTAGCTTCACAGGTGTTTACACAAGTAAATAATTGAAATTCTTAATTAATAACATATAACAAATATAAATTGCAGGGAAATACCAATAACAGGGTTATAAAATTTAAAACTCACATATACAGTCCTTCCTGTCGATTGAATGATGTCTTCAAACTTCAGCTGGAGGCAGGCAATGTTCACTCGGCTATTGTTGTTACTAATATCCAACTGCTATCTCGGTTCTCGAAGACACCAACTTCCAACCTTCAAGATGTTTTCTTTCCAAAACGGCAACCTCAAACACTTATTTACTATAATAAAATACTTATCTTTTTGGGATTTTTAATGGTGTACTTTAAATTATACAATCTAAACGTTTCGATAACACTTACAGTTATCTTCGTCAGTATAATGTTTGTTAAAATTGTTAAAGATGTAGTAAACAATTTTGTCAAATTTGAAAAATTCAAACATAAACATAAGCCTGCTATTAATATAACAGTTTGAGAAACGTATAAGCCAACTATAAAATTGTAGTAAAGAATAACTAGGTTATTAAAATTAAATATTGTTAAACTGCCTCAAAGATGACAAACCAGAACACTTTCTACGACGAAAGCTAACAATGAAATTTGCCAGCCAAAAAACACATTTAACAAAATTTAATCGAGTTATGATGAATGTAAAGTTGTGAAAACTTCAATTTTAAAATGATAGAAGCATTCACAATCAAACATTACATCAAAAATAACCCAGTTAAATCTAACAAAGAGATATCTTTATCAATAATTGAAGTGTTATTAACAATGAAAAGCACAATGCAGAACGTTCTTTGTAATTTTCAATTTCAATTTAATTTCAACTACTTATGTTAAATTATAGTGCTGTGGAAATTTAACATATAATTGGTAAAGCATTTACTAAGGTCTAGGAAAACACAGCAAAAACCTAGACATACCAAAAGTTGAAAACAAATTAAAATTAAGGCGTATCATTATGCTCTTTTAATTATAAGATGCCAAAACCTATTTAAACGGAGATTTTCTTCTTGTCTATTAAAATTATTCGGTGTTTATATATTTCAATAGATTCACGTTGCAAACGAACATAATAATGGGTTTGTCTTGACAATATTTTCATATCGTCAAATTGAATGTCATGATTTAGATTATTCAGGGCATGGTCAGCCACAGCAGACTCTCTGGTTGACCCAATCTACAAAATCTCATATGTTCTTTGCGTCTTGTATCAAAGCTACGTTTTGTGGTGCCGATGTATACTTTTCCACATGAACAAGATAACTTATACACTCCGGAAGATGATAAAGGGTTTGACACATCTTTAGGTGATCTTAAATGTTCTTTAATTTTTCTTGTAGGTTTAAAATAGTCCTAATGCCATATTTGATTAGGATTTTTCAATTCTATTTGTAACATTAGCTATAAAAGGAAGAAAAGCAGTACCAACATTAAGAACTGGTTTTTCTTTAAGGTTACGCCTAGAAGGTGTAATAACATTATTAATATCTGTAAGTGAATATCCATTATCTTGTAAGGATTTTCTTAAATATTTATATTCATCATTCAAAAATTCAGGGTCACAAATTCGTTTTGCTCGGTCTACTAAAGATTTAATTACACTAATTTTTGACGTGGATGGTGGTTGGATAATTTATGAAGGTATCTATCAGTGTGTGTCGGCTTTCTGTAAACCTTAAAAGATAGTGAATTATTATTTTAGATATTAATATGTCAAGAAATGGTAAACTTCCATTAGTTTCTTTTCCATGGTAAACTGAATACTAGGATGTATACCATTTATAAAAACCAAAACTCATGCAGTGCTTCTTCTCATGTCTCCAAATAACAAATGTGTCATCTACATATCTATACCAAACTGAAGGTTTTTAGGTGTATTTTGTAACGTTAATGTTTCAAATTTTTCCATATAAAATTAGCTATAACAGGACTAAGGGGACTACCCATTGCTACACCTTCAATCTGTTCATAAAATTTACTATTCCACTGAAAATAAGTTGTAGTAAGACAGTGCTGAAAAGAATGGTTATGTCCTTTGGAAAAAGATGATCTATGTATTCAATAGTTTCTTTTAGAGGTACTTTTGTAAAAGTGAAATAACATCAAAACTAACCATTATATCACCCTCTTCAATTTTGAAACTATGCATTTTTTCAACAAAGTCGGCAGAATTTTTAATGTAATGGTGTTTTTCCTATATGAGGTTGTAATAACAATGTAAGATGTTTTGCAAGGTGATATGTAGAGAACCAATTGCACTAACAATAGGCCTTAAAGGAATATTAGGTTTATGAATTTTTGGTAAACCATATAGTTTTGGTGAAATAGCTTCAGAGTTAGATAGTTTCTTCTTTATTTCTTCAGGAATAGATGATAATTTAATCAGCTCTTTAGTTTTTAAAAGAAACTTTTTTGTTGGATCTTTTGGTATTTCACGATAAGTTTCTGGTCCCAACAATTGTTCTATCTTAGTGTTATAATCGTTCATATTTAATATAACAGTTGCATTACCTTTATCTGATTTTAATATTATAATACTTTCATTGCGTTTAAGATCAAGTAAAGCATGTCGTTGACGAAAGGATAAGTTGCTCTTTGGAGGTTTTGTTTTACGTAATATGTTAACGGTGTTATATCTAACTTCATTAGCAGCATCAAACGGTAATAATCTAATGGAGTTTTCGATGTTGAAATTATAATTTAACATAAGTAGTTGAAATTAAATTGAAATTGAAAATTACAAAGAACGTTCTGCATTGTGCTTTTCATTGTTAATAACACTTCCAATTATTGATAAAGATATCTCTTTGTTAGATTTAACTGGGTTATTTTTGATGTAATGTTTGGATTTGTGAATGCTTCTATCATTTTAAAATTGAAGTTTTTCACAACTTTACACTTACATCATAACTCGATTAAATTTTGTTAAATGTGTTTTTGGCTGGCAAATTTCATTGTTAGCTTTCGTCGTAGAGAGTGTTCTGGTTTGTCATCTTTGAGGCAGTTTAACAATATTTAATTTTAATGACCTAGTTATTCTTTACTACAATTTTATAGTTGGCTTATACGTTTCTCAAACTGTTATATTAATAGCAGGCTTATGTTTATGTTTGAATTTTTCAAATTTGACAAAATTGTTTACTACATCTTTAACAATTTTAACAAACATTACTACTGACGAAGATAACTGTAAGTGTTATCGAAACGTTTAGATTGTATAATTTAAAGTACACCATTAAAAAATCCCAAAAAAGATAAGTATTTTATTATGAGTGTTAATGGTGAAAGTTTACATTTTCATATTTCAGTCCTTTATGGGGAGGAAACTTATCGTTTTATCAGACAATTTGAAAAATTAAGGAAACGTAAAGCACAATTATTATCGTCACTCACTTTTTTATTACGATGCCGAGACCAAAAGATTATCCCAAAGTTTATCTATATTAAAAGAAATTTTAATAACAAGCATGCGAATAATATTTACAGAAGAACTGAAAATGCTCTTCTACGTAATCAAATACATATTACTAGGAAGTTACTGGATAACACCGATAAAAATCTTTTATATTCACATTTAGAAATTTCATCTATATTGAATAAAGAAGATTGGGATAAAATTGATTCTATAACGTTTAAATCTATGGAAATAAATTTTGACATCTCATGTCAACGACAAAAAGAAAAATTTAATAAATTATACAAACAACAAAATAATAGACCATCTATTGATTGTAGAAAACAGTTATAAACCTTTCTGATAATGTTGTTTCAGATTATGCTATTGAAGCGCTTTCTAAAGGAGGAAATTTTGATAACACCAAGAGTAATACCTTTTGAAGATATAATTTCCAACATCGAAAACTCCATTAGATTATTACCGTTTGATGCTGCTAATGAAGTTAGATATAACACCGTTAACATATTACGTAAAACAAAACCTCCAAAGAGCAACTTATCCTTTCGTCAACGACATGCTTTACTTGATCTTAAACGCAATGAAAGTATTATAATATTAAAATCAGATAAAGGTAATGCAACTGTTATATTAAATATGAACGATTATAACACTAAGATAGAACAATTGTTGGGACCAGAAACTTATCGTGAAATACCAAAAGATCCAACAAAAAAGTTTCTTTTAAAAACTAAAGAGCTGATTAAATTATCATCTATTCCTGAAGAAATAAAGAAGAAACTATCTAACTCTGAAGCTATTTCACCAAAACTATATGGTTTACCAAAATTCATAAACCTAATATTCCTTTAAGGCCTATTGTTAGTGCAATTGGTTCTCCTACATATCACCTTGCAAAACATCTTACATTGTTATTACAACCTCATATAGGAAAAACACCCATTACATTAAAAATTCTGCCGACTTTGTTGAAAAATGCATAGTTTCAAAATTGAAGAGGGTGATATAATGGTTAGTTTTGATGTTATTTCACTTTTACAAAAGTACCTCTAAAAGAAACTATTGAATACATAGATCATCTTTTTCCAAAGGACATAACCATTCTTTTCAGCACTGTCTTACTACAACTTATTTTCAGTGGAATAGTAAATTTTATGAACAGATTGAAGGTGTAGCAATGGGTAGTCCCCTTAGTCCTGTTATAGCTAATTTTTATATGGAAAAATTTGAAACATTAACGTTACAAAATACACCTAAAAACCTTCAGTTTGGTATAGATATGTAGATGACACATTTGTTATTTGGAGACATGGAGAAGAAGCACTGCATGAGTTTTTGGTTTTTATAAATGGTATACATCCTAGTATTCAGTTTACCATGGCAAAAGAAACTAATGGAAGTTTACCATTTCTTGACATATTAATATCTAAAAATAATAATTCACTATCTTTTAAGGTTTACAGAAAGCCGACACACACTGATAGATACCTTCATAAATTATCCAACCACCATCCACGTCAAAAATTAGTGTAATTAAATCTTTAGTAGACCGAGCAAAACGAATTTGTGACCCTGAATTTTGAATGATGAATATAAATATTTAAGAAAATCCTTACAAGATAATGGATATTCACTTACAGATATTAATAATGTTATTACACCTTCTAGGCGTAACCTTAAAGAAAAACCAGTTCTTAATGTTGGTACTGCTTTTCTTCCTTTTATAGCTAATGTTACAAATAGAATTGAAAAATCCTAATCAAATATGGCATTAGGACTATTTTTAAACCTACAAGAAAAATTAAAGAACATTTAAGATCACCTAAAGATGTGTCAAACCCTTTATCATCTTCCGGAGTGTATAAGTTATCTTGTTCATGTGGAAAAGTATACATCGGCACCACAAAACGTAGCTTTGATACAAGACGCAAAGAACATATGAGATTTTGTAGATTGGGTCAACCAGAGAGGTCTGCTGTGGCTGACCATGCCCTGAATAATCTAAATCATGACATTCAATTTGACGATATGAAAATATTGTCAAGACAAACCCATTATTATGTTCGTTTGCAACGTGAATCTATTGAAATATATAAACACCCGAATAATTTTAATAGACAAGAAGAAAATCTCCGTTTAAATAGGTTTTGGCATCTTATAATTAAAAAAGAGCATAATGATACGCCTTAATTTTAATTTGTTTTCAACTTTTGGTATGTCTAGGTTTTTGCTGTGTTTTTCCTAGACCTTGAAGTAAATGCTTTACCAATTATATGTTAAATTTCCACAGCACTATAATTTAACATAAGTAGTTGAAATTAAATTGAAATTGAAAATTACAAAGAACGTTCTGCATTGTGCTTTTCATTGTTAATAACACTTCCAATTATTGATAAAGATATCTCTTTGTTAGATTTAACTGGGTTATTTTTGATGTAATGTTTGGATTTGTGAATGCTTCTATCATTTTAAAATTGAAGTTTTTCACAACTTTACACTTACATCATAACTCGATTAAATTTTGTTAAATGTGTTTTTGGCTGGCAAATTTCATTGTTAGCTTTCGTCGTAGAGAGTGTTCTGGTTTGTCATCTTTGAGGCAGTTTAACAATATTTAATTTTAATGACCTAGTTATTCTTTACTACAATTTTATAGTTGGCTTATACGTTTCTCAAACTGTTATATTAATAGCAGGCTTATGTTTATGTTTGAATTTTTCAAATTTGACAAAATTGTTTACTACATCTTTAACAATTTTAACAAACATTACTACTGACGAAGATAACTGTAAGTGTTATCGAAACGTTTAGATTGTATAATTTAAAGTACACCATTAAAAATCCCAAAAAGATAAGTATTTTATTATGAGTGTTAATGGTGAAAGTTTACATTTTCATACTTATTTACTATGGTAACTTTTATTTAAAATGGTTTTAAATCTTTATGACTGATATCGTTTAAAATGTATTATTAAGTATCCAAGATTTTGTTAACACACTTTTATTTTAGTTACCGAAAATAAAATAATATTTATTTAAGAGGAATTGTCCGGATAAATAAAACAAACTTTCACCAAATAAAAATGGAATTTAATTTGGTATATAAAGGATTATTTTAAATCGGAAAACACGAAAACAAATTTACACAAAATCGTGACATCAATTAATCGTACAGAATTATGTTATTAATAGCGACAGGTATCGGTGACCGAACTATTTAATTTTAACCGATTGATATAAAACAAGTGCTCTCGAAATTATTCGTAACGTAAACTTTCTCGACGATAATAAATTAGGTTATGTAAACACAAATTTAGCAACACTGTTTTAATCTTTTCACTTTTGAACAAATTCTAGAGAGAGAATGATTCCTGAGTGCTTGCTTTTATAGGTTTCTGGTTGCTACAGAAATTTCAACTTTTTACAGCCATATTGCAAAATTTACAATGAATGTGATTGGATAATCAAAATTAAGAATTGTACATAAATGGAATTTTGGCCGTAACTTTCTTATACATGGTCGGAAATGAAATTTAAAAACGGAAATGAAAACTATGTGAAATTTCGAATAAAAGGACACCTAATAAGCAATAATTCCTACCACTAATAAACGAAACAACTTAATCTAATCAAAATAAGCTATTAACTATACACACTTACAAGCTACACTAAAATTACTTGCAAAAATGGAATTCTGAGGACAATTTACTTAAGAAAACATATCTTTTATGTTCGAAACATTTAATTTAATGAAAATTTTAAGCTTTTGTAAACTTGTCTAGAATTCACCTTAGATTTAGCAAAATTTTGCGGATAAAAACGCTGTATCCTTATAAAAACTTATTTATATTGTGAAAGAACATCTATTATTTGCTTTAAGAGCAAAACTAAATCTAATAATGTGGAAAAGTATAAAATTATGTGAAAAATCTAAAATTTACAACGTAACCATACTTAAATTTAAATATGACATTAATTCAAATAAAAAAATGTTTTTAGCACTTAAAATGTTATGTTTAAGGTTTGTACAACTTGTCTTTATTGTTCTCACTACTTATTTGCAATGCATAATGTTATTTAGTCTTGCATTGAAAAGTCTCATCGTCTAACACTCTTTTAAGATTTTTACACTATAAAATGTACGGCACTATAAATGTTTGTATGCCATAATGTTCTAAATGTCTTTCTTCTTGTGAATCATGTATTATAATTTTTGTCACTAATTTGCTAACAAAATGTGTGCGAAAATTGTCTATACTGTCCATATTATAACCCTTTTACTAAATTTTTGTATTTCCTGCTTTTAAAAACTAAACATACCTTATCCCTAACATAATCCTAACTACATAGTCCATGTTTAAACACCTGTAAATGTCTACTTGCCAAATTACCTTTGAAAATTGAATTTTATTGTAAAAATTGCACTACTAAAATGACTCTACGAAAATGGTGATATCTAACATTCTTGACAATTTTGGTAGCAGCAAATTGCTTTTATGATGAAACCAAACTTAGCAAATGATATTCAGATCAATTTATACCGAATAAATTTATTTTAAACACATCGTGAACCAGATTTATGTAAAATTGTGTCTCGCACTTGTATCGAGCCAGAAATTTCCCTTTTATGACCCAAATGTCATGTAAGCTGTCCGATACTTCTATTACCTCTTTCTAAACATCTCAATATATATATATATATATATATATATATATATATATATATATATATATATATAACAGGATTAATAGGATATTTATATTAACTGAATAAGTATTATTTTAATGCTATTATACTTAATTTAAACAACGTGTGTTCAGGTTAGCTCTTTTCATACAGAGATTCCTGGTAAATGAATAATCAATTATTTATTATCGTATACTAATTAGTATAGTTATAATTGCAACTAATGCGAGGCGGAATACTTGTACCACAATTGGGTCAAAATTGGGGAACTGTGAATGGCTTGCCCTTGATTAATGCAAATAGTGCTTAAATCATGGGGATAATTTTTATATACACGGAAATGAGTTAACTAAAACCTAGATTTATGCAGCTTTTATGCAACTAAAACCTAGATTAATTGACTATATAATTAAAAATATATATACAGGGTAGGAAACAATCGTTTGAATACGAAATATTTGATTATTTGATGGTTTCTAATTTGAATGCATTTTAAAAATGTGTCGTTTATTTGATACCAGACAATAAACTGTAAATTTAATTGATTATTTCAGAAACAGGAAATTTTGTCACTGTTTTGAATTTATTACTATTTTTGGATAGAGATCGGGTTAAATTAGGTTTTAAATTATTACGTTTTAATTAAGTTAAAACGTATACGTATGTAAATTGTATTTACTTATTGTGAAGCAAACCTTCTTAAATTCAATTTAGTTGTATAAAACGGATTATTTTCGGAATACTGGTTTAATTATACAGATGGTTCTTAAGTAAGGCAGGATATACAGAGGGTTTAGATTTTTACTTCCCCTATAGCCAAGGAGGGACCTCAGAGCTACATAAGGTTATTATTGTTGTAATCTAGATATTTAGGGCCAATTCGGTTAATTCTAAATACGTAGAATTCAGTGGTACGGGTTTTAAATTGGCGGTACAGAGGTATTAGCTACGTTTGATCTCCCCAGACGATGGCTTTTAGCCCGTTTCCAGTAAGAAAATCGACAACGAATCCACGCTACCGCCGAAGTGATTCAGCCAATAGCCCAAAGTCGATATCTGTTGCTAGTCCCTCTTTTTCGTCAGCTTAATTTTAAAATAATTTATTGGTAACAGGAATTGACAGGTACTTCAACTGGTTGTATTTTTTAACTAAAAGTTGTGCTTCGAAATATTAAAATAATTAATACAATAAGTATAAATTGTAATAAGAACTGCTTTAAGAGCGTGGATCGGAATTATGTTTCCCGAACAGAGAAATTTTGGTAGAAATGAAGAAATTCTGGTATAGTAATGCATTATTACAGAAAGTGGAATTGCAGAGGAATATTCTGCTTTTAATCTGCAGGAGAACTGTTCTGCATAAGAGGCTTCGCAGAGCAGTGATAAACTTTCGTATTGATACTTCGCAATGAAGTGGGGTTTTGGCAAAATTAGACGCGATGACTTTGCACCTTGAAGGGAGAACTGGTGCATGCGCGAAAGTGTCGTTTGTTACCGCATATGGATACTGTAACTAAATAAATTCTTAAATACATTATTATCTTCATAATTTCTAAATTATAGAAATTTATTTTGCTTACTAATTTTCTGGCTCATTACAAGACTTCACGGTACAGGTTTTCACCCAGAGGCAGTATCTAACAGTTTAAACAAGAAAGATTGGTTTATGAGCGTTCTGAGTCGCCCAGAATGCGTTGTGGTCATTTAACTGTCGTCGCTCATAACGAGCCGTGGTACAAAAGAGACGACCGCAACTCATAGAATTATCTAATTTTGGTATTAGGTTATTCAGAACTGGCTACAATGCGCTCATTTGACATTCAGAACTGGCTACAATGCGCTCATTTGACATATGCTATTTAATTTATCACATAAGTACTTCTTTACTTAATATGAACGTCAGATTTATGTCGTGCTAATCGATGTTTTTAACGATTGCAGTGATTTTTGTTAACACAATTTGGGAAACTGTGTGGGTTATATTATCTTTAGGAATTATTGATTTCAATTTGGAAAATAAATTCAAACATTTAATATGAATAGACATGTTATATAAAATGAATCCAAAAGTGTTTTATAATAAAAATAATTTAGACTATTCAACTCACCCTCTTCATGTCAACTATCAACCAATTACAATTTAGTATTTTTTATATTTGGACCAATCAGAGCACAATTGTGTGATAATTGATAAGTTTACATGTGATATTAAAGTACAACTTGCTCATTTATTTTATGTTTGAGTTATCTAAGGGACACAAGTGGTGCTCAACAAGATCAGATCTAGTTTATATGTGTGATTTATCTCTGATATCACTTACGACCAGTTGATAAAGAAATAGTTGTTAACTTACAATTTTCACAAGCGTTTTAACTTGTTTCTACTTAGGAAGAAATACTACCTTAAGATATGTTTATTCTATTGTACCTTAATAATATTTTAAACTTTTGTTTCAATCTGGCAGTTTAAATTTTGGTATGTTTGTACATTTAATTTGTAGACGTTTCACACTTTTGATTGCTAACCACGGCTGCTATTTAACGTGCAATACACTGTTTCACACTAAACACTTCCTTTTACAGAAGAGCGAAAATTTTATACATTCTCAAACCATTCGACATTGTAGTTTTTCCGAATTGCTCTTATTTGTTCACAAACGTTTAGTTTAAACAAAAATGTATACCTCAAACAGGGTGCAATGAATATCATTATTATATATAACTTTTTTTATGTAACTACTACTATACTCCGTTTAACGAACAAATGCAGTAAGTGCTCCTCCCACGAGTTAGCGCCAAATTTAAATGGCACATTTCTATTGGTTAGCCGGGATCACACAATCGCGAAAAATTTTGTATCATATTAACCTATAAATGTCAAAGTAATTTGTTTTCCTTCTTTATTTTGGTTAAAGCTTTTGCTCTAGTGCTTTTCATTTTAAAAAACAGTATTTTTGAATACTAGCTACAATTCTGTAGCCTATTAGCAAATAATTACGTTTACTACGGATCAACGGAATCTTTCGCCCTCGAAAAAACGTCCGGCCAGGAATTTTTCCGTTGACAAAGGGAGCGAATCTTAAACGTTTTTAAAGTTTGTGTTGAAGAAAACCCGAACAATAACAAGACTGAAATTATTCATTACTTTATCATTTTAGGTATTACAGATAAAAGTGTGTACACCATTCTACGTGACTACAAGCAAACACATGTATTACATCCTCCGACAGTGTACCACCGACAACGAGCAATTTTGGACAACATTGACGACGAAACTAAGAGTAATCTTAGGTGTGTAGTCCATTCCTATTTTGAACGAAAGGATACACCTACTTTAAATAAAATTGTGGCCACTGTTGGTGAGCACGATGGAATGCCTGACTTAAAAAGGAGTACATTCAGAACCTTGTTGAATGAAATTAGCGATAACTCTTCATCAGACTCCGAACAAGACTGACCTGTTGTGCTTTATTTACAGACTTAATACAAAATATAAATGCAGCTACAGGAAGAATTGTGAATTGAGGCACTACTTGACAGATTGGTAAACATTAACGAGTTATGCACAGCATGTCAACATTTCCATAGACTAAAGATGCTTGTTTTCAAACCGTATTAAAATCGATTCATTGGTAACAGAGAATTTTGATTCGAAAAAATGTGTGATTTTAAAATACTTATATTTCTAAATATGTTTATTATGTGATTACTGTTAAAACTACATAATTATACATTTTAGGGAGTACAATAACTCATATGCATACATTAAAGAACCGTTGAATGTAATTCAATCACTGTATTACCCAGAAAGTAATTTTTTGATGGTTGTAAACAAGACCTATGCGCAGTTAGTAGCACGCACCTACAAATTTGTAGGAGGAGCATTTACTGAATCTGTTCGTTAAGTGGAGTTTAGCTGACAGGGAGCGCGGTTACACCTCTTAATTAGTTTTGTTTCGCTCTAACTTTTCGCCACTCTCAAAACCTGGGATAAACGAACGCCATCACAATGTAGACTTATCGTGAAAATTATCTTAACCTTAATCTTTCGAGATCGTGGATCTCAAGGTGTTCACTTACTCAGTTCATAAAACTACGAACTGTCTGTATAAACCTCGTATAAGTCACATTGAATCTGAACAAGTGTGTTAAGTACTTTTTGCAAACGTAAGTCCAAAATATTATCAATTCTAACTGAACCATTTGTTTCACTCTCGTAGAACGTGAGTTAGCATTTATGATTACAACAATAATTCAATATTGATAAGTAAATAACACCTAATTTGGGATACAATGGTTAAATATTAATTTTAAATTTGTTTCGATAGCAAAAATCGGAATAGAGTGTATTTAAAAACCGAAGCAAACGTACCTCTAATAAATAATAGTTGATCTTTAGGTAAGAATTTTATGTTCGTTCGATATGCACCGATATGCTCATAAAACCTTGATTCACTGTATTGCATAACTATTCAATTCAATGATTACATTGAACGTTCGTGATCCTCCGTATAAATTTACACAAAAAAAATCTGACAAGGTACTACCGACTTGCAACACTTGAAGTGACGATTTATTTTAAATAATCCTCAAAAAAGTTGTTGAGCTACGTTGATCACAATCCAAATAAAGCAATAATTTGAGTAATGAACTCCATAGAAGCAAACTTTCATATTAATATGACACACACTGACTAATACAGCTACAAAAAGATAACTCGATTAGAATTGGCCCTGCTAATAATACAAAAAGGTAGCTAATTAGAGTTGATTGTCCGTATGGCCTAATGAATATACAATACTAATAATGACCCCTTTTTAGAAAACATTCATTACACAACAATATACACATTTCTCGTGTTATGGAAGTAATTAACAGAGTTGAGCTTCTCCAACTAACCCTTAGAATTGTGAATACTTGAGCGCTAGCAGACTTCTAATGTTCTACACTCGATCATGGCTCTTCCGACGCTATATTAAATGTTCCGTCTTCACTTAGCCCTTTTAATGGTTCTACTAATTAGACAATTTTCACTAAATCCCTTCTTTATTGTTTATTACCGAGTTTAACATGTTAATTCACGCCGCGATGAAATGCTAAATTGTCTGTACATTCGATTTCTTTTACGTCATTTGCAAACGCACATGTATTTACATTAGCTTTAACAAAGGTTAATACAGATTTTATCTTAGTTTACAATATCCAAAATGTCTATACAGTTATTAAATGTTTCTTTCATCATCACGCGGATTTTTATACACAACATTTACTTAGCACAGGGACTACCATTTACCGCAAATATGTTACACCCTATTAAAGATATTGTGAAAGTTTTAATACACAAACAATTTCCAGTTCAATACAAAATCGACTTTACTTGTAAACGTTTTTGATTTTCCAGTCTCAAATGGGATATGCCACTAAACACACAATGTTTCAACTGCACTACTGAATTTTACAAGGTAAGTTGTACAGATCGTTATACTCTTTTTGAAATTACGTGCGACAGCTCGTTTAATCGCCCTAATCAAAGGTTGATTGCCAATAAATGACTAAATACAGAGCACCCAAGCTTTTTTATAGATAACCACGACCATCTTAAAACGTCAACAATTATTATCCCGCCAAATCAAAGGCAATCACTGTTACAGTGGTCTAAATGTCACATGACTTGGCCGAGACGAAAACATGAAACGGAACCAACGCAAATGATACTATATTATGGGTTCAATATAGTGCCGAATAGGGCATAAATACAGATTGTATTCCAGAACAGAACAATAAAAGTTAGAAATGTGGCAATTTCAACTTAATACTGTGCATATAGTATATTTTGGCATACTTAAAAAGACCAGAAATAAATTACCTTTGGTATATTTGCAGACAGTTTTGTTACCCATTTTAATCAAATCTAGACAAGAGGGAATTAAATTTAAAGAAAAATATCTTTTCCAATGACTTTTGGAGTTGATATAAATGAAAGGCTTGCCCATCTTATTATTAATTGGTGCATCACAGACTTAGCGCAGAAGGTATTTGAGAGGAAATGACTTACCTTCAAAAGCCTTGTTGATAACGTTAAATTTTAAACAAATAATAAGAAAAAAAAAAGTTCATATCCCGAAAAAGGTTGAAATATATTTTAAAAACGTTCAACCATGCAGTAGTTCTACAAAATATTATGTTATGCGTTAAAATAAAACTAGAAACCTGAGACGTATAAAATTCAAAACACAACACTAACGAATGTTAATAATGCAAGAAGTTCTCACGTTTTGGTCTTAACAAAATCTGGTCATATGACATTTATTATTATTTATTATTCAGTTCTTCATACATTTTTATTTTCCATCTCTTCTTTTTTAACACATAATAGCATTTCGTAGAATTTTTAGATTCTGAAAGTACATTTAAACATTTATCGAAATGTGAGTGTATTCTCTTTTTATTATTTGCAAAAAATTTAACATATTGAACAAACGTTATCATACAGGGCGTTTAAAAGTTGGTCATTGTAGTCAACCTCCAAAATACGTTTTGCATTAAAATTATGACCTACAAATCAAAAGAATAAAGAAAAAACGGTTAATAATTTTATTAACTACAACTAGAAAATTAATTATTCACGAAAAAATATTTTTCTATATTCCCTATTATTAGATCGAGCTGGGTGGATTTCTGGTTACACAGTCTGCCTAGATTCGGGAGGTAATGGGTACAATCCTCTTACCGTCTACCTTGTATGAGGTTTTTCAGGAGCTTTCCTGATACACTTATAGCGGCTTGATCACTGCGTATACGCACATCGTGCGGATATTTAGGTGAATACTGGGTTAGCATCTTCTCCTCAGAACCTCAACTTCGTTCCTTCCGAGACTATCCTTAGCACACCCAACTTTATTACCACACACACACAATATATATATATATATATATATATATATATATATATATATAACACACACACACACACACACACACACACACACACACACACACACACACACAGGGTGTCCCAATAGTGCGTATTCGGTCGATAGCTCTTAGCCATTAAACTTAGAAGATAAGTTTAAATACGAAAGTTGTCTATTTTATAAGCTGCATAATCTAAAAATAGTTTGGTTTCTACAGTGTGTAATATAAAAGCGGTACAATATAGAACTATTGATTTTTAAATAGAACACCCTATATATTATTTTATTTTTCAATTCTCCTTATAATTTTACATCTTTTTATAAGAATTACTTACAAGCTAAATCTTACAGTTTTTGAGATATTTGCAAAGTTAACTAACTAACTGACATTTTTATGTAGCAATTCAAGTAGGCGTATCTCAGTTATTTTTAAAGGTAAAAAATAATCTTTGGTATAGAATTTATTCATACAAGAGCTTACTTTAATCTATTGTCAAAATTGGATTTCAATATACATAGTGATCACAAAATTAATTCAATATCATAAATTTGAAAATGACATATCTTCATTTTTTAAATGGCACACCTATATTTTTTAATGTCTTGTTTTCGTCTATTAATCGGCTTTCATTTCTATTAAATAAGTTCTATACCTATCTCTAATAGTTTCGGAGATATTTAAGTTTGATAAATTTTTTCGTTGATAACACTGAAGAAGAGTAACATTAGTCGGTCAAAGCAAGCTATGAATACATAAGAAACTAAAAACATATTAACTAAAATACAAACTATTAAAATTATAATAAATGTTCAATGTGACCACCATTTTGTTGCTGTCAAACATGAAGTCTTCGAAGAAACGACAAATTTACTTTTCGTAACGTGGAAACATTTATATTTTGAATGACGTCTCTAATTCTTGCCTTCATATCATGTACAGTAGTTGGAGGAGTTTGATAGACTTTTTCTTTAATCCAACCCCAAAGGAAAAAGTCCACTTTGTCAAGTCAGGCCATCTTGCAGGACAGGAGATCGGCCCTCCTCTTCCAATCCATTTGTTTTGAAACTGGATATTTAAATAATTTCTAACGTTCCTGCTAAAATGCGGAATAGCGCCATCTAATTGCAGCCATATTACTCTAAGAGTGTGTAAAGGTAAATCTTCAATAAAATTTTCAAATTCGTTGCGCAAGATGTTTAAAAATGAATCTCCATTGACAGTGTTTTCAACAACGTAAATTTGAAAATGCTATATCTTCATTTTTTTAAATAGCACACCTTATATTTTTTAACGCCTTGTCTTCGTCTATTAGTCGGCTTTAATTTTTATTAAATATGTTCTATACCTATCTCTAATAGTTTCGGAGATATTTAAGTTTGTTCAATTTATTTCGTTGATAACACTGATAAAGAGTAACATTAGTCGGTCAAAGCAAGCTGTGGATACATAAGAAACTAAAAAATATAGACTGAAATACAGAAATTGTAATTATAATAGATATTGTATGAAACCGCCATTTTTAAAAGACATTTGATATGTTTTTAAACGATTCATAGTAAAATTAAACAATTTAATCAAAAGAGCGTAAAACAAAAGATGAACGAAAACAAATGAAGAAATCAAACTTGTCAAACAGTGCTAATATTTGTGTAGTATTGTATACTTACTTCCTAAATTAGAAAATGAATTTTTCGAAAGAACTTGTTAATATGATTTACGTCCTTGGTGAAAGCGATAAAAATTGTCTTTTAGCTCATCGAATTTATAAGCAAAAATTTCCAAATGCACGACATCCGCAAGTTTCAGCATTTGCAAGATTGAAAGAGCGTTTCGAGCAAACAGGCAGTATTCATTACGAAGACAATTCAGAACGAGAAAGAACCGCAATTAACGAAGGCAAAGAACATTTAGTACTTCAATGCGTGATTGAAAATCCTCACGTTTCTTGCCAACTATTAGAGTTAGGTATAGAACATATTTAATAAAAATTAAAGCCGACTAATAGACGAAGACAAGACGTTAAGAAATATAGGGTGTGCTATTTAAAAAAATGAAGATATAGCATTTTCAAATTTACGTTGTTGAAAACACGGTCAATGGAGATTCATTTTTAAACTTCTTGCGCAACGAAACTTTGAAATTTACCTTTACAAACCCTTAGAGAAATGTGGCTGCAATTAGATGGCGCTCCTCCGCATTTTAGCAGAAACGTTAGAAATTATTTAAATATCCAGTTTCAAAACAAATGGATTGAAGAAGAGGGCCGATCTCCTAGCCTGCAAGATCGCCTGACTTGGCAAAGCTGGACTTTTTCTTTGGGGTTGGATTAAAGAAAAAGTCTCAAACTTTCCAACGACTGTAGATGATATGAAGGCAAGAATTAGAGACGTTATTCAAAATATAAATGTTTCCACGTTACGAAAAGTAGATTTGTCGTATGTTTGCCAGCAACAAAATGGTGGTCACATTGAAATTTATTATAATTTGAAGTGTTTGTATTTCAGTTAATATGTTTTTAGTTTCTTATGTATTCATAGCTTGCTTTGACCGACTAATGTTACTCTTCTTCAGTGTTATCAACGAAAAAATTGAACAAACTTAAATATCTCCGAAACTATTAGAGATAGGTATAGAACATGTTTGATAGAAATGAAAGCCGATTAATAGACGAAGACAAGGCATTAAAAAATATAGGGTGTGCCATTTAAAAAATGAAGATATAGCATTTTCAAATTTATGTTATTGAATTAATTTTGTGATCACTATGTATATTGAAATAATTTTGACAATAGATTAAAGTAAGCTCATGTATGAATAAATTCTATACCAAAGATTATTTTTATCTTTAAAAATAACTGAGATACGCCTACTTGAATTACTACATAAAATGTCAGTTTTAGTTAACTTTGCAAATATCTAAAAACTGTAAGATTTAGCTTGTAAGTAATTCTTATAAAAAGATGTAAAATTATAAGGAGAATCGAAAAATATAAATAATATATAGGGTGTTCTATTTAAAATCAAAAGTTCTATATTGTACCGCTTTTATATTACACCCTGTAGAAACCAAACTATTTTTAGATTATGCAGCTTATAAAATAGACAACTTTCGTATTTAAACTTATCTTCTAAGTTTAATGGCTAAGGAGCTATCGACCGAATACAACTATTGGGACACCCTGTGTATATATATATATATATATATATATATATATATATATATATATATATATATCGTAATGTATATATGTATGCTGAATTTATTGTTGTGGTCGAAGGAGCATGGAAAACTCGAGCAGCCCACCCTCTCCTTCAGGGAGTCAATAAAACACGTTGATTTCCTTTCCTCCTTCCCTATTATGGAAACGTTTAGATGTCACTCAAATTGTGTTGTTTTGTATTTTATTGCATTTGTTGTTTTTTAAGCCTGAACCAGGTTTCCACGTTTTATTTATACAATATTAGGCGCCATATTGAACAAATTATATATGTAGTAAATATTAAAAAACGACGCGGTGTGATTCGTAATTTATTAAAAATTAGAACATTTCGCAAAATAGATAAATGACCCTGCCTTTTAGTCATATAGAGTCACATACCCATTCAATATAGGTTATTTACCTAGTTACAATAAAATTTATGGTTTACGAAATTAATACTAATATTTTTTAGACAATTGGTATACATCTTTCCGTATTAATACATCGCTTCCATATACAGGTTGTAACTTAATTAATCCGAGTATTAGGCTTAGCATTTGATGACTTGATAGTAAATAGAATATAACAATATAACTCTCTTGTAATTTAACTTTTTAACGCTTTTTAATGCAATAATAAAGATTTTCTCCCAGCTTTATCAATAAAACTTGAAAAACTAATACGCACTGGCATCTTTTTGTATACATGGCATTTCAATTTATTACGTGGAAATAACTAAAGACCTAGGTACATTTTTGTCGACTGTTATTCAGTAATCTTAAGTTTTATGGCGTAACAACTTACTGCATTAGTGTGATAATATTATTGAATAGTTATTTATGTAACAACTTCTGATATTACTTTTTATTATACAGGATTGAGAAAATTGTCGAATGAAGTCATTGGCCGAGGGCCACACACTTTGAAGAATTGGGTGTTAGGTACCAGTATTAAAAAGTACATTAATTTTGATAGTGATAATACACAATTTATTTGGTAAATTAATTTACTCAAAACTTTGTTTATTTTATTACCTTTTTTACTCAATTTAGTACATTTAGCAAGGTAGTTTTTCGGGAATAGTTGCCAAACACATTAATACATCTTAGTAGCACTTAGTTAACACGTTGAATGACGACATCCTGGCCCCATTCAACACAAAATTTGTATACTGGCCGCCAGAAGTAAACGAACACAACAAATTTTAATAAAATTTTCATAAAAACCATAATTAATTTGTATTAAATTAATAGGCACCACAAACAAAATTGTTGTCAGTTTGACCATTGTGAACCTGAATGCAAATTTTTATTAATTAAACGAGGTCCCTTAATGCGATTACACTCTATGTTACAGTAGATGACAAAATAACAAGGTGTTCGGGGCCTGGTGCTTCAAAACCGTTTTTAGAAAGCAAATTTTTATAACGTCATTACTCTGACAAATTCTATCTTTTGGGCCTAGATTGTATCGATCACTTCTTTTGACAAGTTGCACTACTAGAGAGGTGTAAAGAACGGTAACGTTATTTTACTAATTTGATGGGCCTATGATAGTAGTCAATGATCAGAAAGCTTTCTGCAGAAAAGTCAAAGTATAACGATATAGGCTGTTACTCAAGGTATGAGGATATGGGATGCTATCGGCCATGCAAGAATAACGCCGTTACTATTCGAGATCATGAAATATAATTCGTTAGAAAAATTACGTGTTTAAAATTACTACTCATTCGTAAACTGAAAAATTTTTCAGCACGACAACCTGCACTCACATATTGCAATTTTGACTCTGGTGTTTTAGAATAGTGATAGTATTGTTATATTCCCATGACCTTCTGGTCACCCGATCTATCACCAATTGAATTGAAGGAAGGGATACGTGCACGGTGGTTATAACCACCTCCACACACTAGCGGACACTATCGATTCGCTTATTCTAAATATGTCCCAGGGATAAAGCAGTCTCACCGCATTATTGTTATTTATATTCAATTTGTAATTCCATGAAATTTCCATCGTTTCTTAGTTACCTCATGTGGCCATCGATAAATTGGGTTTTTCAAACTGAAGAGTGATTGACTATTTTATTTCACTTAATGCCTGGTTATTACCTTTACAATTGGATCTTCGAATGCCATCAGTGTGAGTTGTAAGGTAAATATCTCTTGGGCCAACTCAACACCGTTATAACAGTTTAGATATTGAAGTAAAGGTTCATTGTCTCACACTAAAGGCAGGAACAATGATGTAGTAATGACGGAAAGTTGCCCAGAAGAATTAATTACACTTAGTATCCAGTGTTATTAAAGAATTTATATAACAAAGTTTATGGGAAAATGAGTTTGATTTCGTTTAAAATAAATTGAGTACCCTCGGTCACGAGGTGATAGATAGTAGTGGCAAGCCTGTGAATGAATTAATATACTAGGGGTTAGCGGGGCGTTAACTTTTGGTTAGGAAAACGTTTTATGTACAGCACTGATATCTAGAAAATTATAATTAAAATAAGGTGCATGGCTCTGTGTACATATAACAATTATTAATTATGACACGTTAATGTAAAGTATTAACACGGTCATGTGTTAGAAGATTACTAATACTGCACGGAACCTCTATAAAAGTAAAACCAAATTAGATTACCTTATGATACGGCGATTCAGCCTCTTCTTGGGGTTTAAGATTTTAGCGATGTCAGGTTTTGTCTTCTTGAAGTGATAATGGGGCTTTTCTTTGGAAAACGATTTACACTTCGTTTGCGTAAATTACTAGAGTTTTGTCTTGAAGAAAGGCAGTCAGTATAAATCGGTATGTTAAACTTACACCACTAATCACCACGATGAAACTGCTCACGGTGGCACGGCCATTATAATTCGCAATGGCATCAAGCACAATGAATTACAGAAATATGAATACTAACGTCTAAAAGTAACTACAATTGAAATACAAGAAAACTTTAACACACTTAAAACAGCAGCGATATACTGTCCCCAAAACACAAAAATAAAAAACATGATTATAAACAATTCTTTGGAACGCTCGACAATAGATTCCTGGCGGGGTGATTGTAACGCCAAAAATACGGAATGGGGTTCAAGATTAACTACTACCAAAGGTAGAGAATTTAAAAAGATAATCTACACTACATCTCGACACGAGGACCGACGTACTGGCCTACGGATAAGGAACAAATTCCCAATTTGTTAGACTTCTGTGTCACAAAGGAAATAAGTACCAAACGGTGCACAGCTGAATCACACATTGACCTTTCCTTAGATCATACACCAATCATCGTCACGATGTACTCAGATAAATTGCAAATAGACAGACAGCCAACAAACAACAAAACCAATTGGGAAACATTCAAAGACGAGGTAGACAAACTTATAGAACTCAACATCCCACTTAAAACTGTCCAAAACATAGAACTAGCGATACAAAGGTTAACTACAGCTATACAAAATGCAGCTTGGAAGGCTACACCTGAAAAAAATACATATCAAACAGAAGGTCCATGTCCTATAGTAGTAAAGCAGAAGATAGCTGATAAATGCAAACTAAGAAAACGATGGTAGATAACGAAAGCGGATGTAGACAAGAAAAAATTCAACAAAGCACCAAAGGAGTTTAAAAAATTTGTTCTGGAGTTAAAATATCAGTCTGTACAAGATTATTTGAAGACTCTAACACCAACTGAAGCAACTGACTACTCACTGTGGAAGGCCACTAGGAAGATCAAAAGACCCCAGCAACATATATACCACCACTTAAAGAAAAAACGGGAAGTGGGCAAGAAACAACGTGTAAAAAGCCAATTTATTCGCTGACCATCTAATAAAAGTATTTTAACCATATCCAGCTGAATCATCACTAGAAGAACAACAAAAGATCAGTCAGTTCCTTGAGGAACCGTTTCAAATGGATCTCCCCATGAAAAAAATCACAAAGAAATCAGTCCCAAGGAAGCAGCCGGGTTTGACTTAAGAAATGGCGGAAAAAGGAATAAAATCTATTTTGCAAATATTCAATGCGATAGTCACCAAACTAGGGTACCTTCCAAGCATATGGAAAGTGGCCCGAATAATTATGCTCCATAAACCCAGCAAAAATATCAATGAGGTTTTGTCATACAGACCAATAAGCTTGGTGGCAGATACACCCCAAACATCAACTTGGTTTCCGAAATAGTCATAGTGCAATAAATCAAGTACACCGAATAGTTAAAAAGATAAATAATGACCTAGACAGGAAATGGTAATGATGCACCGTATTTATTGATATTAGTCAAGCGTTTGACAAAGTATGGCATGAAGGCCTGGTATAGAAGCTCAAAAAACTTGTAACCTCATCACCTCTTAATAGAATTGGATGAAATTTTGTCGGGAGTATCACAGGGAAGCGTGCTTGGGCCATTACTGCACTTGATATTCACAGCAGACTCACCATATACCAGAACAACAACTACTGCGACGTTTGCCGATGACACGGCTATACTTGTATCCCATCCAAACCCGGCAAATGCCACAAAAAAACGTACAAACCAATATTATCAAAATAGAATAGTGGTTAAAAAATGGCGACTTAAAGCGAACATAGACAAACCTGTCAAGATAACGTTGTAACGCCTCTTTCTTTACAATAATTAAATTTAAAAGGGTTCAATTTAATTTACCTCGGTCTAGCTCAAATCGGGTCTTGTCTTAACAAGACGGGGGTGGTTCGTATCGTGGTGCTCAACACTGTACTCTTTGAATAATACAACAAAACTATTTTAAACGTATATTACCTATTGTTTTATAAATCTAAGATAATCTAACCTACAGCAAATAACAAAAATGACGATAACAAAACAAATCTTATTGGGTGTTACCCGGGATGTCCTGGTTAGCAGCGCCCGTTTGGCTGGTCCCCCGTGGACGGTAGTGGTTGCTATTGGATCCTGAGCCGTTTCTGTGGAAATATAAATTATTGGGGTTCAATGGTTGGTGCGTTATGACCCAAAAATCCTATTAATGACAATTTAATTTTGTTTATTATGACCGTTTAGGCCTGCCCTGTACACGGTAGCCTGGTATTTGTTCAGGTGGCACTATGTAAAATTCTATATATTTTAGATAAGCTAGGGCAACGAACGCGTTGGTGTCTTTAAGCAGGTCAAAGAGAAAATCAATAATTTAAAGTAATCTTGGTGCGCATGACTATTCTTATACGTGATTTGGCTTTCAGACTGGCTGGATATGCTCAGTACTTGGAATGCTTTATACAGGACAGGTTACTATTTACATGTATTAAGTGCAAATTGTATGTACGCGTTTAATTATCTACCCTAACTAAACAAGCTGATGTCAGGATTTCTTAATTAATGGAGAACGTATTTACAGTAATGAAATGAATATCTAACATTTAATTATGCCCGAAAATAAATGTATTATTTCTTTATTATAAGAAAAACGTGTTTTTGTTAAACGAGGATACTTTTCGTGTTAGCGAAACTTACTCTAACTAACAAATACAGGGAAGACGGAGTTTATCACGATCTTTTACGTTAATAATTATTAAAGATTGCTTCTTTATTAATTGTTATAAATGAATTAATCGGAGGCGAGTTTACATGACCTTTTAGGACAGCGTGTAATAAATTGAACAATTCTGAGAATTGTTTCCGACGGAATGTAGGTGTTTCAAGTAAGTGATTTATATGCGATTGCGAGACGCAGGAGTACGTTTAATGTAATTTATCACGTAGACGCACTACGGGTTCGTCTTTATATTTGGAGGATTACGCGGGTGATCTCTACGAATGCGGCTTCTGGTATTGAGATTACCTCTAGGTAAAGGCGTCGCTTGTTTGTATTGCTGTTTTCCTCAGGATCAGGTCGGTGTATTGTATGTGTAATATCTGGTTAATGGGGAGCCCTTGCTAAGATTCTGGGTCCAGCCCGTCGGCTGCTGTACCAAGGGTTCTACCTAGTGGAGCGTTAGAATTTGAGCGAGTACCCTTCTTGCCGCTGGAGTAAATGGAAGATGCCTTCTGGGCGTTAGCCCGAAGTAGCAACGTCCTGGTTTGTGTGTATGTGTGTCGAAGGCAACTTCAGGTTTTACAGCCTGTCGTGAACTTCTAGTGTGTGTACTGGTTGCAGAAGGTAACTTCAGGCTATACAGCCCGGCGTATACTTCTAGTGTGTACTGGAACGGTTAGATAACTTCAGGCTCTGCAGCCCGTCATTTCTCTAGGTGTCTGGTGTAATGTTTTAGAAGCGTGGTGCAATAAAACTTACGTGCTGTTAACCTTAGCGTAACTCAACCAGCAGTTTGATTGTACAAAGCTGATTGACTGGTGACGGCGGCGAAGTAACGCGACTAAAAAAAATGCACGATGAATCAGGATAAACGGATGCGGTAATCGGCAGGTCGGCGACATATACAACGACACTAACTATGGCTGGCGCGTGGTCTGGATTTCGGTTCTGGCTGCTGAAGACGCGAGAGTATCAGGATAGCGGAGTCGCGAAGTAACAAGTAGCGGCAGGTGGTCGCGGAATCGCGGAGTAACAAAGTAGTCGCGAAGCGAGTAGGAGCGCGATAAAAGTAGCGAAGTAGTAGCGGAGCGAGTAGTCGCGAGACAAGTAGTAGCGGAATCGCGGACAAGTAGGATTTCTTCCGGTAGCGCCGCGGTTTTATAGCTGATTCGCGGTGGGTGGATCCGGCTTCTATGCAGGGGTCCTCTGGCTGTGATTGGCTGAGGGTTCTCGGACGTAATAGCATTTTATGCTTTTTAATATCTACGTCGGAGGGGATTGAAATTAATTATTTATGGTGCAATATCGCGCAATCTTTTATAATGGGTTTTAATTTTAGACAACTGTACCTATCTTAATTATTGTAGGGCAATTAAAAAAATTAATTACATAAATTTTAGTAAAGTTAAGCTAGATCTTTACAACGTTTACGATAAAAACTGTCCACCGGTTAAGTTAAATGGTAAACAAATGAAGTATAACGACAGTGTAAGATATTTGTGAATTCACCTTGAACAGAGACTCACCTGACAAAAACACATCCTCTTCAAGCCGAACTAGGTCTGAAATTCAGACAATTATATTGGATGGTAGGCAGAAATTCTCAACCAGCGCTGGAAAGCAAATTTCTGCTATAAAGGCCATTATTAATGCCATTTGGACGTATGGACTACAACTTTGCGGATCAGCCAGTAATAGCAACATTAACATCATTCAGAGATTCCAGAACAAGGTGCGGCATGTTATAGTGGATGCGCCGTGGTACGTGCCGAATGCAGTGATACAAACCGATCTGTGTATGCCATCATTTAGGAAGACACAAAAAAGTATAGTGAAAAATACAGTGATCGTGTGGAAGCGCACTCAAACGAATTAGTTCATAAGTTAATGGGCAAAAGTGAAGAATTAAGAAGATTAAAAATATTTAAATCATCGGACCTACCTACTAGATTTAGTTAATTACTAACATTTACTTTTAAATAATGTACATAAATTACGTAGCATAAGACTAACTTAAAAATGGAGGGGACCGTTCATGAGAACACTCCCTCCAAGACCACATAGCAACAGTAGAAATATAGAACTGAATGTATATTTAATACAAATTGGTCGAAAATGGGGGTTAAAAAATTTTTTTTGGGACAGGATCTAATAACTAGATTTTCATGACAGAATATGTTGTAATATAATCCTGATACAGCGCAGGATTCTATACCATTAGGGTGCCGGCGGGGGCAAGTAACTGGATGCTTATATGTAATTGATTGTCCCAGGAGCTTGGTCTCATTGCCTGTTAGGGATGTGGAGTTTGAAACAGTTGGCCTGGAATAGTTGGGGGTGGGGGGGAAGGAACCTCAGAATTACTCCCCTTATGACAATTTGAATTTTGAATTTCAATAGAGTTTGTTAGAATTTTTAAACATTAACAATATATGGTTTTATATATTTACGTAATTAGAACTAGGTATAGTGCAATGTTTGGTGATGCGATTCTCAGAAGTCTGTCCTATTCACCGCGTGGAATGGTAAAGTTCATGATTGCCGTACTGTTGTGGTATGCGTCTTGATATCATTGTGTCGAGTTTTTTGGTATCCCAAAAAAGTCCTTGCGTTCATAATCGCTCGGTTGGTGTAGTGGATGGTGTTGTCTCGCGTATCTGAAATAAAGGGTTGTGTGAATAATTAGTCGGTATTAAGAGAAAATGAATTAAATAAAATCAATACCCTGAGACATCAGTTTTCGCGCCTGACCTTTGCATGCTTAACCGAAAAGGACACTTGACCGTGCGTGAGTATCGCTTCCCACAGGTCCATCGAAGTTCTAGTCTGAGCGAGCCCCGTAGAGACCTTGCGGATGACAGACAGTGCTTTCTTCATATTGAGACTTCTAAGACAGCCCAGAATAAGGTGGAACCCTAAGCCTGGTGCCGCTCGGGCGTAACTGAAGCCGGTCCCGGTTAAAGAAGACGTTGCAGTCGGAGGTGTACTCCTCTGTCGCTGTGGATCTTCCGTCTTCTTCCGCGGTGGAATTTTGGGCATCGGTTGCAGTTAGAGGGATGGTCTCCATTACAGTTAACACACATTTCCCGGTCGGTTCGGGGATTCGTGATTTGACTGGAGGTGATCTCCGGCGCACTTGACACAGCGTGCCACCACCCTGCATAAATGCTGTGCGTGACGGAAACCCTGACACCGGTGACATTGCCCGATGCTAGTTTTGAGCCACAAGTCCCCAACGGTAACTCGTAGGCGAGCGACTTATACCACCTCTAAAACCTTCTTCGTGTCTACTTCTATTGGTAGCTCCACTATCGCAAGGGAGATCAGGCGTCTTCATTGCTTTATCCTGAAACAAAAAGGACTTTAATTCCTTTTAGTGTCAGCTCTGAGCTACCGTCGACCTCCGAAACTTATGTGGGCACGTCATTTATAACTAAATTAGGTAAGCGCTCGCTCCAAGTCTGCTAGGTGTAGTACTGAGTACCACACTTATCCATATAACTTATCATCCTGTCTCTTCTGATATCGTACACATGCTTTGCAGGCAGTCTGCTTGGCTGCGTTCCAATCAGCCATGTCGGTGTTTCTTCGGTACACACTCGTTGAATTCTTCGTGACATCCTGAAAACGATGCCGCCAGATAAGTTCGTTTGTAAATTAGGTGAGCTAAATTTTATCGATGTCACTCGATCGGATCCCAGCTGTAGACTAAACACGCCGAGGGCATTCGTAGCTACATTTAAGCGTCTCTAATTGGTCTGTCGTGGACAGGGGAACTGGTGGAGCTCTGACGTACAAAACCTTTAATGGTTTATGTTGTAAGGGTAGAGGAGAATGAATATTGATCATTTTTTATTTCTAAAATTTAGTAATTTCGGAAAATGAGCAATTGATAGAGATTCAATTAGTGTACCTAGTCTTGCAAGCCTTTACGGCATAAAAAAGTACAATACGAACGCTTAGTGTCTGATTAAACTTTCTTCCTGACATAACACATCTAAACAAAAAGGCAATGGCGCATCTTTGTTGTCTAAATGTGATCTTGAAGTAAATATTTTCATCTTACTATTTGATATGTATAAAAATTCACAATGCGACTGTATTTTATTTTATACTTGTTTGTGTTATTTATTAACGCCCGTAAAAACCTAAAAATTCAATCACGTTGTGTAATATATTTGGTAGGAACGAACC
Source organism: Vesta saturnalis (assembly GCA_036346205.1). Classification (NCBI taxonomy): domain Eukaryota; kingdom Metazoa; phylum Arthropoda; class Insecta; order Coleoptera; family Lampyridae; genus Vesta; species Vesta saturnalis. The sequence continues at coordinate 1,460,187 of JARFJB010001722.1, read as the reverse complement.
ATTTAAAGCATGTAGTGAAGTGGCGGCCTAATATTTTTTTAAATTTTAATTATTTCTTTAGGCCTAATATTTTTTTAAATTTTAATTATTTCTTCAACGTAGAATTTAGGAATTCTAATTGAATTGTGATTGTTGTAATTTACTAAGCACACTTACTAGTGCAAGTTTTATGTAAAAAATACTCTCTCGGGTGGCGATAATTCGTTTTTCTCAGGAGCATGGAATTCTTTTGTATAGAGCTTGTATAATATATACAAGAAGAATTACCTCCATTCGAATCTAATTCACCAGAATCGCTTGGTTCATAATTTGTGTTAGAGTGAAGCTGACCATTGTTAGCGAATGATTATTTTACTTCGGTTACAGCTTGAAATGCAATAAAACAATTAACACAAACGGTCCTACTCCGTTTCCATTTATACTGTGTTTGTCAATAATTGTAACTGGTGTACTTACGAGCAAGTTGCAAACGTTTTCCTATTTCACCAAAGAAAGAAAAGCCTCCTAGGTCCAAACCACTGTAGTCTCCTTTTGTAACTATAGATTAGGTATGCCACTATTTATAATGTGCAACAAGGAAATTTTGCCCATAGGGGCGCAATTGGGTTAAGACGGGACTGCCTATTTTTATCTCTTTTGGAGGATAACTGTTTACTAGTCATTGGCTGAAATGAAAACATTTAACTCTGAGTATCGTGCTAAGATACATAATTCGTAAGTGGGGAACATTATATAACATTGCAAAAAGCAGAAATTCTTTACATAAAAAACTTGAATTAATTACTCATGACTGAACCTTTTTCTATTCTAATTATTAGATATCCCCTTTAACAATCAATTATTATCCCCTCTTCGTTAAATAAAAGCTCTTATAGTATTTTTATGTTCTCACGGATTACCAGCACCTACGATAAACCAGTCACAGGTGCCTACGTCAGAATTAAATCAATACCTGTTCACGTCAGATAGTACACATCCGTGTTTCACGCTTACCAACGCGGAGTTGTTTGCGAGACGTCCTACGCCTGGGGGACATGTTCCGAGCGACCCTGACCTACACCTCTCGAGATATTTATATCCTCAAAAACTCACTCCACCATCCTAGACCTACCGCAGTTTAATATTCGCCCTCATCTGACCGTGAGAAAATACGCGGTACCATAAAAATACAGAGAATGGAGGCGCCACACAACGTGTAACTGTCAACATTGCTTTCTTTCATGGTCGGCAACAAAGTGTATTTCGTATTCAACCGACACCTATAACATGAATAGAAAGTTAAAATCCGTTTGCCCTAGTCCTCTAGGAAAGTTAGAGACATACACACAGACGCACGCACGCACGCACCGACCCCCTCACACACACGCGCGCACACACGCACGCATACACACGCACACGCACACGCACACGCACACGCACACGCACACGCACACGCACACGCACACTCACACGCACACTCACACGCACACTCACACGCACACGCACACGCACACACATGGGTATGCGCCGCGCACACATTTTTACATATACATGATGCTGTAGGAAAACAAGGCGTGTACAAAGCCATAGTATTTTGAACCAGAACCAGGTCCAGATTTTGATCATTCGAATCAATAACATCCGGTTTTATTTTAACCGCCGTTCCTGAAGCAAATACTGAATGTATACTAAAAGCCATTGTTCTGATTTACTTGCAACTACGTACCGTTTCCTACGAGAATTTTGACTGTTTTCGCACTTGAGTCGAATTCATATGGTATGATTTTTTCCCAAGAATTTTAGTAGTCTTAGATTCGAACTTTGAAACCTTTCACTTACAAATCAGACACCTTCACCACTGAGCTACTGAGTAATCCAATACATGTTTTTTAGAACTGACATATATATTTTAAAAATTTTCGTGATTGCGCAGTAGTTTATTGCGCATGTTGCGCCGTAACCTGTTGCGCAGGTGTATTCCGCTTAAGCTTTCTGCGCGTTATTGTTTTTTTTTGCTAGTGTGAAAGAAGCCGCTTCTTTGAGTTTCCGGCGAGTTGTATTCTCGTCCTTTGCCACTATCTGTATGTTTGGTTAGTATTCCCCTCAGCGTTCTTGTCGATTTTGAAGGCAGTGCGTATCTTGTATTTACTGCATATCCTTCGTATTTTGTCTAGGGTGTCTTGTACATATATGGTATTATCGCTGTGTATTTAGGTTCTTCTTTTTTGGTTACGCTTTCCCTGTTTAGGTTAGGTGTTAGATCGGGGTAGCCATTTTCTTTAAGTGTTATAGCGATAATTTCTTTTTTTTTCAGCTCCTCTTGTTTTGAGCATATTTTTTTCATCCTGTCGTACAAGCATCTTGCCACGCCTAATTTCACGCTCTAGTGGTGATTGGAGTAGTACTGTAGGTACCTCCCCGTGTGGGTAGGTTTCTTGTATACGCTTGTCGTGAAAGTGTTGTCATTCCTGTGTACAGGTATATCCAGGAATGCCAGTGTTTGTTCCGACTCCAATTCTGAATTTTATGGAGGGTGTGCGGCTGTTTAGGTAAACTAGGAATTTATCTAGCTTATGCTGGCCGTGTCGCTAAATTACGAAGATATCGTCGAGGTATCTAAGCCACATCCCTCTGTAATATTAATAATTTTTTTGCAGTAATTAGACTCGCAAAGTCCCAGGGAGTTCTGCGTGATCATCTCCACGTCCTAACTAGAGACAGTTGTGATTTAGGTATTTCCTTCTTTGTTTGTTGCTTTTTATCAATTTAAAATTTAATTAAAAATTATTAAATACACAAATAACAAGTGTACATCGAGTAGGATTTGAACCTACGACCTGTACTTTGCTAGGATACCGCGCTAATCAACTGCGCTATCGAGATGCAAGCGATTATTAAGAATTGTACGTAAGGTGAGTTAATAAGCGTGTTAAACCATTTTTGTGTATTTGTCGGTAAAAGTAGAGGTATTAAAGACAAAAAAAAAACTAAAATCCAATATTCAGCTTAAAATAAAAACCATATTCGTAAAAGTAGCCTGTTATAGTTTAGAAATAGCATCTGTACGTGTTGCCAGTTGATCAGCGGTTTAAAGCATCATGCCACATTATTCAGCTACCTTTCAGCTTGTTGACTTACTATTAATAGGAGAGTAAGTTCCTAAGGTATTATTTTTCTAATTCAAACATAGAACGCAGAAGAAAAGATTTAATGCCATCGATATCGTTATTGTCCACCTTTTTAGAGCTCATCTAAAGGTTGGTCGAGTCATCGATTCAGGTGAAAACTAATCCCAATCAAAAGTATTTTATATGCATAGGGGTGAATATGTCGTAAGCCGATTAAGTAATAGGAATCCAATCATGTTATTACTGGTCTATTCTAGCTACAAGGTCGGCAGTGCTGATTCGTTAAATACGCTCAAAAAGTTGTCAATATTTCTGTTTTCATTTCAACTACCAAAATTATCGAGTGTGAAAATATTCTCGATTTTATTAGCTAGGTCAAGGTTTCGTACACTTTGTTCTGGTTTGAGCTACATTACGTTGTTCTGTAAAGTCGGAGAATAAACCTATTTTTCCAGGTTTTGTCTTGAACTTGACGATAGGTACATATCAATCGGTCGGTTTTCGTCTTTGTTCTATATGTAGTTCTCATCTACCTTTCCCCCCTCATTTTCGACATTGTAACGTTCTATTTACGATCCGTTAATATTTTTCACTGATAGTTAGGTAACAGAAAATTCTGATGTTCTTAGTTTTGTTGTATGATTTTATTGAAAAGTTAGGTATATTCAGATATAAAGTTTGAAAAACACTGCTTTGGTTGTGTTTTTATGGTGTATTTAACGCTATTTGAGTTTTGTTGGGAGATTGGTTTTAAATTACGTACATGTTTATCACATATTATAGGTATAGTTATTTACGTTTAGCCCTTGTAAAGTAAAGAAAGTAGATTCTATTTTTAGGTTATTGTTAATTTTAGATTTGAGTGGAAATTAAGTCATGGGAAAGTGTTTGTATTTAAGAAAACCGCAGAAATCCTACGAATGTCGACTTAGGAGAATGAATTGCCCGCAATACAGAGAACTTATAATAGATAAAAAAATTAAGAGTAGGCGACTGTGGTTTTTATAAGATGTTAAAGTATGGTTGATTTTCCAAAGTGTAGCGACGACGAAAACAGATCAGGTTACAATATTTTTGCGTGAAGCGTGATGTGACAAGCTTGGACCGGTGACGTATTTTCTAGATCGTGTTTACGAAAATTATTTCGGGTTTAGTGCGCGTACGGTTTGAAGGAATTTTAGCTTTGTGATTGGTCATGTTTCGTTTAAAATGGCGTAGTCTGGAAGAATCGCGAGAGGAGCTGAATAATTAAGTGTCGGGTTTCGAGTCGAGTAAGACGTGCGTAAGTTAATACCTGGTAGTACAGTAGTGGCGTTGTTAACTTCCCTTATGTCCTGTGTATTTGAGTAATGTGTTGAGCGATGAAGTTTCGAGGGGTTGCTATCCCGTTTCGCGAAGCGTATTTTGTTGTTCCCGGTGCACTTGTACCACTTAGGGGGAAAGGTTTTAGTAATTAAAAATAGAGCTCTAGAAAGCGCTTTCGTAAGGGCGAACGAAAATAATTTTTAATTTTGTGAGATATTTAATACAGTGTTTTACTTTCAATCCGTATTCCGCGATAAAAAAGTTTTTGCTTGATATGTTGACATTGAATGTGGACTTCCACAATTATTTGTTTTAAAGTAATTTAATATATGTTTGATAAGTTATCAAATTTCTTTAAAGAAATGGTTACCTACTGTTATATAGATTTAATTTAGGTATTACCGTTGTTAAAAGGGACGGTAAATCTTTTACGTAACTAATGCTAATTTTAATAACGGATTTTCGTTTTCATTATAACAAGATTTAAGGGGACTTCCAGTAAAACTTTAATTTGAGTTATAGTGTACGAATAGAACGAGTTTAGTGTGTTTTGAACACGTTTTAGAAGTTAAACAGTAACTGATTGTCAAAAAAGAGATTTATCCTTTCTGTTTGTACATTTTACCCGGATTTAAGACAGTTTAGTCAAAACTTTCCGATAATACCTGTATGTAATGCAAAATTTTAGTAAACGGATACCCTTAGTTTTGAGATTCTAACCGTTGAACCGTTATTAAAATTAAACTCAGAAGTAACCGTTGGTAAGGCATCTAATAAGCTATTTGGTTCTAGAGGACCCACTTTAAGTAATCGTAATTTTACTCTGTATTAAACAATGTTAACTGTCAGTTGAAATTATTAAATCCGAATAGCTGTCCATAGTTTATGAACTACCTAGAATATTTAATTAGTAACACTGGAACCGAGTAGCCTCATTAGTTCAATTCTCTTTGAACTTTCTGTTAATAAAATTTAAAACTGTGAGGTAAAAGTAAATAAGTTTTAATGATTACATTTCCATATGTAAATGAGAAAGCATGGAATTTTGTTTATAGTTTGACAAGAGGGCCAATCTTATTGTATAAACATGTTTTGGCTATTTGTTTTAAACAAAGTGATAAAATTGTTAGTTAATAATTATACGTTAAATATTAATTTATAAGCGATCGTCGTCGGGGTTAGGGTTATTTTTATGATACTAACCGATATTCTGGTCTCTGTTTTATTTATGGATAGAATAAAGATAAAGATTATTTTAAACGAATAAATAAGTAATTAAATAAAGCATCTCTTTTAAGAGTCATTTAAAAATGTATGTTTACCCTGAAACCGTAATTACGACTTTAAATATTTTGGGAATGTATTAAGTAAATAATTGAAGTAAACGAATAATTGCATGTAATAAAAGCTTGTCTTTACAAGGCACGAATATACACTGTTTACAAGAAAAAACGCGTTTGCATGTTGGTCATGGCCCACTGAATTATATACCTTTATGGGGTCTATTGCATTTAAATTAACTCCCATTTTACTTTTATCTCTGTTTAATTCATTTAATTAAAAAGAGTAACTGAACGTACGCTCTATTATATACAAGGTATTCTTTTTTTGCTATAACCTGAGCGTGATATACGCGGACCTCGCTTGTCCCATCAGAATGTTCTTAAGGCCCTTTCATAATTGCCGCGAGAGTTTATTTATTTTTATATCTGCCAATTATAAACGCTTACTATGCAAGTTTAATACAGTGAGATCTTTAAATACCATTACGGATGAATTATTTTCTTACTCAATCTTTACTTTACATATTACTTAAATATTCAAATAAAGCTTAACATCAAGTATTGTTTATTTATTAAACATAAAAACAGGATAATATTATATATAACTTCATATAACTTCCATGTGTTATTGAGTAAACCACATTATATAACTAATAAATAATTGTGTGGCTTTGTATTATGTCGACACTTTTTTTAAACTCGGATTAAGAAATTCATTATATCTCGTAATAATCTTCTGTCGCTATTCGTATGCAAATAAGGGACACCCATTGTAATTAAAGGAATAAAATATACAAATAGAAATAAAAGTAAGAGAAATATTTTTTACTTACCATTTTCATACTGCATACGGCTCATCGCCAAACATATCAGAAATATACAGGATACTAGGTGCTTATATAAGCACTATACTCTACCTTCAACTTTTAATTAAGGTAGACATTTTGTGTGTAAGCGGCCTGAATAAGAATAAATAAATATAAAAGCTTACGTTACTTCAAGCGCATGATCTGTATCATTCCACTACCCTCTTACGGAGATCTCGTGTAAGCCATTAGTTTTTGTGTATTTTCCACATATTTCTAAACAACTATAGTAATGAAGTAGACATTTGCACTGGTTTAGTATTTTGAAACAAGGAAACATTCCACTGGGGGGTTGGGGTGGAAGGACAATCCTCATCTTTACGTTGTTAAAATTGACTTTCAAGTAATAAACCGAGTTGACATTTGTATTTTGTGACAAATAATTATCTCATCAATTTTACGAAAATCATACAACATTGATTTTCCCTTCCTCTCTCATTCATATTGCTGGAACTTTTAACGAATTTGGACCAGTCTGTTTTTTACTTATATGTGAAAATAATCTCACGCCATACTTGGTGTTGGATTTTTTGGGAACGTGAGTACACAGCTTAAACTTTGGACGCATACTCTCTTTTTCATGTCTAAATCCACTTCAATAAAGATATGAGAATTTTTAGTATTAAGACACCCTGAGGTGAAACCACGACTTATTTTTAAAGAACGTTTTAAACTGTAGACAGTATCCAATTATTTTTTGATTAGAAGATGTATGTAATTAGCGAAAAATCACTGTTTGAAAGTATTTGTATGTGCATGATTATATAGTACCTTTGAACAACTGATTTTATGGAGTCTTCTAAGATAAAAGGAACACAACTTTTGCATATTACTAACATGTGTACTTCTCTGCCAGTGCTGCCAACTTTTGTAACTATTTGTTTAGACTTTGACCTATCTATTACTGCAAACCATCAACATTTTCATTAATACTGCATGACTTCTAGTAAATTCACCAGTTCATGTACATATCTCTTGAGTTGGTTTACTATTGTGTAGATATCGAGGCCGATAAACAATCAATCACAAACAGTTCATTAGTTGATTGTTTTTGATTTATTTCCCTTAATACTTATTTATCTTCATAATTGCTACGGCTGCATGCATTTAAATTTTAATATAACAATAAGACTGTAGCATACAACTCATATTCTGTATTTTTAGTTTGGGAATAATTCAAAATTATACGCACGAAACGAATAATCCGTTACAGACTATTGTCAAATCCAACACAAATCAATTCCCAGAGCACATTAAAAGATCTACCGACAGGATTAGTAGAATACTGAGAAGAACTTGCAGACAAAACCCAACGCAACAAAGAAAATGTCAACCACTAGATTAACCTAATAAACTCATATTTATAGTATCGGGTATAATAATTTAAATTTAAAAATAAGTGGCAAAGCAGTCGTTGCAAAATTGTACTTTTAATAATTATCTCACATTAAATATTCCGATCTTGCATGGCCAACAAACAAGTGGCATTATGCAAACAAGTGAAATTGTAGCGATTACGTTATTGTTAAAACCATCTTTTAAATGACTATCTACTAATTTGGCGTTGTGAGTAGAAACACCATTTGGTTGGTACCAGATCCATCTATATATTAGTGTTTCATGATTTTTCTTTACATGGGTATAATTCCATAGTCCCGAGTTATAACTTTACCCTAATACATTAGTCATGTTTCTTTATGTTACACGAACTGGTAACTTTATGCAAATTGTTATTTCTCTTTAAAACTTTCGTCGCGTTCCCAATCACAGAACTTTTGCAAACATTGAAAGACGCCTTCGTGAAACGCGAAAATTTACACCGATCACAGCTGATAATGGACGTGCTCGTACAATTCGCACCCCCAGGGTAGAGGAAGAAATTCTGGAAATAGTATAAGAAAATCCAGAACTAGTCAATGCTTAACATTCCAAGCAGGCATTTCAAAGAATAATGCTCATAGAGTTCTTAAAGAACAGTTTCTGTATCCTTACCATCTACAAAACGTCCAGGAGCTTTTGCCAACTGATACCATCACACATTCAAGAAAGAATAGCTGAAGATGTTAATTTTCATAGAAAAATTCTCTTCACTGATGAGGCGTACTTCACAAGGAGGGGTATGACAAATTTGCACAACGAACATGTGTATGCAAATGAAAATCCACATGTCATCAAGCAACGCCAATTTCAACATGAGTTTAGAATGAATGTATGTAATGATCGGCAGTTGCGTCATAGGTCCTGTCATTTTACCAAATCGTTTAAATGGAGAGAATTATTTAGACTTCCTCATAAATACCTTGCCGTTAGATCTTAGACGCGACATTTGGTTTCTACACAATGGAGCACAACCTCATTTTACATTGAACGTTCGGAATCATCTTCCTGTATAGTTTCCTAATAAATGGATAGGCAGAGGAGCTGATGCTCCTGCAAAACGGGCACCTCGTTTACCTGATTTAAATATTTGCGATTCTTTTGCGTGGGGAGCTCCAAAGAGCAAAGTGTATTCTCGTCCTATAAACACATAGGACGAACTTTGAGCCAGAGTGCAGAACGCTTCACAGTCCATTAAGAATGATGCAGACATATTACAACGAGTATAGTTCAATTTGTTGCGTCGGATCAACCTTTGCATCTAAGAAGATGGTGGTCACATTGAGCATTTACTGTAGATCTAATAAAGTACGTACTTATCACTAATAAATATCATAACAAATTGCCTTATCGTCATCGTCAGCAATTTGTGGTTAAGATGCCACACATTTTAGGGACACCTATACAGGGTCCGCCAATAGTGCGTCGACGAAGCTTATGAGTGTATACAATATCGGTCTGGTACAACTCGGCACCGCCGATTTGGCGCCGCCGACTCGGCACCGCCAACTCGGCGCCGGCCATCAGTGCCAGTGCAACTCGACGCCAGGGCATCTCGGCGCCGGCTATTTCGGCGCCAGCCAATTCGACGCCAGCTAGCTTTACACCAACGTAATGAGCATTTGCCTTAAATATTAAATAACGTTTTAATAAAGGAAAAATGGAAGCACGCTTTTAACCTTAAGGAGCTGTTATTCACTTATTTTGCAATATTCATTTACTGTTGGTTGTTTAATTGCATATTTACAAAATGTATGACTGTTGGTGTAGATTAGGTCACTGCGGATTTTCAAACAAATGCTTAAGCAACGTGTTTATGTAAGTAATAACGCAACTTCGGTATGTAGGTATACACTTTAAAGCATCCAACCCTTTGAGTAATTAACAAACAGCTTTAAAAGTTCAACTAATTTCATGCATGGGAAAGTCTAGGCGAACCTTTTGAATCTTTTAGAATTTACTTGAATAAGAATGTATATATTTGTAATATTATAATCATAATTAAAGTACCTACGCCTTTTAATTGTTTTGAATCTTTTTACAATTTACTTAAATAAGAATGTATATATTTTTAATATTATAATCATAATTAAAGTACCTACGTCTTTCAATTGTTTTGAATCCCTTTTACAAATTACTTAAATAATAATGTGTATATTTGTAATATTAAAATAATAATTAAAGTACGTCTTTATGAAAAGTTTTAATTATTTTTGCTATTGGCGCCGAGTTGCCGGCGTTGAATTGGCTGGGCCGAGTTGTCCGCGCGTCAAGTTGGCTTGGCGTCGAAATGGCTGGCGCCGAATGGGCGGCGCGAGTTGTCCCTTTCCGATACAATATCGTTTTCAAAATTATTTATTGCAGGATTGTGTGGGATCTTTCGGGTTACAATTAGAAAATATTTTCGCAAAATTACTACTCGTATACAGGGTATTACAACACAAAGTTATATTTTTAATTGGAACATACCGTATATTATTATAAATTTGGATTCCTGGTTAATTTTAAGGGCACTTTATTCACTATGTGAGGTATCTTAAACGCGCAATTTAGGCGCTGCATTCCATTTTTGAAAATTTAGAGGTTGAAAAGAAAAATTGTAACAACCTGTATGGAGAAATGTGCAACACAAAAATTTTAATGGTTGATTAGTCATAGACTGTGCTACATAAAATCGTAAAAATAGTACTATTATCTTATTTAATTTTCGAGATATCGTAATGCAAAGTATAAGATTTTCAATCACAGATAACAGGACAAAATATTGAATATCAAGACTATACCGTAAAATCGAAGTACTTCCAGTAGTATAACCACAAGGTATTTCTAAATTTTAAGCAACTACTATGAACAATGGTTTAGAATGGTAATCGATACATTACTTTTCGCAGTCATGAGTAAAATACTCATGGAGAAGTTTGGGAAATATACGATCAATCAACTCTAAAGAAAGTCGCTATGTGGTCATGATATGCTCACATGGAATAGCAAATTTGAATTCTTCCTTGAATTACTAATAAACCACACCTTTTTGACCAAGTTCACTTTAGATATAGACTTTGACAATAACCATATTGAAAGGAATATATAGTCAAAATCTGCAACTAACAAATAACTAACAGATAGAGAACTAAGGAGATACACATCACTGGTTAAATGCGAGACTATAAAACGCAAGTCTATAAAATGCTTGAGAGGAATATATAGCCAAAGTTTGCAACTAACAAAAGAACTAACAGACAGAGAAATAAGGAAACACCCATCAATGGTTAAGTACGAGGCTATAAAAACACAGCAAGTATATCAGCAGAACTACAACAGATAAATCGCTGATCACTAACTATGTACAATATATGAACATTGTTATGAAGACAATATCCGCAAGGCGAGCATCCTGCATATCTTTGGCACCCCAACCCCAAGCTAACTATATTAATAATAATAAATAAATAAAACCTATATGATGGCGTACTGCGCGAAGAACTATGACGTAGATTCCAACATTTCATAATTAGGTGGAAGCTGCCCTCTTCAAGGCCTGAACACGAAGGCAGGTCAAGTCTAAGAAACGTTTCATAAAAATGCTAACACGATAGGAAGAACCCTACCATTAACTTAATCATAATACTTATATGTTTATCGAAATACTGCGAAACGTTTTTGTCAAAATATTATACGCATTTCGTAGTGCTGTTAAGAAAACGTTTATTCCGTGCACTTACTACAAACGTAATTCAATCGTTTCTGCACATTAGAACCAAACTTTTACCATTAAAACTAAAAATATTTTAGAATACAGCTTGGCAATTTACAAATGGAAGCATTTTTGTTTGAATGAAATTAAATTGGAAATTACATATCATTCACCTTTTGCCTAAATGTAAAATTTTATTTGTTGTGGTTCCATCCGGCAAAACTGACTTTCCAATATTCAAAATCGTTAAAATTTAAAATTCACTTTTGTACTGAATTCACAACTTCAAAAATGATTGATACTCTTTTTGTAATAAAACAAGTTTAATGTAACTATAAATACAATGAATTCAAATAACTGAGGAACTAAATGTAACAACGTGTATCTCTTTCAACATCTCATCCATAAATGACAAACACCAATTCTGCCAATACTTGTCTTACAACATGTTACAAGAACGCATCATTCCGCGCGGTAGATTTAAAAGTTTAAATTGTTATAACATACTGCCGGCCTTAAAACCTTGCGGTTTTAGCACAAACATGATCCTTGTAACTAACAATAAGGCTGTTTACATCTTCAATTACAAAATACATAAATAAAATACATTAGTATTTTTAAATAATAAAAAATAAGACATAAATTGACTAAGATCGGTTCTTTGTTAATAGATCGTTAGTTGGTTCATCCAGTGGAAGTGGGCAACATTTAGCAAACGAACGTTTCACTATTCCGGACTGTGTTTGGGTAGATGCCACTCTAGATACACAATCAATTTTAGGAAACACTTCAATTACTCGCCCAAGTTGCCACTGAAGTGTAGGTAAATTACCTTTGATGACGACGAGTGATCCAATGTTCAAGGTTGATTGGTTCTCCTTCCATTTCTGACGTTCTTATAGTTATATACTCTCTTGGTCTATCTCTTCCAGAATTGCTGTTGTATGGACTGTATTGGTTGGTAGATTAAAAGTTGGTTTTCTGAAGTATGGGCAAACATTGTATCAGGTATTGATGTCAGTCTTTTACCGATGAGGAAATGGGAAGGGTTAATGTGTCAAGATCGTTAGCACCTGGAGGTTGAACAGCCAAAGGACGTGAATTGAGAATCCTCTATTTGTATGAGTATAGTATAGAATTTTTCGTAAGTAACCACTATGTTACTTAATACCCTCTTAAGGTGGTATATGGTTGACCGCACAGCGGATTCCATAATCCCCGAAGTATGGAGATAGGGAGGTATAAAATCCCAAGTAATACCCTCGGATGGTAATGATTCAGTAATGGGTATTTCATTATCTTACAAAAATGTGAATATCTCATTTAACTTTGTATTTGCTCTCACAAAATTCTTTCCGTTGTCCGAGTAAATGGTTTACCCGACGTGAGCAAAAACGTCTAATGTTTGCAATAAAGGAATCTTTAGACAAGTCTGAGACTATTTCTAAGTGAATGGCCTTTGTCACAAAACTTATAAAGACACAAATATAACATTTGTAGGTTTTGCTTCCACGTTGCTGTCAACCCTTCAAGATAAGTGTACCTGTATCATCTACGGAAATGGTGCTGAAAGGTAAATTATATGTAAGTCGTAAATGTGGTAGAATGTCCATTCGTGATGGTAGTTGAGCTGGCTTTGCTCTAAAACATCTAACACTCTGATGCACAATTCGCTTTGCTTGTGATATATAGAAATAGTTTTCCGGAACTGTCTCTAATAACAATTGAGGTGGTGCATGAAGTAATCTCAAGTGTTCATGTAAAAGATCAATTGTGTAAGTGGGTGTTTGCTAGATAATATAATCCAATGGTTCTTGCCATACTGGAAGTTTGAGTGATGAAGACGCCCACCAACTCGTAACGTACCTGCATTGTCTATAAATCTAGTTAATCTCAATAATGGATCTCTCAGATTTTAATTTACGCTACGTGACTATATCTATTTCTTGAGAGAACGACTCTGCTTGTGCAAAATGGATCAACCTTTCTAGAAAACTGTTCAATTCTAAAACTGATAAAGAACCAATGACTTTGTTCTAGGTAGCTACCTTGCAATTTGTAATGAACCGCAGGCAGTAACTTATGACACGCTGTAAGTTCCTTAAAGTGGAAAATCTGTTCCATAGATCACCTGCAAATTTTGACATTTCAGAATGTTTACTCATTGCCGTTACAGTTCGAAACCTTGATCTTAACTGAGGTGGTTCTGAGGCAAAGATTGGTTTTGATATTGGCCACGTTTCTTCTTCTTCTTCTTGTAGCTATGGTGAACCGTTTCACCAAAGTTGATAGGATACCGGCTGGATTGTGTTCTATGCGAACATGGTTCCAGTTGTCCGGATTCGTCAATGTCTGAATTTGTGCAACCAGATTTGCAATAAATACCTGCAACACATAAAAGGAGAGAATCGAATTTGAAGTTTATGGCCCATCAGTTCTGCAATGACTAGACAAGATGAGAGTTCCAGTGGAATACTCTGATTTAATAGATGCCACTCTGGTTTTTGCACAAAGTAGCCTGACCTTCATTGTACTATTACTGGCTACAGATCTTATCAAACAACAAGCGCCGTATGCAACCTCTGATGCATCTTTGAACCCATGTAATTGAACATTGGTAGGGTCTTCATATATTACCCTTCGTAGTATTTCAAAGTTATTAATGTATGTTAAGTGATTTCGAAAATTATGCCACTTCGTATGCAAATCAAGGGGGATTGGATCATTCCACGATAGATTCTGCAACCGTAATTTTTGTAGCATAATTTTTGCCGTGATTATGCAAGGACTTAACAAGCCGAGTCACACAGTAATGTTCTCTTGGTGATTGTGTACGTTGCAGTTGGTTCAGAAATGCGAAATCGTAAATGATCCAATTAGCACTTCCAATGATTCTCATTATCACCAAAGTGGAACACAGTTTGACCGATTCCGATTGATGAATATTTTACTGTTAGAAACCACTTTCAAATGGAAACCTGTAGGTTCTACAATCTTCATAAGGTTATTTGCATTGTTAACTACCTCCTTCATCGTGTTACCTCCAGACAGATCATCGACATAGAAGTCTTATAATATTGTTGCGAAGGCTTGTGAATACGTTTCCTTAGCCTTATTGGCTAATTCAATCAGACAGCAAATTCCATGGTATGGGGCTGAAGCTGTTCCGTATGTCACAGTATTTAACGTATATATGTGTAAAGGTTATGTTGCATCTAACCGCCAAAGAATCTCTTAAAGCGGTCGTTGCGCAGGAGTCACCTAGATCCGACGGTATATCTTTTCAATATCCGCACCAACCATACAGAGGTATTGTCTAAACTGAAAAATAATCGAGAGTAAATCATCCTGTGGGACGAGGCCAACGATTTGTAGATCGTTGAAAGACAAACCTGAGGTGGTTTTCATTGACCCGTCATATACAATTCTCAATTTGTCTTTAAACTTTTTTCATCAATTACGCCATGATACGGCAGGTAATATGACACCTCCGATGTATCTTCATCTGGTGTAACCCTAGTCATATGGCCTAAGGATGCATTCTCAGTTATAAAATCGGTATAACCTTAAATTCAGGCTTTGATTTGCGCTCTGAAGACTGTATTATTTTCAATGCCAACTTATGTACTGGACCACCCAAAGGAATCGTGACAATGATCGTTATTACGTGAAATAGTTTCTCAGATTGACCTTTCACAAGCCCTCTCTTCTGGTGAGACAATAACTCGCTTTGGAATGTCCCCTAACTCCCAAAACCTTTCTAGTTGGTCCTGGACCTCTAGAGCTGTAGCTAAATTGCAATGGATCTTTTGAGGGTGGCAAGAAAGAAACCCTGATATGATCACCCCAGTCATATATATATATATATATATATATATATATATATATATATATATATATATATATATAAAACAGGAAATGTTTTGGTATAATTTATAATGTTTGATTGTAACTTAATGGTACACATTTCTTTTATCTCTGATGAGATACTATTTACACCTACAATGGTTATTTTGGCTGAATAATGAGGGATGTCCAAACACGTTCTATAATGAAATTTGATTCTGGCCCACTATCAAGCAAAGCTTTTGTCTGAAATCGCTCTCATGTGGCACTTATTAATGATACATCTGCATTAGCTAAAAGTATCCGAGCATTTGTGAAGACTGATTGCTAATTTCCTCGTTAGAAGTTTGCTTCCCCCCTTTTTCATGTAATAACGAATTATGTTTTTCGTCACATTTTCTATAGCCACCACGTCGATATGTTTCAGCTGAATAGATAAACAGTTCTGACACAATTTTAATTTGATTACTCTTTCAAGAGGTACGGGTAATGCCATGTTTAAAAAGTCAAGATCATGTGCTTACCTTTGCAAACATACCACATGGTTTGTAATTTTGGATTAACAGAAACATTAAATTTCTTTTTCTCAGAAGCTGTCTTTTTAATTACCAGTATTATGATCTTCCCTGAATGAAAGTGTCCCTAATTGATCTGCCTTTAAATTTAAAAACTGTGCATGTCACTAGAAACTTTATCACCATCATCCTTAATCTTCTCCAATTCACCTCATCGACCTTGTTGCTTAAGATATAAATGAAAATAGTGTCGAGCTGTCCATTGGTTCTCCTAATGTTTTTAACGACTGTCAATTTTTAGTTGATTTATCCACGAGTTGCCTCTGTTGTTCTTTTGAACATTGGCTAATTCAAAAGATCTTTGACATGATTATTATTGTATCTTTGATTGAGACCATTCCATGCTGCCTGATAATTTACAGCACTTGACTTTAATGATGCTATATTTTTATGGCAACGCCAATCAATCAGCTGAGTAAGTAGTGAAATTTTTGAATGTCTGCAATGCTATTATTATTATGAATCAATGACTCGAATACATCTTTAAACTATAACCACTTACTATAATTACCATTGAATTTTGGCAAATAAATTGCTGGTAATTTAACAGCTACTGAGTTTGAATCGTGACTGTGCATCAGAATGTGTGTCACATATTTGAGAAGGAACCAATTCATTTGCATCATTTAAAAATGCAAAATTCTTCTTCAAATGTGACTCTTTCATAGTACTGATTTTCTACTTCTCTATCATCGACAAGGCCATTATATCTCATCTTGACTTTCTTTAAATTCTTGGAGTATAATTTGTACTTTACTAATTCGCAATTTAATTTCAGAAATTTATTTACTGCTCAACGTTGCTTGATCGGTATGTTTTGAAATGTAATTTCAAAGCACATTAATCTTGATTTAAATCCTCGTTTGAAGATTTTACAATTTTGACATTGTAATAAGCATTAGCAAACTACAATAGCGAAACTCTTAAAGAATTGAACCAGGTTAGGTACAGTATGTATTAATCACAAATGTAATTATGTATAACGAAACGTATAATAATAGTATAGATGGGAATTTAAGTATATGATTGCGACAATGGCACAACACAATCAACAAATGCTTCAAATAACTAATGGTCCTATCAAATGTTGTACAGGTATAAAACAATGAGATTTACAAAAATCCGTGATCGCACTAATGTCGTGGTCAATATCTACCTCACGTTCGAACGTTTCGAACCATCAAACGTGTACTGAACAATAGAATAATTCACCGTAATAAAGCTTATGCATGCAATAACCACACAATAAATTGAATTGAATGAATGAATGAATTAGGGTAGTAAAGGATTTTTAAAATGGAATGGCAAAATGTTAATACCTGACCTGAAATGTTTGTGATGACGAGCAGTACCTAGGTATATCAGCCTTATCTCCTTGTGTACCAAACAGATGATTGTCGGCGTCCGGCGTGTCTATCTTGAACAACGATGATGTTCGGCTTCGACTTGTTACGTCAGCCCTCTAGCATCTCGTCCCACGTGTTGAACGACGCACAACGAACAATTATAATTCAACTTGTTTTTTGTCACACTGGTAATTTATCCGTATCGAAGGTCCATGTACTGAATTCACAGCTTCAAGAGTGATTGATACTCTGTGTGATAAAACAAGTTTAATCTAACTACAAATACAATGATTTCAAATAAATGAAGAACTAAATGTAACAATGTGTATCTCTTTCAACGTCTCAGTCACGAATGACAAGCACCAATGCTACCAATACATGTCTTACAAAATGTCACAGGAACGCATTATTCGACGCGGCAAATTTGAATGTTTAAATTATCATAACAACTTTCATCATTTGTATAATTTTTATTCTGTGACACATCTTTCTCGTTATTTTTCCATTAGCCATTATGGACACTGATTGTACACCATTAAATCGTAAACTAAATGACCGAATACCAATTGTTTACTAAACCTGGGCATATTTTTACTGCATACTAAAGTGGGCTGCAACTGAATAATAAACATGACACTGTAATCACTGTGAAGGGAATTAAGGGTGTCAGCAATACCGCATTGCAGTAGCGTACTGCAAGCAAAAGGTGTTTTCTTGGCACCTTTTTTTCTATTTTAAAGGGAAACATAGGACAGAATGTTATGAATAGAATTCTTCCTGGATTAGATATTTACATTAATGCAAAATCGGAATACGCTAATGCCATGCTATTCACAGGATGGTTTGAAACTAGATGGTTTTTGCCTCGGAACAGTTCATTTCGACTCGGCCACATCGACGCTTCCACTTCGACACCGCCGCTCCGACGCGAGATCATGTCGAAGCAAGATCATATCGACGCGAGATCATCTCGACGCAAGATCATCTCGACGCGAGATCGTCTCGACGCGAGCTTAATCCGCCTTTTACAATACGTTCAAACTAAAATAATGTATGAAAATGCTTTCACCATTATCACACATCATAAAAATACTTTTAAGTTTAAATCGTGTATTTTTAATTTATATTTTATGTAAATTTAAACGTTTCGATAACAATTAAAAACTTATCTTTCTCAGTAAATGTTAAAATCTCAGGCAACGAGCTTTCCTTGCCTAAGGTTTAAATCTTTAAAGATTACTTGGGATGTTAGAACAAATTTATGAAATATAAAAAATATAAAAACCCAACCATAATCCTGGTATCAATATAACAGATCGATAAATATACAATTTGTTACATCTCAAGTAAGTTCTTATACCTCTTACACTCGTAATCCTCATTCACAGTATCTGTCAATCAACGGGTCAATAAACAAAGAAAAAATTCTTACTGACACTGAAGTCTCATTAAACAAACATTAGCAAAGGGGTGTTTCCATTAAATGTGCGTTTAATGAAAAATGCAAATTAAGGGATTAAATACAATTGAAAATAATCTTTGATAGGTATCAGATTTCCGTTACTATCAAACACAGATAAAGCAAACAACGCTTTTTGCTAAATAATAATATAATGAGACTTAAAAAACAATTACAAATGAATTAAAATTCTTTGGGGTTTCTAATAACACACAATTCAAATATATGAAAGGGGGGATGATAATTTTGCAGAAATATGCAGGTTTCGATTTTGCATTTAGTAGTTCTTCGCGTGCCTTGCGATTAATTAAATTGCGTTCACAATGATACGTTCAATTCGCAACAGGGAAAAATATGAACACAATGGATACCTGTATTGTTTCGATAAGTTAGTTGCTAATTATACGAAAAAATCATGGCGGTGTGATGTTAAACTAAATAAAAATATTCGATGTAAAGGTCGTATTTATACAGGCGCTGTAAGTGACGAGTTTGTTCGGATTGTCAGTACGCATTGTCATGGTAGTGATGCTGCGCGGGTCGAAGTGGTGCATACAATTAACGCAATTAAACGGAGAGCTATCGAAACTCGAGAAATCCCAAATCAAATCCGTACCAATGTCACTCAAACCATGTCGGGTGGAGCTATGGGTAGTTTTCCAAGTCAAAATGCTGTGCGAAAAATAGTTCAACGTTCCCGAAAGCTGCTTAATGCAGCACCATCACAACCTCTAGATCGCGCATCTATTCCAATACCTGACAATTACAAGAATTATGGAGAAGGCAATTTTTTACTTGCTGATTCTTGATTTAGTGACGACATGAGAATTATCATTTTGGTAAAGCCAGTGTTCAAACGTGGATTATTCACATAAGAAAATTTACGTTGATAGGACTTTTCGACTTACGCCCAACTTATTTCAACAGGTGAGTATCTTTCAGTGGGTAATATGTTATTCTTATAAAGAATGACACGTTAAAAGTTCATTATGCTTTAATTTTATTTGCATTTTATATGCACTGTTGCCAAATAAAACAGAAGAGACGTACACGCGCATGATACATTTAATCTTGTAATACTTGGCCAAATTTACAACCGTCTCAGGTATCTCTGGATTTTGAACTGACTGTAATTAATGCTTTCAAATCTAATTTTCCTCATGCGGAGTTGAATGGGTGTTTATTCCACTTAGTGAAGAATTTAAAGAGAAAATTGATACAAGAACGCCTCATAAGTCGGTACAATGATAATGCAGATTTTGCACTGTATGTCCGCATGATTGCTGCTCTTGCGTTTGTCCAAATTAATGACCTGGAAAACGGATTGCAAGCGTTAAATAATTAATTTCCGAATGAATTGGAACCAATTTTGGATTATTTGGAGAACACGTATATTGGTAGAATCCAGCGTAACAATCGTCGACGTCGACCTCTATTCCATTCTAGAATTTGGTCCTGTTACACGAGAACCTTAAATAATGAATCACGCACAAATAATTATGCTGAAGCGGACATAGACGCTTGCAATCTGAATTTGGTGTAGATCATCCAACCTTATGGAAATTTATTGATGTGATTCGCGGTGTTCAGAAATCTATTGACCAAGTTTATGAGCGCTTTGTTCGCGCTGATGGTGTACCAAGAAAACGTTGTAGGTATGCGCTAGCAGATCGACGTATTTTGGCATTAGCTGAAGACTACGAAAATCGTGAAATCACAGAATACCTAAGAGGAATAGCACACAATTTTCTTATGGATTAAGATTTTTATTTTTTTTTTTTTTTACTTTTAAGTCATTTTGTAAACAGGAAAATAATGCAAATAATTCCTCAACTGTTGGCATTTATGATTAAATTGATATAACACAAGTGTTTTTTTTTTCATTTTAATTACAACTTATTTACAAAAATGTGAAATGGCGTTTTAAACCAGACGGTATGTTTTAAAATGCCCATGTTTGGAAGTTTTCCATATCGAATTTTTTTGCTTTAATGGCTCCAAAATGGTACTAGTAATAATAATTTCTCTATGCGCGGGTTCAAAAACGTGCTCATTTTTTTATTAAACAAAATGTTAAAAAAACGTGAAAAATTTTGCTTTTTTTTTCTTTGAACGCAAAAGCTATTTATTTCAGAGAAAAGTTTCAAAGGAAAAAAAGTTTCGTAATTAAATTTTACACAAGAAGCAGCTAATTTAAATTGAGGAATATATTCTTCGTATTGCAAAATAGCAAAAACAATGAAAAATGTATCTTTGAAATTTTTTCGCGCACTCACATAACAGGTGTGATAAATCACACCAAATTTCATTAATATCGGTCTGATAGTTTTGAACAATAATTTGGCAATCTATATTTTGAAAAAAAAAGAGCCTAAACTAAGACCTCTAGATGCTTGAAAATGTAATGACATAATAAAGAACACTCAAACTCTCAAATGTCTTTTGATAAATTGAAATCTATTAATTAGGAGAACCGTGGCAATTTTTTAAACATATGTGTAAATGTTGGGCTTATAAACAATTAGAATAACTTTGAAATATAAATTTTTTATATTTAAACTTATATTGAAAGTATTCAGAAAGACGCTTCTTAAAATATAAAATACGAAAAATAAAAACATAATTCGTATGAAAAAAAATTTAAGTAAAATGATTACATTTTCTATGGTATTAACATAAAATATACAGCGCTTAAAAAATAAATAAAACAAAAGTATTCTTAATTTGTATTTATTTTTATATCTTAGATAACATTAAACACTGATATTTAGCCTATTTTACTAATTTTTTAAATTTTTCAATTTTGGAACTTTTAAACAAATCATTCCGACTATATATAAGTTTAAATATAAAAAAATTATAATTGCAAAGTTATTCTAATTGTTTAAGCATTTTTCATTGTGTTTTGTATTTTTGCAATACTAAGAATGTATTTTCGATTTAAATTACCTGTTTCTTGTTTAAAATGAAATTAAAATTTTTTTCCTTTGCAACTTTACTATGAAATGATAGCTTTTGAGATGTTCTAGTTCAAAGAATAAAAAAGCAAAATTTTTCATGTTTTTTAACATTTTGTTTAATAAAATTTGAGCACAGGTTTTTGGACCCGCTGTAGTGAAATTATTATTACTAGTACCATTTTGAAACGATTAAGCAAAAAATTTCGATCATATGGAAAACATCCCACCCAAAACCGATATTAAAATTATAATAATAGTCGTATATGTGATTCTGATGGGAGAGATAAGTTCGCGTCGAAATAGTGGTGTTGAAACAGGAGCGTCGATGTGACCGCGTCGAATAAGACGGTCCGATTTATATTATACCGTTGAATGAATCAATAATACAAAACGTGATTATTTAAAGGATGAGTTCGCGTTGAGAAGAGGTCTCGTCGAGATGATCTCGCGTCGAGGTGAAGTCGCGTCAAAACGATCTCGCGTCGAAGCGGCGGTGTCGAAGTGGATGCGTCGAAGTGGCCGCGTCGAAATAAGGCGGACCGTTTTGCCTAGACCACCTAAAAGCCTCTATTCATTTTAGATGAAAGCACATCTACACCAATTTTAGGGATGTATTAGTTCTGTGAAGAAGCCAAATAATACTTCTATGGTCTTCTAGTCACACGACACCTTATTTAAAGCCCTTGATCATGTTTTTAATCCCACAAACGGTGCATTACGGATGGTTTAATAGATTCATTAAAATTATGAGGTATCAGATTGAGATCTGGTTGTCCCAGACAAGCATATTACAGTGACAGTGACATTAAGGGCCCAGCCAGGAGCGCTTATAAATGAACCAAACTGTCCCAGAGAAATTCCGCGAAACTGTCGCGATATTCTACTCAAAATACAATGACTGTATTCCAGACAAAACCCATGGTAAAATTCTACGATATCGCGCTTGTTTCTATAGCAACACTAACAACCGCTGTGAGCAAGAAAAAAAAGAAAGATGACGATTAGTGTAAGAAACAGAAATCGATGAAAAGGTAAAGCCAAGAACTATTTCTAAGGTTCAACGTAGTACGTGTGAGAATGATCTGTAATTAGAAGATGACAAAGTCTCTGAATGAAAATTTTGTGCAGGATGGAGAAAAATTACAGTGGACGAGAAAGGGACTGGTACCAATGTATATGATGTAGATAGACGCATGATCGTTTGATATATTTTTAATACATTGAAACGTGTTTAATTTTTCATATAAGCATATAAATAAGGTAAATACGTGTGACGAATAGTATTACCAAACAGAATTACCAAAAAAATGGTTCATTTATCCGAACTTACCCTAATATTATTTAATCACAACTAACGTAAGGTAAGATATAAAGTTCTTAGTCGAATTTCAGTATACCAGCCTATGTTATCCTTACAGAAATATTGTATAATAGAAAGATAGGTATAGCTTATCCAACGAAATTTTCGATGCACTGCTACAGTCTAAATATCACTAGAGCATCCAGCCCGTAAGGGCAATTTGTGCACGGCATAGCTCTGTAGTTCTTCACTTAAAGATCGTAAAAGGCACTCGTAGCAACTCCAAAAGTCGTTAAAATCGGTAGATAAAGTCAAAAAGTGTTAAAATCATTTATAGCTGGAAAACGCCATGAACTGATGTTGTATTGGTATAACGGGAAACCAAAACGTTAACTTAAAATCTACTATTTCTATAAAATCTACTCAATTCCATTCCAAAAATCGTTACGCAAAGTTTACAAACCTCAACGAACCGCTAAGATTTATATAATACCGCAAAATTGCGAAAATAAAACTCAAAACTTATTAAATATTTCGATAAGTTCAGCGCAAAATTTTTATCTCAAATAACTAAAAAAAACAAACGAAATACGATAATTAATTCCTCAAATTAAAACACAAAAATACGTCACACAAAGTTAAACAAACGCGATCACAAATCTACGAAATCCTAAAATTTATTAAACGTCGATATCGGGATTTAATACCTAAATCCAAATACAGCCTTACCACAACAAATAGGACAAATTTGTTTACCTGCATGGCAAATCAGGCACTTCAGTCGATAAGATGATTCTATAAAATTCTTCAACAATATTGACTTGTCGCACTATCGTATGGGCAAAATCAAACAGTAATTGGTCAACGTCGGATTTAATTTACATTTACTTACGTTGTCTATCTGAACTTGACTTAGAATGGAATTATATCAATCATTCAATATGACTAAATTTCTTATAAACAGTTCCGCTCAAAATCATTACGTTACGGTTACAAAAGAAATACAAAGAAAATATTCAATCGTCGTCACTGTAAAATTGTAATTGATAATTTCTGTTAATTAAATAAAATATTTCGATAACTTGAATGGCAACCAAAATAACTCACTCACATTGCGATTCATCATAAATAACTAAATGCACAAAGAAATGGGGTTCGTATACTGCACAGAAAATAATACCAAATTCACTAACACTAAATGTATATATGTAAACAATTAAACATGAACATTCAATGGAATATATTGCAGTAGTTATAAAAAGGCATCAGTAATTAAAAAAAAGAATAATAATAATAATAATAAAGGTCTAATGATAACGTTGATTGGTACTTACAAGTATTTTCAAATCCTGTAGTAACTTAATGTGAATGTTCCAAAATGAATATCGAAAACGCAAACATGTCATTTATCGTGTTTAACGTACCCACATCGGTTTATGAAATTCAACGCCAGAACTAATGTATAACGTATCTTATTAAATACTTGAAATAATGAATACGTTATTAAACTAACTTAATCAAGTATGACCATAAAGTAAACTTTCAACACATAACAACGTATTCAACCGTTTAACAATGACAAATACAGAATAATCAAAACAAACATTTTATCAAAATTGTCGGAAACACCAAAATAATACGAAAGTTATTACCTTACACATTACTTTTCTCCTTTCTTTGTGTTGATAATCGGTAGGTTTCTGAAGATGCTTCATTAGCTTACGAAACGGTATCTGACCTGCGGCAGCTTCTCCATTTCCACAGCCACAGACGAACTCTTTCAATGAAAATCGGACGGTACGCAAGTTAATTCTAAACGATCTGTATGATTTGGTTTCACTTGGTTGATATAATCCCAAATTCTTAAACGATATTAATGATTATACGCTATTAAATAAGCGATTTATATACAGCAAGTTTATTCTATTCATTTGGCAGCACTATCATACCAACATAAATAGGAACTCGCTACTTTGATCCGCAACAAGATGCGAGAACACGGTAGCACAGAACGAAGCCCAGCACTATAAAACAAAGTAGGCCCAAACTTGTCCTCATAGACACACGAAACGATAAAATATTTCGAGGATGTGTGTACCCATATATTATCCGAATCAGTGAAAGCGAAGCATACTCCAACGGTAGTTCGATACAACTTCGACATGCATAACTAATTCCAAAGAACCCTTTTGCAAACGTCGTGACCGTCTCCAAAAGAAGACGTAAATCTAATACTACATTCTAACTAGACTGAGGACATACATTCAAAAATTCTTCAATTACGCCATATTTGATTTTAAAAACGACAACCAATCATTAAATTACATTCAAAATTATCACACGCGGTACAACGATATGCTTCCATAAATGGTCGAGAGAAATTACGTCATGCTACGAACTATAATCCTGAAAGATACCTCAGAATGCAAAAGCAACGTCAGCTTTCAGACCAATCGAGACAAATGTTATCGTTATGCTTAGTATTATTGTAACTCAGCTAAATGTTGCTTTCTCCTATAATGATTTTTAATTGAAAGTGAATCGGTAAACTGTACTGCAATAGAATCTTGGCTCCGTTCCTCAAATCGAAGTTAACAGAAACATAATACGAAAAACAACTTGGAATTTTATTTTTAATAACAAACGGAATTTTAAATATATTTTAAACCTTACGAAGATTTATATGATAATTACGGTCCTAATTAAATTATTACTAACAAAGAAATTCACTTTAAACTAAATACGACAAATTCTAATCCGAAATACAATATAAAGCAAGCGATATATCAATTTAATTTTAACTTTATGCAGACACATAAAAACAACAAATTTCGTTAGCCTGAGTAAATAGAAAAAATACGTACATATACAGGGCATTCAAACACAATTACAGCACTCATTAATTTATGTAAGTAGTCCCTTGTTCTAGATTGTTTCGATCTCCTTTTGAGTCATAGGATATACGAACTAGTAGCATGAATAATTTGTTGGAACTAGCTAAATAAACTAATGACGTCATCGAAAATTTCGTTGGATAAGCTACATTTTTTTTAATGGTAAGAATTTGCTAGACGTAATTTAACGTAATTAAATATTATTAATTTTATTACAAAATAAAAGTTTACTTATAGGATTGAACGTGAATGTAGCTTGCAATACCGCAAGTTCACACATCGAGATAAATCGATGTAAATATGTTTATGTATGTAGAAGTTGTACATTCTAAATATATATTATTGTGATTCACAATCAAATTAGTTTAGTATCATTGACTATATTAATAAATTTATTATATTTAAATTTACATAGTTCTACATACATAAAGACAAATTATCGATTGAGCTTGTATCTCGATAAATTTAGCGAGTGTAGCAAAGTGCAGTCGTAGGATCAAATCATAATCGAAGTCGAGTAAACTTCTTTATGTATTTAATAAAATTAATAATATTTTAATTACATATGTATTTACTTTTGAACTTATTCGTTCATACAAAACTTGTAATAATTTAAACGTCAAGTTCGGAAGCACTGGTTTATAGTTACGGAAATAGGATTGATCTGATGTTAAATTTATTGAAAGTTATTCAGTATAATGAAGTTTTTTATGTAATGAATTTAAAAAAGCGATTATGAATAACATGTATGTTTAAACGTAAGTGATTTGTGTGCTTTTATCAGCTTGCGAGGAGAATGCTGAATGGTGCTTTAGGCTTCGGGTACAACGTTTTTTGTATTTACAGTAATCGTTTCAGTGATTTTTAGAAAAGAGATTGGTTAGAGAGTTTCAAATTTTATATGGTGGTTTGTGAAGAAGTCGAGAGTTATGGATTAAACTTTGATAAATAAGACATGCTGGACGTGTGAGAAGAATAAGCCATCCTTGTGATAGGGTGAACGGTGTTGTGTTGGAACGATTGGACGTTATATCATTTCGTTGTTGCGTGTTTTAAGTTGTAGATTTCACGGATCGCATTAGTGAATTTTGTGTAATTTTCCTATGTACTGGTATCTTTTAGGGAAAAATAATTGTAAACAACTTTGTAAAAGTTTATGGATAATCAGAGAGTTGGTTTATTGAAACCAGTGAATGTCAGTGGTAGCAGAGTGAAAAGTGTTTGTTGTGTTCACGGTATCACTTCGTCCGTTTACATTCAACTATTTAAAATATAGAAATCAACTTCTATTTGTGAAATGAAATTGGGTAGTAAAGCGTGTTTCAGTGCCTAATATGAAATTTACTATTATTAATAATGTTAAATTTACTATTATTAATAATGTTTATTGTATTATTTTTAGATTTTAATTATTCAAAAGGACCTGTGCTATCTTTCTTA
Organism: Vesta saturnalis; assembly: GCA_036346205.1. NCBI lineage: Eukaryota > Metazoa > Arthropoda > Insecta > Coleoptera > Lampyridae > Vesta > Vesta saturnalis. The sequence goes on along the minus strand of JARFJB010001722.1, from coordinate 1,432,735 downwards.
CCTCTCAAAGCACTTTATTATCGTATAAAAAAGTTGTGTAATTAGTTTATGCGGAGAATTAGAATTTCGTAATGTGCCGTTGAGAATAATCTTTGACTTTTGATTTAAAACTTATTATAATCCATATGACTACTCAAATTGATTCAATAGACGCTTATAAAGTTAATTTTGTTTCTTTTATACGTTCGATTATTTGTAAAGAACATATTACAGATGCTAAAAGGGTGCTAATCAATTTGTTTTATAATACAGATTGAAGATTCAGATTTGTTGACCATCGCAGTTTAGATTGAGTGATTTGATCCGCTAAGGTAGAAGGTGAAAGTTTTGTTTCAAGTGAAGATAAATCAAATCTTAATTGAGAAACTTAGAATGTCTGGGTATCATTTGTTTTTGAAAAAGCTGTACAGTAAGAGCTACACTTTGGAGTTTTTGGAGCGTTACGTTACATATTCGACCTAAAGCGAAAGTTGTCGAAGCGTACGTCGTGCAGGAGACTGCCACGGTAGATTCACGTACGTTCCTCTGTCCTGCACTAGCGCATCACCTTTTGTTAGTGTTTTTACCCGATTTAAGACAGGTGGCGCCCAGAATACTACCCGATTTGACTTAGCAAAAATTACTAGTATAACCACGGCCCCAAATAATGAGCTAAAGCCTGTCCGGTAGAACTGAACGGGTATCGGATTAACAAGGAGGATTGTCAATATATGGTTCTATTGTGCTTGAAACCGCCTTAATGCTTTGCTGTCTCGTACTTATTGTACGTGACAAAGAAAGATGGATATATTATGAATAATGCCTCTATTTCTGCCGAACAAAAGCGTTTGCAACTTTCACACATAATGACAAGGCAATAAGAATCAGATGCAGGTAGAATAAAAGTTCAATAGGTATAATAAAATGCCAGTGGTTCTCAACACTGCTTTAACATTATATAATTTGTGAAGAAATGCAACTTTTGTATAATAAAAATAATAATCGATTACTAATTACCTATAAGTAATTTCAATTGACACCTTTCACTTATACTTATAACAACAATAACAAATACATGTATATTAATGCACGAATTGTTTGTTTTCCATTTTCTGGAAAATCTGTAGTGCAAAGTTTGACACGCTGTTTTTTCACTGGAGGTTCCAACTCGCCGCCATTTTTTTTTAAAGCACAGATTTTCCCCACCGTCGAAACCGAAAGTTTTAACGCGTTTGCTGTTCTTTGTTGAACAGAAAATGTAGATAATAGTGGACCACCATTTTCTTTTTCTTATTTAAAATAATCGACTGTATTTAAAACTAATTCGCGAATTTCTTTACTCAACTTTTTCGGCATTATATTAATGGTTAGTTTATATAAACGCTTACTCAAAGAATCATGATAATATAGATATTGCAGTTGTTTTATTTATACCTATATGTACCTACTAAATGGTATAATAATCTATTATTAATGACTTATTGTTACAGTATTGCATATTTATTTGGATTCTTTTGTAATTGGAGTACACTAAAACGTCATTACCATACTTAGGTATACAATGAACTTTCTAAATGTAAATTGAAATACCTATACTTAATCGAATATTCATTATTATGAATGGCTTTTATAAATGTTTATTATAAAACTTGCATTCTTCCATAAATTTTAAATGTAATGTTAAAGCAGTGTTGAGAACCACTGGCATTTTATTATACCTATTGAATTTCTATTCTACCTGCATCTGATTCTTATTGCCTTGTCATTATGTGTGAAAGTTGCAAACGCTTTTGTTCGGCAGAAATAGAGGCATTATTCATAATATATCCATCTTTCTTTGTCACGTACAATAAATACGAGACAGCAAAGCATTAAGGCGGTTTCAAGCACAATAGAACCATATATTGACAATCCTCCTTGTTAATCCGATACCCGTTCAGTTCTACCGGACAGGCTTTAGTTGGCTATTGCAGATATTTGCCCTTTCGGTGTTCTAATGCCGTTTGAACCTGTTACAATACATATATAAATCTTTATAACAATTATTATTCTTTGTCGCCACAGTATATGTTACAATTTACGTTAGTGTCTATTTTAACCAAACGAAAATGTTAAATGAAAAATAATATAGAAACTTGCATCAAACTTTACCCACATCAACCACATAATCAACTACATCCACACCATCCTCAATCTCAAAGAAAATGAATAAGATGATTAACTACGCTATCGAATATGGCAATAACCAGAAAAGATTATATTTATGGATTCAATTCAAATTTTATACTACGCGGTAGCGTCATCAGATGTTGGTTGGAGCAAGGTTTAACTGCGGCTTCCTATCATTTACAAAAGTTATAAGTCTGTAACTAACAGATTACGTTTCAAATGTCATGCTAAACTTAAGAAGTATAAAGTTAAAATTATACCTGTTATAAACCACTATACAAGGTTATTCATGTTGTACAACACGAATATTGTGGCCAAAATACGTGACTTTTAAAAAGTTCCACTTTTGGGTATATGGGGGTCTATTATGGTTATTTTTGAAATTATTTTCATATTGTACAGGGTGTCCCAAAAGTCCTAAAAGTATCAAAGTTGCCTTTTTAAATTGAGCCCCTGTATATTACTACATTTTGGATTCTACGATAAAAGCAAGTGTATGGTTTAATAAGGTTTATAATAACTAAACCTTAAGGTTATTTAAATAATTTGATCTTTTAATTAATCTAACCTAATTTTCACGTTTCAAATACTTAAGAAGCATTTATGGTATGTAAGAAGTTTACATTAAAGTGTAACAATAGATCATATTTTATATCCCAATTACAATAACCTTGCTATCTTATACAAGGTGTCCAAAAGTTAAGGTTAATCAAATAAGAACTTTAAGTGGCTGTAACTTGATTAATTCAAATACTTTCGAGTAAATGCACTTTTTAATTGCCTATCGAATGGTAGTCTTTGCGTTTTACAGTATAAGTCAAATAATAATTTTTTCACCATTTGGTGTTTTTAAATAAAGGTTCTATGCTTTTAGAAATGTCAGATAATTTACTATTATAAGAATAATAATGAATAACGTAATTTATAATTCAACAGGATATAACAGCAGCAATGGTAACAAGATATCAACGATAACATAAAACTGAAGCAAAATATTTATAACAGATGTTCGACCGCCCATTACCAGACAGTAACATATTCTTTTTTCAAAACCTCTGCTAACTCTGGATAACATTTATGGGGTTCAAAAGCGTCCCTTATGTGTAATTCCAAATCATGTGGCGTCGTAGGCATATTGTAGACAATTCCTGTTATATATTGCCATAAAACAAATCTGGTGGAGTTAAGTCCGTGATCTGGGGAGGCAATTTTGAAATCCATCTCATCCAATCCACCTCTTTTGAAAGTTGGTATTTAAAATTACCGAACCTCTCGATGTCAATGAGCGGAGCTCCATCAAATTGAAGCCACATGGTTGTTTTGATGTTTAAAGGGCTGATTCTAACAATACTGGAATTTGGTGTAAAGAAAATCGAGGAGCATCATACTATTTAAAGGTCCTTCAAAAAATAGGGTTCAATTAAATATTCGCCCAGTATTCCACCCACACATTAGCGTGCCACCTATTCTGATTTCTCATGGCTCTGTATTGATGCGGATTATAATCAGAATAATAATGGAAGTTGGGTCTATTCACGACTCCTTTGTCATAACTAAATATCACATTATCAAAAGCTTTCATTTTCTGCTACTTTATCCACATGCAAAATTCAGTCCGGTCGTCAAAATCATTTCCATAAAGTCCTTAGCAAAGCTGGATTTTATTAGGATGAAATCTGTGTTTTTAAGAATTCTTGAAATACTTGCCTAACTAATGTTAGTATTTTCAGATATCTGATTTTGACTAATATTGGGATTTTCGATAACTAAATCAACTACCATAAAACCATTATCTTCATCTTCAGTTACAGATTTTCTTGTAACAGGTTTTTATAACTGTCACCTGCACTTTCCTGAAACTGGTTTCATAATCTCTCAAAACGGCTGGCTTAGGATGATTTTTTGGTAAACCTTTGAAACCAATTTTGATGACATTTCCAAGAATAGAATCATATCAATACGATCTTCTTTTGGATAAACTTCATTTTGACTAGGCAACATCACAACCATATTCAAATAATAACGACCTAAGCTTTTAAAATTACAAAAAATATTACCTCTGTAGCAAAAACTGACTTTGACACCAAATTGTCAGACTAAATGAATTATCTAACATTTCTAAATAGCATAGGTAACTGGATACATTAGAGCTTTGATTTAAAAACTCCAAACGGTGATTTATCCATAGAACACTAATACCATTCGATGGGTAGTTAAAAAGTAAATTTCCTGGTAAGGTAAAAATATGACGTTCTATTTAAATTAATCAAGTTTTTGGGCCCTTTTTTTTAAATTTTTTGGTTTTTTTTTTAAAAATTTTTTTTTTTAATTTAAAGGGGTTTTTTAAAAATTTTCAAAAGGGGAAAATTTTTTTTTTTAAAATTTTTGGTTTAAAAAAATTTTTTAAAAAAAATTTTAAAAATTTTCCCCCTTTTTTTTTTTTTTTTTAAAAATTTTTTTTTTTTTTTTAAAAAAAAACCCCTTTTTTTTAATTAACCTTTAAAGTTAAAAAATTTTTTTTTGGGAAATTTTTTGGGTTTTTTTTTTTTTAAAATTTTTTTTAATAAAAAAAAATTTTTTTAATTTGGTTTTTTGTTTTTTTTTTTAAAAAAAAAAAAAAATTTTTTTTAAAAAGATTAAAAAATTTTTTTTTTGGGGGGTTTTGGGTTTTTTAAAAAGTTTTTAAAAGAAAAAACCTTTTTTTTTGGGTTTTTTTTTAAAAAGGTTTAAAAAAAAAAATTTTTTGGGGGAAAAAATTGGTTAAATGCAAGACTATAAAACGCAAGTCTATAAAATGCTTGAGAGGAATATATAGCCAAAGTTTGCAACTAACAAAAGGACTAACAGACAGAAAATAAGGAAACACCCATCAATGGTTAAGTACGATTATAAAAAACACAGCAATATTCAGCGAACTACAACAGATAAATCGCTGATCACTAACTATGTACAATATATGAACATTGTTATGAAGACAATAGCTGCAAGGCGAGCAACCTGCATATCTTTGGCACCCCAACCCCAAGCTAATATAAATAAGATAAAATAAATAAAACCTATATGATGGCGTACTGGGAAGAACTATGATGTAGATTCCAACATTTCGTAATTAGGTGGAAGCTGCCCTCTTCAAGGCCTAAACACAAAGACAGGTCAAGTCTAAGAAACGTTTCATAGAAATGCTTCGACAGGAAGAGCCCTACCATTAACTTAATCATAAATTATATGTTTATCCAAATACTGCGAAACGTTTTGTCAAATATGCATTTCGTAGTGCTGTTAAGAAAACGTTTATTCCGTGCACTTACTACAAACGTAATTCAATCGTTTCTGCACATTAGAACCAAACTTTTACCATTAAAACTAAAAATATTTTAGAATACAAAGCAATTTACAAATGGAAGCATTTTTGTTTGAATGAAAAAGGAAATTACATATCATTCACCTTTTGCCTAAATGTAAAATTTTATTTGTTGTGGTTCCATCCGGCAAAACTGACTTTCCAATATTCAAAATCGTTAAAATTTAAAATTCACTTTTGTACTGAATTCACAACTTCAAAAATGATTGATACTCTTTTTGTAATAAAACAAGTTTAATGTAACTATAAATACAATGAATTCAAATAACTGAGGAACTAAATGTAACAACGTGTATCTCTTTCAACATCTCATCCATAAATGACAAACACCAATTCTGCCAATACTTGTCTTACAACATGTTACAAGAACGCATCATTCCGCGCGGTAGATTTAAAAGTTTAAATTGTTAAACATACCCCTTAAAACCTTTGGGTTTTAGCACAAACATGATCCTTGTAACTAACAATAAGGCTGTTTACATCTTCAATTACAAAATACATAAATAAAATAATTAGTATTTTTAAATAATTAAAAAATAAGACATAAATTGACTAAGATCGGTTCTTTGTTAATAGATCGTTAGTTGGTTCATCCAGTGGAAGTGGGCAACATTTAGCAAACGAACGTTTCACTATTCCGGACTGTGTTTGGGTAGATGCCACTCTAGATACAAATCAATTTTAGGAAACACTTCAATTACTCGCCCAAGTTGCCACTGAAGGTAGGTAAAATTTGATGACGAGGTGATCCAATGTTCAAGGTTGATTGGTTCTCCTTCCATTTCTGACGTTCTTATAGTTATATACTCTCTTGGTCTATCTCTTCCAGAATTGCTGTTGTATGGACTGTATTGGTTGGTAGATTAAAAGTTGGTTTTCTGAAGTAAAACATTGTATCAGGTATTGATGTCAGTCTTTTACCGATGAGGAAATGGGAAGGGTTAATGTGTCAAGATCGTTAGCACCTGGAGGTTGAACAGCCAAAGGACGTGAATTGAGAATCCCCTCTATTTGTATAGTATAGAAAATTTTTCGTAAGTAACCACTATGTTACTTAATACCCTCTTAAGGTGGTATATGGTTGACCGCACAGCGGATTCCATAATCCCCCAAGTATGGAGATAGGGAGGTATAAAATCCCAAGTAATACCCTCGGATGGTAATGATTCAGTAATGGGTATTTATTTCTTACAAAAATGTGAATAACTCATTTAACTTTGTATTTGCTCTAAAAATTCTTTCCGTTGTCCGAGTAAATGGTTTACCCTGACGTGAGCAAAACGTCTAATGTTTGCAATAAAGGAATCTTTAGACAAGTCTGAGACTATTTCTAAGTGAATGGCCTTTGTCACAAAACTTATAAAGACACAAATATAACATTTGTAGGTTTTGCTTCCACGTTGCTGTCAACCCTTCAAGATAAATGTCCGTATCATCTACGGAAATGGTGCTGAAAGGTAAATTATTGTAAGTCGTAAATGTGGTAGAATGTCCATTCGTGATGGTAGTTGAGCTGGCTTTGCTCTAAAACATCTAACACTCTGATGCACAATTCGTTTGCTTGTGATATATAAAATAGTTTTCCGGAACTGTCCTAATAACAATTGAGGTGGTGCATGAAGTAATCTCAAGTGTTCATGTAAAAGATCAATTGTGTAAGTGGGTGTTTGCTAGATAATATAATCCAATGGTTCTTGCCATAACTGGAAGTTTGAGTGATGAAGACGCCCACCAACTCGTAACGTACCTGCATTGTCTATAAATCTAGTTAATCTCAATAATGGATCTCTCAGATTTTAATTTACGCTACGTGACTATATCTATTTCTTGAGAGAACGACTCTGCTTGTGCAAAATGGATCAACCTTTCTAGAAAACTGTTCAATTCTAAAACTGATAAAGAACCAATGACTTTGTTCTGGTAGCTACCTTGCAATTTGTAATGAACCGCAGGCAGTAACTTATAACACGCTGTAATTCCTTAAAGTGGAAAATCTGTTCCATAGATCACCTGCAAATTTTGACATTTCAGAATGTTTACTCATTGCCGTTACAGTTCGAAACCTTGATCTTAACTGATGGTTCTGAGGCAAAGATTGGTTTTGATATTACGTTTCTTCTTCTTCTTCTTGAGCTATGGTGAACCGTTTCACCAAAATTGATAGGCTGGATTGTGTTCTTGCGAACATGGTTCCAGTTGTCCGGATTCGTCAATGTCTGAATTTGTGCAACCAGATTTGCAATAAATACCTGCAAACATAAAAGGAGAGAATCGAATTTGAAGTTTATGGCCCATCAGTTCTGCAATGACTAGAAAGATGAGAGTTCCAGTGGGAATACTCTGATTTAATAGATGCCACTCTGGTTTTTGCACAAAGTAGCCTGACCTTCATTGTACTATTACTGGCTACAGATCTTATCAAACAACAAGCGCCGTATGCAACCTCTGATGCATCTTTGAACCCATGTAATTGAACATTGGTAGGGTTTTCATATATTACCCTTCGTAGTATTTCAAAGTTATTAATGTATGTTAATGATTTCGAAAATTATGCCACTTCGTATGCAAATCAAGGGGATTGGGTCATTCCAATAGGTTCTGCAACCGTAATTTTGTAGCATAATTTTGCCGTGATTATGCAAGGACTTAACAAGCCGAGTCACACAGTAATGTTCTCTTGGTGACTGTGTACGTTAGTTGGTTCAGAAATGCGAAATCGTAAATGATCCAATTAGCACTTCCAATGATTTCATTATCACCAAAGTGGAACACAGTTTGACCGATTCCGATTGATGAATATTTTTTACTGTTAGAAACCCACTTTCAAATGGAAACCTGTAGGTTCTAAATCTTCAAAGGTTACTTTGCATTGTTAACTACCTCCTTCATCGTGTTACCTCCAGACAGATCATCGACATAGAAGTCTTATAATATTGTTGCGAAGGCTTGTGAATACGTTTCCTTAGCCTCATTGGCTAATTCAACCAGACAGCAAATTCCATGGTACGGGGCTGAAGCTGTTCCTTATGTCACAGTATTTAACGTATATATGTGTAAAGGTTATGTTGCATCTAACCGCCAAAGAATCTTTTAAAGCGGTCTTTGCTCAGGAGTCACCTAGATTCGACGGTATATCTTTTCAATATCCGCACCAACCATACAGAGGTGTTGTCTAAACTGAAAAATAATCGAGAGTAAATCATCCTGTGGGACGAGGCCAACGATTTGTAGATCGTTGAAAGACAAACCTGAGGTGGTTTTCATTGACCCGTCATATACAATTCTCAATTTGTCTTTAAATTTTTCATCAATTACGCCATGATAGGCAGGTAATATGACACTTCCGATGTATCTTCATCTGGTGTAACCCTAAATATGGCCTAAGGATGCATTCTCAGTTATAAAATCGGTATAACCTTAAATTCAGGCTTTGATTTGCGCTCTGAAGACTGTAATTTTTCAATGCCAACTTATGCACTGGACCACCCAAAGGAATCGTGACAATGATCGTTATTACGTGAAATAGTTTCCAGATTGACCTTTCACAAGCCCTCTCTTCTGGTGAGACAATAACTCGCTTTGGAATGTCCCCTAACTCCCAAAACCTTTCTAGTTGGTCCTGGACCTCTAGAGCTGTAGCTAAATTGCAATGGATCTTTTGAGGGTGGCAAAAAGAAAACCCTGATATGAAACCCAAGTCATATATATATATATATATATATATATATATATATATATATATATATATATATATATAAAAAACAGGAAATGTTTTGGTATAATTTGTAATGTTTGATTGCAACTTAATGGTACAATTTCTTTTTATCTCTGATGAATACTATTTACACCTACAATGGTTATTTTGGCTGAATAATGAGGGATGTCCATACACGTTCTATAATGAAATTTGATTCTGGCCCACTGTCAAGCAAAAGCGTTTGTCTGAAATCGCTCTTGTGGCACTTATTAATGATACATCTGTATTAGCTAAAAGTATCCGAGCATTTGTGAAGACTGATTGCTAATTTCCTCGTTAGAAGTTTGCTTCCTTTTTCCATATAATAACGAATTATGTTTTTCGTCACATTTTCTATAGCCACCACGTCGATATGTTTCAGCTGAATAGATAAACAGTTCTGACACAATTTTTTGATTACTCTTTCAAGAGGTACGGGTAATGCCATGTTTAAAAAGTCAAGATCATGTCTTACCTTTGAAACATACCACATGGTTTGTAATTTTGGATTAACAGAAACATTACATTTCTTTTTCAGAAGCTGTCTTTTTAATTACCAGTATTATGATCTTCCCTGAATGAAAGTGTCTCTAATTGATCTGCCTTTAAATTTAAAAACTGTGCATGTCACTAGAGACTTTATCACATCATCCTTAATCTTTTCCAATTCACCTCATCGACCTTGTTGCTTAAGATATAAATGAAAATAGTGTCGAGCTGTCCATTGGTTCTCCTAATGTTTTTAACGACTGTCAATTTTTAGTTGATTTATCCACGAGTTGCCTCTGTTGTTCTTTTGAACATTGGCTAATTAAAAGATCTTTGACATGATTATTATTGTATCTTTGATTGAGACCATTCCATGCTGCCTGATAATTTACAGCACTTGACTTTAATGATGCTATATTTTTATGGCAACGCCAATCAATCAGCTGAGTAAGTAGTGAAATTTTTGAATGTCTGCAATGCTATTATTATTATGAATCAATGACTGAATACATCTTTAAACTATAGCCACTTACTATAATTACCATTGAATTTTGGCAAATGAATTGCTGGTAATTTAACAGCTACTGAGTTTGAACCATGACTGTGCATCAGAATGTGTGTCACATATTTGAGAAGGAACCAATTCATTTGCATCATTTAAAAATGCAAAATTCTTCTTCAAATGTGACTCTTTCATAGTACTGATTTTCTACTTTTATCATCGACAAGGCCATTATACCTCATCTTGAATTTCTTTACATTCAGTATAATTTGTACTTTACTAATTCGCAATTTAATTTCAGAAATTTATTTACTGCTCAACGTTCTTGATCGGTATGTTTTGAAATGTAATTTCTAAAGTACATTAATCTTGATTTAAATGCTCCTCGTTTGGGAAGGAGGCTTTTCAACACATTCTCTGACATTGTAATAAGCTATTAGCAAACTACAATAGCGAAACTCTTAAAGAATTGAACCAGGTTAGGTACAGTATGTATTAATCACAAATGTAATTATGTATAACGAAACGTATAATAATTGTATAGATGGGAATTTAAGTATATGATTGCGACAATGGCACAACACAATCAACAAATGCTTCAAATAACTAATGGTCCTATCAAATGTTGTACAGGTATAAAACAATGAGATTTACAAAAATCCGTGATCGCACTAATGTCGTGGTCAATATCTACCTCACGTTCGAACGTTTCGAACCATCAAACATGTACTGAACAATAGAATAATTCACCGTAATAAAGCACAAATAACCACACAATAAATTGAACTGAATGAATGAATGAATTAGGGTAGTAAAGGATTTTTAAAATGGAATGGCAAAATGTTAATACCTGACCTGAAATGTTTGTGATGATGCAGTAGCTGGTATATCAGCCTTATCTCCTTGTGTACCAAACAGAAATTATTGTCGGCGTCCGGCGTGTCTATCTTGAACAACGATGATGTTCGGCTTCGACCTTTTACGTCAGCCCTCTAGCATCTCGTCCCACGTGTTGAACGACGCACAACGAACAATTATAATTCAACTTGTTTTTATCACACTGGTAATTTATCCGTATCGAAGGTCCATGTACTGAATTCACAGCTTCAAAAGTGATTGATACTCTGTGTGATAAAAAATTTAATCTAACTACAAATACAATGATTTCAAATAAATGAAGAACTAAATGTAACAATGTGTATCTCTTTCAACGTCTCAGTCACGAATGACAAGCACCAATGCTAAAACGTCTTACAAAATGTCACAGGAACGCATTATTCGACGCGGCAAATTTGAATGTTTAAATTATCATAACCTTTCATCATTTGTACAATTTTTATTCTGTGACACATCTTTCCATTATTTTTCCATTAGCCATTATGGACACTGATTGTACACCATTAAATCGTAAACTAAATGGCCGAATACCAATTGTTTACTAAACCTGGGCATATTTTTACTGCATACTAAAGTGGCTGCAACTGAATAATAAACATGACACTATAATCACTGTGAAGGGAATTAAGGGTGTCAGCAATACCCATTGCAGTAGGTACTGCAAGCAAAAGGTGTTTTCTTGGCACCTTTTTTGTATTTAAAAGTTAAACATAGGACAGAATGTTATGAATAGAATTCTTCCTGGAATTAGATATTTACATTAATGCAAAATCGGAATACGCTAATGCCATGCTATTCACAGGATGGTTTGAAACTAGATGGTTTTTCCTCGAACAGTTCATTTCGACGCGGCCACATCGACGCTTCCACTTCGACACCGCCGCTTCGACGCGAGATCATATCGAAGCAAGATCATATCGACGCGAGATCATCTCGACGCAAGATCATCTCGACGCGAGATCTCTCGACGCGAGCTTAATCCGCCTTTTACAATACGTTCAAACTAAAAATAATGTATGAAAATGCTTTCACCATTATCACAATCATAAAAATACTTTTAAGGTTTAAATCGTTATTTTTTTTATATTTTATGTAAATTTAAACGTTTCGATAACAATTAAAAACTTATCTTTCTCAGTAAATGTTAAAATCTCAGGCAACGAGCTTTCCTTGCCTAAGGTTTAAATCTTTAAAATTACTTGGGATATTAGAACAAATTTATGAAATATAAAAATATAAAAACCCAACCATAATCCTGGTATCAATATAACAGGGATAAATATACAATTTGTTACATCTCAAGTAAGTTCTTATACCTCTTACACTCGTAATCCTCATTCAAAGTATCTCTCAATCAACGGGTCAATAAACAAAGAAAAATTCTTACTGACACTGAAGTCTCATTAAACAAACATTAGCAAAGTGTTTCCATTAAATCTGCGTTTAATGAAAAATGCAAATTAAATTAAATACAATTGAAAATAATCTTTGATAGGTATCAGATTTCCGTTACTATTAAACACAGATAAAGCAAACAACGCTTTTTTGCTAAATAATAATATAATGAGACTTAAAAAACAATTACAAATGAATTAAAATTCTTTGGGTTTCTAATAACACAAATTCAAATATGAAAGGGGGATGATAATTTTGCAGAAATATGCAGGTTTCGATTTTGCATTTAGTAGTTCTTCGCGTGCCTTGCGATTAATTAAATTGCGTTCACAATGATACGTTCAATTCGCAACAGGGAAAAATATGAACACAATGGATACCTGTATTGTTTCGATAAGGTTTAAAGATACGAAAAATCATGGCGGTGTGATGTTAAACTAAATAAAAATATTCGATGTAAAGGTCGTATTTATACAGGCGCTGTAAGTGACGAGTTTGTTCGATTGTCAGTACGCATTGTCATGGTAGTGATGCTACGCGGGTCGAAGTGGTGCATACAATTAACGCAATTAAACGGAGAGCTATCGAAACTCGAGAAATCCCAAATCAAATCCGTACCAATTCACTCAAACCATGTCGGGTGGAGCTATGGGTAGTTTTCCAAGTCAAAATGCTGTGCGACAAATAGTTCAACGTTCCCGAAAGCCAATGCAGCACCAACCCTCTAGATCCGCATCTATTCCAATACCTGACAATTACAAGAATTATGGAAAGGCAATTTTTTACTTGCTGATTCTTGATTTAGTGACGACATGAGAATTATCATTTTTGGTAAAGCCAGTGTTCAAACGTGGATTATTCACATAAGAAAAATTTACGTTGATAGGACTTTTCGACTTACCCCAACTTATTTCAACAGGTGAGTATCTTTCAGTGGGTAATATGTTATTCTTATAAAGAATGACACGTTAAAAGTTCATTATGCTTTAATTTTATTTGCATTTTATATGCACTGTTGCCAAAAAAACAGAAGAGACGTACCGCGCATGACACATTTAATCTGTTTTGGCCAAATTTACAACCGTCTCAGATATCTCTGGATTTTGAACGGACTGTATTGCTTTCAAATCTAATTTTCCTCATGCGGAGTTGAATGGTTTTATTCCACTTAGTGATGAATTTAAAGAGAAAATTGATACAAGAACGCCTCATAAGTCGGTACAATGATAATGCAGATTTTGCACTGTATGTCCGCATGATTGCTGCTCTTGCGTTTGTCCAAATTAATTACCTGGAAAACGGATTGCGGTTAAATAATTAATTTGAATGAATTGGAACCAATTTTGGACTATTTTGAGAACACGTATATTGGTAGAATTTGGTAACAATCGTCGTCGACCCCTCTATTCCATTCTAGAATTTGGTCCTGTTACACGAGAACCTTAAATAATGAATCACGCACAAATAATTATGCTGAAGCGGCAAGACGCTTGCAATCTGAATTTGGTAGATCATCCAACCTTATGGAAATTTATTGATGTGATTCGCGGTGTTCAGAAATCTATTGACCAAGTTTATGAGCGCTTTGTTCCGCTGATGGTGTACCAAGAAAACGTTGTGGTATGCGCTAGCAGATCGACGTATTTTGGCATTAGCTGAAGACTACGAAAATCGGAAATCACAGAATACCTAAGAGGGCACACAATTTTCTTATGGATTAAGGTTTTTTATTTTTTTTTTTTTTACTTTTAAGTCATTTTGTAAACAGGAAAATAATGCAAATAATTCCTCAACTGTTGGCATTTATGATTAAATTGATATAACACAAGTGTTTTTTTTTCATTTTAATTACGACTTATTTACAAAAATGTGAAATGGGTTTTAAACCAGACGGTATGTTTTAAAATTCCCATGTTTGGAAGTTTTCCATATCGAATTTTTTTGCTTTAATGGCTCCAAAATGGTACTAGTAATAATTTTCTATGCGGGGTTCAAAACGTGCTCATTTTTTTATTAAAAAATGTTAAAAAACGTGAAAAATTTTGTTTTTTTTGAACGCAAAAGCTATTTATTTCAGAGAAAAGTTTCAAAGGAAAAAAAAGTTTGTAATTAAATTTTACAAAGAAGCAGCTAATTTAAATTGAAGAATATATTCTTCGTATTGCAAAATAGCAAAAACAATGAAAAATGTATCTTTGAAATTTTTTCGCGCACTCACATAACAGGTGTGATAAATCAACCAAATTTCATTAATTCGGTCTGATAGTTTTGAACAATAATTTGGCAATCTATATTTTGAAAAAAAGAGCCTAAACTAAGACCCTAGATACTTGAAAATTTAATGACAAATAAAGAACACTCAAACTTCAAATGTCTTTTGAAAAATTGAAATCTATTAATTAGGAGAACCTGGCAATTTTTAAACATTTGTTAAATGTTTTATAAACAATTAGAATAACTTTTGAAATATAAATTTTTTATATTTAAACTTATATTGAAAGTATTCAGAAAGACCGCTTTCTTAAAAAATTTAATAAAATAAAAAAAATAAAAAACATTAAAAATTCCGTATTTTTTTGAAAAAAAATTTTAAAAAAAGTTTAAAAAATTTGATTAAAAAAAAAAACAAATTTTCTAATTGGTTTAAATTTTTAACAATAAAAATTATTTAAAACCGCTTTTAAAAAAATTAAAATTTTAAAAAAACAAAAAAGTAAAAAATTTTCTTTTTAAATTTTGTTTAATTTTATTTTTTAAATTATTTTCCTTTTAAAGATTAACAAAATTTAAAAAACACCCCCTTTTTGGATATTTTTGGGGGCCTAAATTTTTAAACCTAATTTTTTAAATTTTTCAATTTTTTTGGAACTTTTTAAAAACCCAAAAATCCCAATTCCGGAACCCCTTTTTTATAAATAAAATTTTAAATAAAAAAAAATTTAATTAATTCGGAAAAGTTATTCTAATTTTTTAAGCATTTTTAAATTGTTGTTTTTAATTTTCCCAAACAAAGAATGGATTTGGTTTAAATTAGTTTCTTTTAAAAATGAAATTAAAATTGGTTTCCCGGCAACTTTACATGAAAGGACTTTTAAGGGCCCAGCCAAAAATAAAAAAAACCCAAAAATTTTCCCGGAAAACTTTGGTTTTAATAAAAATTTACAAGGTTTTGGACCCCTGGTAAAATTTTACATACCCTTTTTTAAGCAAAAAATTTGACAAGGAAAAAAAAAAGATTTAAAATTATAAAAACGAAATTCGATGGGAAAGGTTGCCGGAAATATTTTAAACAAGGTCGTGTGACCCGGTAATTAAGATGAAATTTCCTTGAATGAAAAAATTCAAAGGATTAAAAAAATGACGGGAAAGAAAACTGGTGAATGATTGGTGAGGTGATCGGTAAAACATTGGGAAACGGGGTTTAATTTTTCAATGGGCTTAAAATAAAAGGCGGAAAGTTTTTCCAAAGAAACCAAAAAGTTTTCATTTTAATGAAACACCCTAAAATTTTAATTAAATTCGTAAGGAAGAAATAAAATTCTTTTAGTCCCGAATTTATTTAAAGCCCTTATTGTTTTAATCCACAAAATTATTTGGTTTAATAGAAAAAATTAGGGTATAGTTAATCCCCAAACAAATTTTCGGAATGCACGGGCCCACCAGTTTAAAATAACCTGGCCCCAGAAATTTCCGGCTGTCGTTATTTCCCTTACCAAAATTAAAAGGACTGTACCAACCCAAAATTGGTTAAAATTCTAAGATAAAGCGTTGTTTTAAAAACATTTAAAAGCTGGAAAAAAAAGAAAAGATGGATTGGTAAACAAAACCAAAAAGGTTAAACCAAAAACTATTTCTAAAATTAACCTTAAAATGTTCGAAATTTAAAATCAACGGGAATGAAAAATTTTTTAAGGTCAAAAATTAAAATAAACCAAAAACTTAAAATTATTTGATTAAGTTAGCGCCAAAATTTTATTAAATTTTAAAAAACAAAGAAAACGTTTTAATTTTTCAAATTAAAAAAAAAAAATACGTTAACAAAGTTAAACCAAAACAAAATTACCAAAAAAATTTATTTAAACTTCCAATATTATTTAATACAACCAAACAAGGTTAAAAAAATTTAGGCAAATTTGTTTACCGCCATGGAAATCCCTTACGAAAATTGATTTAAAAATTTCTTTCCAACAAATTTTGTCATTGTAAGGGCAAAATCAAGAATTGGTAAGGGAATTTTTTACCATTTTTAGTTGGGCTTCTTAACTTGACTTAAAAAGGAATTACAATCCAAATTCAAAATGGAATAAATTTTTAAAACATTTTGCTAAAACCCATAACGTTTTAGGTTAACAAAAAAAACAAAAAAATTTCAATTTCTATTAAAATTTTAATTATTAAAATCGTTAAATTTAAAATAAAATAAATTTATAATTGGAAAATGGAAAAACCAAAATTAAAATATTTCAAACAGGAAATTTTATCCAAAATAACTAAAAAAACAAAGAAATGGGTTTAATTCCTCAAAAATTAAAACCAAAAATTACTAACACAAAGTTAAAAAACCAATTAAAACAGAAATTCCAAAAATTTATTGCGTAGTTTAAAAAATCCAAATAATTAAAAAAAAGGAAAATTTTTAATAATAAAAGGCCTTAATGATAAGTTGATTTAAAAATTTTCAAACAATAATTAATTGTTTTTAAAATGTATGGGAAAACCAAACAATAATAACGTTTTAATTTAACCCACCATCGGTTTAAATGAAATTCAACCCAAATAATGATAAATTTCTTATTAAAATTGAAAAATAATTACGTTATTAAAAAAATCAAAGTATTAACCCATTAAAAGTAAACTTTTCAAAAATAAAATATTTCAAACCTTTAACCAAAAAATACCAGGAATTAATCAAAAAACAAATTTACAAAAAATTTGTTTGGAAAAAACCAAAATAAACAAATTATTATTTAAACAATTAAACTTTCTTCCTTTTTTGGTGTTATAAAAGGTGGTTTAAAAAAGAATTTAATTAAAGGTTAAAAACGGTTATTGGAACTTTATTTTCCAAACCCGAGAACTTTTAATGAAAATGGAATACGAAAACAAACATTGTATTTTGGTTTCCCACTTGGTTTATAAATTAAAAAATTTAAACGATTTATTAAATTTAAATTAATACGTTATTAAATAACAATTTATACCAAAAGTTTAAATTTAACAATTTCAACTATTCAACCAACAATAAAATAAGGAATTAATCCCAAAACAAACATTTACAAAACGGAAACCCAAATAAAACGTTATTAAACTTTCCCTTTCTTTGGAAACGGTAAATTTTCGAAGGATGTTAAACAAATATTACCCGGAATTCCCATTTAAAGCCAAGCAACTCCAAAAACGGGAGCGAATTAACAAACTTCGAATTTGGTTTAACTTTTAAAAACCCCTTTTAAACGTTTTGAAACCGCTAAAAAAGCGTTTAAATCCAAATTTTTCTAACTTTAGACTAACATACCAAAAAATTCCTTTTACCGCCAAGATTTAAAACACAACCAACCCAATTAAAACAAATTCCCAAAATTTTATCACACGGAAACGATAAATTTTCGAGGAATTTTGTCCCAATATTAATCCGAAAATAGTGAAAGCAAAGCAACTCAATTTTCGAACCAATTCGAACAAATTTAAACCGTTTGCCTTAAAGGGTAAATTATAACTCAGCTAAATTTCTTTTCTTCCCATAATTTGATTTTAAAAGAAAAAATTAAATTACTTCAAAAATCCCGGCTCCGTTCCTTCCAAAATTCGAAGTTAACCAGAAACATAATTGAAAAACCCAAATTGGAATTTATTTTAAAACCAAACGGAAAATTTTTTAAATATATTTTAAACCTTACAAATTTTTGTTTCTCCTAATTAAATTTTTAAAAAGGAAATTCCTTTAAACTTAAATAGAAAATTTCTTTCCCAAATCAATTAAAACAAAACGAAAAACAATTTAATTTTAATTTTTAATCAAACAAAATAAAAACCAACAAATTTTTATGATAAATTAGGAAAAATTTTACTAACAAAGGGAAATTCAAAACAAATTACGCAAATTCAATTAAATTTAAATTAAAGAAGCTTTTCAATTTTTTAACTTTTGAGCAATAAAAACAAAAATTTGTTGGCCTAGTAAATAAAAAACTTAATTAACGCATTCAAAAAATTTCGTTTAATTTAAGTAATTTCCCTTTTTTAATTGGTTTGAATTTTTTACATAATTTAACGAATTATTAATTAATTTTTAATTAAATAAATAAATAAAAATTTGTTTTTAACAAATTTTTTTTTAATTGGTAAAAGAAAATTTCGGAGAATAAATTTAAAGTAAATTTTATTATTAAATTTTATACTAAATAAAAGTTTACCTTATAATTTAATGAATTGTAATTTTTACCCCAAAACTTATAATAAATTTAAAATTTTGTTTTTTGGTATGTGAACCTGGTACATTCTAAATTAATGGAATTCAATTTAAATTATTATTTAAAATTTACAATTAGGTTTACATACCAAAAAAAAATTTAAAATTATTAAGCTTTTATTGTAAATTTACTTGAAAAATTATTTCTAATTTAAATCATAATCGAAACGATAAACCATTTATGTATTTAATAAAATTTAATTTTAATTACATATATTTTTTTGAACTTATTCGTTCATAAAAAACTTTTAAAACGTCAAGTTAAGCACTGGTTTATAGTTAAAATAATTGATCTGATGTTAAATTTATTGAAAGTTATTCAGTATAATGAAGTTTTTTTATTAATGAATTTAAAAAAGCGATTATGAATAACATTATGTTTAAACGTAAGTGATTTGTGTGCTTTTTCAGCTTGCGAGGAGAATGCTGAATGGTGCCTTTCCGGGTACAATTTTTTGTATTTAATTGGTTTCCAGTGATTTTTAAAAAGAGATTGGTTAGAGGTTTCAAATTTTATATTGGTTTGTGAAGAAATTAGTTTGGATTAAACTTTGATAAATAAGACATGCTGGACGTGTGAGAAGAATAAGCCATCCTTTATAGGGTGAACGGTGTTGTGTTGGAACGATTGGACGTTATATCATTTCTTGGCGTGTTTTAAGTTGTAGACACGGATCCATTAGTGAATTTTGTTAATTTTCCTATGTACTGGTATCTTTTGGGAAAAATAATTGTAAACAACTTTGTAAAATTTATGGATAATCAGAGAGTTGGTTTATTGAAACCAGTGAATGTCATTAGAAAAAAGTGTTTGTTGTGTTCCTATCACTTCGTCGTTTACATTCAACTATTTAAAAATATAGAAATCAACTTCTATTTGTGAAATGAAATTTAAAAGCGTGTTTGGCCTAATTAAAAAATTTACTATTATTAATAATGTTAAATTTACTATTATTAATAATGTTTATTGTATTATTTTTAGGATTTTAATTATTCAAAAGGACCTTCTATCTTTTCTTATTAAAGCACTTTATTATCGTATAAAAAAAATTGTTTATGCGGAAATTAGAATTTCTTAATGTGCCGTTGAGAATTCTTTGACTTTTGATTTAAAACTTTTATAATCCATATGACTACCAAATTGATTCAATAGACGCTTAATAAAGTTAATTTTTTTCTTTTATACGTTCGATTATTTGTAAAGAACAAACAGATGCTAAAATGCTAATCAATTTGTTTTATAATACAGATTGAAGATTCAGATTTGTTGACCATCGCAGTTTAGATTGAGTGATTTGATCCGCTAATAAAGGTGAAAGTTTTGTTTAATGAAGATAAATCAAATCTTAATTGAAAACTTAGAATGTCTGGGTATCATTTTTTTGAAAAAGCTGTACAGTAAGAGCTAACTTTGGAGTTTTTAGGTTACGTTACATATCGACCTAAAGCAAAATTGTCGAAGCGTACGTCGTGCAGGAATGCCACGGGTGATTTACGTTCCTCTGTCCTGCACTAGGCATCAATTTTGTTGTTTTTTTACCCGATTTAAGACATGGGCCCAGAAATACCCGATTTGACTTAGCAAAAATTACTAGTATTAAACGGAAATAATGAGCTAAAGCCTGTCCGGTAGAACTGAACGGGTATCGGATTAACAAGGAGGATTGTCAATATATGGTTCTATTGTGCTTGAAACCGCCTTAATGCTTTGCTGTCTCGTACTTATTGTACGTGACAAAGAAAGATGGATATATTATGAATAATGCCTCTATTTCTGCCGAACAAAAGCGTTTGCAACTTTCACACATAATGACAAGGCAATAAGAATCAGATGCAGGTAGAATAGAAATTCAATAGGTATAATAAAATGCCAGTGGTTCTCAACACTGCTTTAACATTATATAATTTGTGAAGAAATGCAACTTTGTATAAAAATAATAATCGATTACTAATTACCTATAAGTAATTTCAATTGACACCTTTCACTTATACTTATAACAACAAAATACATTTTATTTATAGTAGTATATTAATGCACGAATTTTGTTTTCCATTTTCTGGAAAATCTGTAGTGCAAAGTTTGACACGCTGTTTTTTCACTGGAGGTTCCAACTCGCCGCCATTTTTTTTTAAAGCACAGATTTTCCCCACCGTCGAAACCGAAAGTTTTAACGCGTTTGCTGTTCTTTGTTGAACAGAAAATGTAGATAATAGTGGACCACCATTTTCTTTTTCTTCTTTAAAATAATCGACTGTATTTAAAACTAATTCGCGAATTTCTTTACTCAACTTTTTCGGCATTATATTAATGGTTAGTTTATATAAACGCTTACTCAAAGAATAATGATAATATAGATATTGCAGTTGTTTTATTTATACCTATATGTACCTACTAAATGGTATAATAATCTATTATTAATTACTTATTGTTACAGTATTGCATATTTATTTGGATTCTTTTGTAATTGGAGTACACTAAAACGTCATTACCATACTTAGGTATACAATGAACTTTCTAAATGTAAATTGAAATACCTATACTTAATCGAATATTCATTATTATGAATGGCTTTTATAAATGTTTATTATAAAACTTGCATTCTTCCATAAATTTTAAATGTAATGTTAAAGCAGTGTTGAGAACCACTGGCATTTTATTATACCTATTGAATTTCTATTCTACCTGCATCTGATTCTTATTGCCTTGTCATTATGTGTGAAAGTTGCAAACGCTTTTGTTCGGCAGAAATAGAGGCATTATTCATAATATATCCATCTTTCTTTGTCACGTACAATAATACGAGACAGCAAAGCATTAAGGCGGTTTCAAGCACAATAGAACCATATATTGACAATCCTCCTTGTTAATCCGATACCCGTTCAGTTCTACCGGACAGGCTTTAGTTGGCTATTGCAGATATTTGCCCTTTCGGTGTTCTAATGCCGTTTGAACCTGTTACAATACATATATAAATCTTTATAACAATTATTATTCTTTGTCGCCACAGTATATGTTACAATTTACGTTAAATTTTTAACCAAACGAAAATGTTAAATGAAAAATAATATGAAACTTGCATCAAACTTTACCCACATCAACCCATAATCAACTACATCCACACCATCCTCAATCTCAAAGAAAATGAATAAGATGATTAACTACGCTATCGAATATGGCAATAAAGAAAAGATTATATTTATGGAAATTCAAATTTTATACTACGCGGTAGCGTCATCAGATGTTGGTTGGAGCAAGGTTTAACTGCGGCTTCCTATCATTTACAAAAATTATAAGTCTGTAACTAACAGATTGTTTCAAATGTCATGCTAAACTTAAGAAGTATAAAGTTAAAATTATACCTGTTATAAACCACTATACAAGGTTATTCATGTTGTACAACACGGAATATTGTAAAATACGTGACTTTTAAAAGTTTCACTTTTGGGTATAGGGGTCTATTATGGTTATTTTTGAAATTATTTTCATATTGTACAGGTGTCCCAAAAGTCCTAAAAGTATCAAAGTTGCCTTTTTAAATTGAGCCCTGTTATATTACATTTTTGGATTCTACGATAAAAGCAAGTGTATGGTTTAATAAGGTTTATAATACCTAAACCTTAAGGTTTTTAAATAATTTGATCTTTTAATTAATCTAACCTAATTTTCACGTTTCAAATACTTAAGAAGCTTTGGTATTGGAAGTTTACATTAAAGTGTAACAATAGATCATATTTTATATCCCAAACAATAACCTTGCTATCAAGGTGTCCAAAAATTAAGGTTAATCAAATAAGAACTTTATGGCTGTAACTTGATTAATTCAAATACTTTAGTAAATGCACTTTTTAATTGCCTATCGAATGGTAGTCTTTGCGTTTTACAGTATAAGTCAAATAATAATTTTTTCACCATTTGGTGTTTTTTAAATAAAGGTTCTATGCTTTTAGAAATGTCAGATAATTTACTATTTAAAATAATAATGAATAACGTAATTTATAATTCAACAGGATATAACAGCAGCAATGGTAACAAGATATCAACGATAACATAAAACTGAAGCAAAATATTTATAACAGATGTTCGACCGCCCATTACCAGACAGTAACATATTCTTTTTCAAAACCTCTGCTAACTCTGGATAACATTTATGGGGTTCAAAAGCGTCCCATGTGTAATTCCAAATCATGTGGCGTCGTAGGCATATTGTAGACAATTCCTGTTATATATTATAAAAAAAATCTGGTGGAGTTAAGTCCCGTGATCTGGGGGCAATTTTGAAAATCTCATCCAATCCACCTCTTTTGAAAGTTGGTATTTAAAATTTGAACCTCTCGATGTCAAGGCCGGAGCTCCATCAAATTGAAACCACATGGTTGTTTTGATGTTTAAAGGCTGATTCTAAAACTGGAATTTGGTGTAAAGAAAATCGAGGAGCATCATACTATTTAAAGGTCCTTCAAAAAATAGGGTTCAATTAAATATTCCCAGTATTCCACCCACAATTGCGTGCCACCTATTCTGATTTTCATGGCTCTGTATTGATGCGGATTATAATCAGAATAATAATGGAAGTTGGGTCTATTCACGACTCCTTTGTCATAACTAAATATCACATTATCAAAAAGCTTTCATTTTCTGCTACTTTATCCACATGCAAAATTCAGTCCGGTCGTCAAAATCATTTCCAAAAGTCCTTAGCAAAGCTGGATTTTATTAGGATGAAATCTGTGTTTTTAAAATTCTTGAAATACTTGCCTAACTAATGTTAGTATTTTCAGATATCTGATTTTGACTAATATTGGGATTTTCGATAACTAAATTACCATAAAACCATTATCTTCATCTTCAGTTACAGATTTTTTAACAGGTTTTTTATAACTGTCACCTGCACTTTCCTGAAACTGGTTTCATAATCTCTCAAAACCGGAATGATTTTGGTAAACCTTTGAAACCAATTTTGATGACATTCCAAGAATAAATCATATCAATACGATCTTCTTTTGGATAAACTTCATTTTGACTAAACCAACCAATTCAAAAATAACGACCTAAGCTTTTAAAATTACAAAAATATTACCTCAGAAAAACTGACTTTGACACCAAATTGTCAGACTAAATGAATTATCTAACATTTCTAAATAGCATTAACTGGATACATTAGAGCTTTGATTTAAAAACTCCAAACGGTGATTTATCCATAGAACATAATACCATTCGATGGGTAGTTAAAAAGTAAATTTCCTGGTAAGGTAAAAATATGACGTTCTATTTAAATTAATCAAGTTAACCATTTCAAGTGCTTATTTGGTTACTTTTAATTTTTGGAACCCTGTATATGATAAAGGTTGTAATTGAGATACAAAATACCATCTATGGTTACACTTACAGTAAATTTTCTTCCATAACTTAAATATTAAGTATTTGAAACATGAAAATTAGGTTAGATTATGATAAAATTCAAATTATTTAGAAAAACCTTAAGGTTGGGTATTATAAACCGGAGGATCCAAAAGTTCAGTAATATGCAGGAGGTTCAATTTAAAAAGGCGACTTTGATACTTTTGGACTTTTGGGACACTCTACAATATGAAAATAATTTAAAAAGTAACTATAATAGACCATATCCCAACAGTGAAACTTTTAAACGTCACGTATTTTGACTACAATATTTCGTGGCGTATAGCGTGAATATCCCTGTATAATGTTTATCATGCCATCTAACGATAAACTAAAATTTGTTCTATGCTAAATTGGTTTATTTAATATTAGCAGTTATACTCTACTGCATCTTGTTTTGCATTAGAGCACGACATGGAAATTTAGGGAGAGTGTGGTAGTACTGTCAACAAACAAATTCTAATACTGTAGCTTGAGTTTTGAAAATTGTAGTCTATATTTTAAAGTGAAACTAATGAAGCGTTGCAACATAGTTTTTCACACTATTTAGACTTTGCTTGCATGAAAATCGTTGAATCTCAGTGACCTATTTAAAAATAAAGTAAATTTTAGTTTTCAGACCTTGAACGCCTATTAATTATACAAAACGGAAATTGTCCATTCTTTGCATTAGTCATAAAGACAACATCGTATGTTATCTAATACAATGAGATGATTGTTAACCAAATCTACGTAAAAAACTCATAAGAATGCCTTTTACTTTTTCACTCTTCGAAAATAACAAACAGTAGAGAAATATGCAGGAAACCTAGAGCGTAATTTCCAATATGAACTTTCGTGATAACAATTTTCTTTTCTTGGTTAAAACATGATTTTCATGTACATTTATAAGCAAACTCAGTTCTTCTGTCCAAAGTCAATAGGTAACCAGAACATCAATATGGATCAATTTAATTTGACTTATCCAGGAAATCCATAGCGCTTTTCCGCAAGTAATCCAATGTGAAGATTTGCTTTCGTGATGAAATTTGCTGAGTCATTCTCTTCCTGACTGTTACGTAACATGAAACTAAATAACTAGAAATGTATCAATTTAAAACATAGCTAAATGGAGTTTACAGAATGCAGCTTTCGTATCTACGGAAAAGACTTGACGAAATGTATTTAAATGTATTTTACTAAAACGTTGATACCAAAGAGTGGGGTTTTATTCAACTGCATTATACCACCACAAGAATCTGCGTCGATATCACTGTTTGAAACTGAATTGGATTTAATGGTTCAGGAGGTTTAGAGCTTAACTGCTTATTGTAATAATGTTTACAAAACCCCATGCCATTTCAATACGGTTATATTGACAATGGTAAGGAGGCAATCGTATAACTTCATCCCCATGCTTAATCAAAATATTATCAACTACATTGTTTGTCCCTCTGGATCTAAAAGGTTGAATTTTGTTCCACAGTTACCATATAATGTAAGTGCTCGAGGTGGTTTAAAAATTTAATAAATTAGTAGGTGTTAAATAACTGAGTATATAAATGTTCTCGTAACAAATCGTTGACTAACTCGAGATGCAAACCCCTTCACCAAAAATAATGCCTTTGTCCCAGTCGGTAGTTTAAAGTGGGCCGATTCAACCTTTTGATTTGCTTAATTACCACGAATTTAAGCTTGGTTATTTCCACTTAACATTAATAAAAATGATCTCGGGCCAAGTTTTTTTGATTATGCTCGGAATAACTAATCCGAGGTTTACAATAAGAATTTATCAAAATTAAAAATAAAAATATACAGACTATGTTTATTAACATTTAAAATTAGAATTATATAAAATATATCTTAAAACTAGTTATAGCCTTAAATTACTAAATAATGGTTATAAATACCTGTTCGAAACTTTTTGTAACAAACTTTTAATAACGTCTGGTATCTAAACGATTACGGAAATGTAAACCAAAGGTGATGTCATCTTTGCACCAATATTGCGCAACATCTCGAAATAATAATGCTTTACGTTGTAAACCTCACCAAAATGGAATTTTATTTCTTGTAAATTTCTCTTCATGAAATTTTTGAATCCAATGTTTATTGCATTCTCTCGAAATTCAGATAAAATTGGGATCTACATTTAGATCAGCATTAAAAGCAAAACGCAATCATAAAATGAAAGCGTACAAACGTAAATTAAAAGGTAATTAAAATAGAATTAAATTGGAAAAATAAAAAAAGTGTAAATCAAAGTAAAAAAAAAGAAAGTGCCTGCAAAAAGCAAATGTTTTAATTTTAATGTAATACGAGTTATATTATCTTACCATTAAATCAATGGCACTTTTCACAAAATTTAGGTGGAAACTCAGAAAATGGCTTCCTGCATCAACACAAATTCATCAAGAAATGAAAAATGGACGCTTTAGATATCTGGTGATATAGCGGCGGGAAAAATATGACCAGAAAAAAATAATTTAAAGAAGTGGGAGTATAAACCATTTAAGAAAATATGCACTTAAGTTACACCAAAATGCAAATTAAGTTGCCTACCACATACCTATATTTCAATAATAATTAAAATTTTTCTTATATTTACAACTAAATGAACGAAGAACATAAAGTACGGTATATTTTAATACAACTCAAAATGGGTTGTTGCAACTTTTTGTAATTTTGTCTTCAATCTCGGTTGCGTAACCAACCACTCCTATAGCTGGTTTTTCTTACCAGAAAATGGGAATGGCTTGTAATTTTGAATTGAATTGCGTTATCCTAACCAATTTCCAGATAGTTTACAGCACAGAAATCAGCTATTTAATCCCCAATTTTGAAACCGGACCCTATTCGTAGTTTTCTGATAAACCTGATCCTCGTCCCTCGAATCGATTAAGCAGTCGCAGTTTTCCAAAAACCCTCAATTAATCCCCGGTATAAAATGGTATACTTTTTACCTTCACTTTTAATTTTGGATGTCAGAACCGTACACCCAACGATGGATATTAGAACAATTTTGATAAATTCACCTTAGATTCACAAATCTGCCATCTTGACCTGAATTTTTAACTGCTGAAATTTTCTCTAAAAATTAAATTAGCTGCAATGGCGTGTTTCATTTCCAACATTTTTCTGTCCATTGACACGTTTGTGTTTGTAACCAATTGATTTCAAAACTCTAAATAATGTTGTTCGACCCCTTTAAAATCGAAATCTGTTTTAACGTGATAATAAAATTTGTCCAAAGTAAGATATTAATTTACGAATTAAATTGCGAAATTAGTCGCTGCAAATCTTTCGGAAAGATTATATCTCAAAATTCCCGTTTACCACATGTCATATAGGATCTTAAAATTTGCAACTTGGTACTCTTTGCGATGATTTGTAAGTAGGGAATGCAGCACGATTGCTTTTGACAGGACTTCTTACCGTTCTGACAACTGGAAATACCACTACTGAAAACAAATCATGACGTGTTCTAATGCATAATAAGATGTAGCAGAGTATAGTTAAAAAAAACTAGAAGATCTTGACTTTGTTTTGTAATTTAGTTTGAAGTTTAAGCATATGTGGCGCAATGGATAAAATTAGTTCAAGGGCAAACGTAGATGGCGGGTAAAATAATACTTATTTTGATACATTACAATTTCCATTCGGTTTATAAATTTTCTGTGGTTGAAACGTTAGTAGTACCAACTAAGATTTATTTTAAATTATGTACAATCTATTTTTTTTATTTGCCCCTAGATTTGGGGTGTTTTATTATTACACCAAAAGTATGCTGGTTCTCACTAAACTCAAATCTGATTAGATGTCAAAATTAATTTAACAGTTGCCCCATTTAGTTACAATTAATGGTAACCACGGATGACTGTATATCCTATGAAACAGATATTTAAAACATTCTCATTTTTAATACTTAAAAAAAAGACAACATGTATCAAT
This sequence comes from Vesta saturnalis, assembly GCA_036346205.1. Lineage (NCBI taxonomy): Eukaryota > Metazoa > Arthropoda > Insecta > Coleoptera > Lampyridae > Vesta > Vesta saturnalis. Next base: position 1,404,410 of record JARFJB010001722.1, on the reverse strand, counting down.
CATGTGAAAATAAATTGATCAAATTTGACGTTAGTGAAAATATTATACCAACTTTGTAAAAATAACTCCCAAATACAGGGGAAAATAAAAATAGATTATACCGGGTGTTATGAAGTACGGGCCAAACTCGAAGAAGTGATTCTCTGAGTGATTTTAAGACGGAAGTTTATATAACCAAAGGCCCGGTACTTGCAGTGTTATTTGGGGTAGTTAGTGGCTTATTTAACCCTAACTAGATGGAAATCATCATGACCAGTGGCGTCCCGGAAGGCACCTTAGCCAATATTTGTGACCAAAAAATGTCGCCACTTATTTTCGCAATTTTTGTATTTCCATTAACAACTGAAACTATAACTTTTTTATTCTTTGCAATTTTTTAGTATCTGGCTTTGTTTTTGAGAAAAACATAAAAATCACTTTATTGCATGTCCTGGGAACAAAATAATGAAAATTGTTTTTTACAAGGTGTTGAAATAATACAAAAAATCCTAAAGAACAAGAAAACGCACACTAATTTAAAAAAACGCACACTTAAACAAATGGTACGCAATTTTTTTCAGTAAGAAAAAATTTAACAATAAGTAACACAAAACTTACAATAGTTGCTCAAAATGTCCTCCTTCAACTTCAATGCAAGCATTACCTCGTCTTAACATAGATTGCCGAACACGTTGAAATATTTCCGGCGTATGTCTTATCTGATTACATGAATCCCGTATCCGTTGGATTAATTCTTCTTCAGTGTTGGCTGGAGTTTTTTATACAAGGACCTTTAAATGTCCCCAAAGGAAGAAATCTGGATTTAAATGGTGGCCTGGGTGGCCATGACGGAACCTGCTCGACCGATTCAGCTTTCCCCATAAGTTGCATCCAGAAATTGACGTGCTACTATGCTAAAGTGAGGTGGGGCACCATCGTGCATGAACCACATTGTTCCTCTTACTGCCAGTGGGACATATTCTAATAGTACAGGTAACACAGATTCCAAAAAATGACGATACCCTTGACCATTTAATCTCGGAGGTAAAAAATAAGGTCCAATGAGATAATCGCCCACAATACCAACCCAAACATTCACGAAAAAACTGTTGTTGATAATGATGTTTTATAACCGCATGGGATTTTCTTCAGCCCAGATATGATTGTTATGAAAGTTCATAATTGAATTTCTGGAAAAACACGCTTCATCGGTAAACAATATACATAAAATGTCTGAGATGCTGCCTGTTGTTGCAAAAGCCAAGTAGAATAAACAACTCGCAGGTAATAAGGCCTTTGTATGTGGTAAGGATGCAGTTGATATTCCTTAAAATCTTCCGTAAGTAAAGTGAGAAATGTTTAATTGTTGTGCAGTTCGCGTGTATTTGTATCGGGGCTACGCCAACTTCCAAAACTGCTACCTCCATCTCCATTGTTCTTTCTGTCGCAGGTTTCCCAATAAGAGCAGCCGACCTTTATAAGGTGCCTAATTGCAAAGCGTTTCGTGTATTCTTACAAATGTTTGTCTATTTGGTACAATTCGATGAGGATATCTTTCTTGATAAATGCGCCTACCCGCTCTGGTATTGCCTTGGGCCATTCCATAGACAAAATGCATATCGGACATTTCTGAGTTTGTAAACTGAACCATTTTCTAATTTAGTAACGAATTTTGTAGCCCAAAACTCTTAAAAACACTTCAAATAATTACTATCAAATAATTACGTATGCACTGTTTCAATTGTTTTTCCTTCCATGGCACTCTAACTTTACTTTGAAAACACTGCAGTAATAAATAACGTTCTTTTGTTTCATCGAAAACAGTTAATCTAAAAATTCAAAAGATGACTTTCGTATGATTTTAATTGTTTAATCATAAATAAAACAGTTAATCTAAAATTTCAAAAGATAGCTTTCGTGTAATTTTAATTGTTTAATCATAAATAAAACAGTAAATCCAAAAAAAAAATGACTTTCGTGTAATTTTAATTGTTTAATCCTAAATAAAACAGTTAATCTAAAAATTCAAAAATGACTTTCGTGTACTTTTAATTGTTTAATCATAATAAAATCTCATTACATGTCCATGGACAACAATAAAAGATTTTTAATAATTAATAATTTTTTTTTATTGCTTGCATTATTTTAAAATAACAAGTACACCCCAGTTTTGATGGTTTGATAGTTCAAATCTTTTATTATGTTATTCAGGGACATGCAATAGTGATTTTTATATTTTTTGTCAAAAAAATAAGTCCGCACATTCTTTTGGTCAAAAATATTGGTTAAGGTGCCTTCGAGATTCCACTGGACATGATGATTTCAATCTAGTTAGGGCTAAATTAGCCCCTACCCCAAATAACACTGCCTAATTTCAACAAAATCCGGCTAAAGGATTATTACGATTTTACGAAAAACTATTTCTTTTAAAAATGTTGACACCCTGTATCTTGAAAACGAAGCACTACAGGATCTTTGCTTATATAAACTTTTCGTCTCAGAATCGCTCAAAGAATCACCCCTTCGAGTTTGGCCACGTACTTGCATAACTCCCGGTATGTATTTACTTTCAGTAGAAAAAATTTTACGCAGTCAGGAACATAAAGATATTGCTTTCAATACGATATAAAGATTTAACTATAAATCTTTCATTACTGCATGGAATCTGATTTATAGCAGGGCACGAATATAAACCTATAAATAAATTTATATTTAATCCTGTAACGCAGTACTTAGATACCAATACTAGCAAAAATTAATTTCTTCTCCTATTTAGAGACAATAAATGCACATGAAATGTCTTTACCTTCACATTAGTGTATTTACATAAAATTAAATTGAATTACATACGTAAATATCAATAATTATAATTATTGACATTATGTAGTATGTACTAAGGGCTTATAATTCCTTTCATCTTGATATGACGATTTTTGTTGATGATTTATTAAAATAATAAGGCTGTTTATAATCACACAGTAAATAAATTAAAGAGAAATTTAAAGTGGAATTAAAATTATTATTAATTTTATTAAATACATAAAAAAAAGTCTACCTCAGTAGGATTGGAACCTACGATATGCACTTTGCTAGAGTACCGCTCTAACCAAGTTAGCTATCGAGTAAAAATTGATGTAAATTTTTCTTTTATGTAGAACTGATGTAAATTCTAAAAAAATAATTTAAAGTGTAGTTTAGAAAATTTTAATTTCGTTTGTGTACACGTGCATGCATGGAACTTTAACTCTTTTGATTTTCAAAGGTTCAATGTGTATACACATCCTATCATGTCCCGAAAACCACTTGCTGTTTGAATTCCTTTCATGATGCAATGATAAAATCATTTTAGCATTTTGAAAATGTTTACTGCGTTAGGTACTACATTCTTTGGAGAAACCTGTCCTAATTTTAAGCAGAGGACTTTGTATTTATCAGTACTAATCGTCGCTAGTTTTTCCATATTTGTGCTATCAAACAAGTTTAAAAATCGCGTACACCTTAAATAAGTGATGCAATTAATTACGACATGTTTAAATCATTTTTTTTGAAAACCGAATTTAATTACTTACAACTTCATAGTAAATACAAACTTAAGCAATTTTCAGTAGGTAGATATTAATTGCTGATGACAACCAAGATTATCTGCTTTAGCCTCTTTCGTAACTAATGATCAGTTTATAAACGCAAAATTGTGAAACTTTTATGGAACATTATAATGGCATGAATATTACATGTGCAGAACTTTATAACACGTTATACACATTGTTAGACTTTTTTTATTCCGTATTATCGCAACAGAACGCGACATGCCCTAAATGGTTTACCGCTAATATGATTTATTAATGCAATTGTTTAAAGTTGGAATGAAATTACTGCAATAGAAACTTAAAGCTAAATTACAATTTCCTTAAATTAAACATAGTGTAAAGTTTTGACACTATGGCCTTACTAATAGCAATACTAATAGGTTAAATTTTTTTAAATGTCCCAGGTGATAATAGCGTACTGCAAACTTGATTCATTGTGCATTGTCAAAGATTTATCTTGATCTGTCCAACATCTGTTAAAAAGAATTTCTCACCTTATCAAGTATGTATTCTAAGTAGTGTGTTTGTTATAATAATTAAGTAGAAATTAGATTCTATTCTTAACATTATACAGCTGATTTGCTTAGCTACAAACAATATTAACAGTTAAAAAACTTAATATTAAAATAAGTTAGCGTACAACAAGGAATTTCATATTTGGAAAGTTTCAATTGATTTACACATTTATTATTTAATAATAAAAATAGGTTAACATATACATTATCAACTCCACAAAAAACTTGCTATCGAAAAAAAAGTTTGTGGGTGTATCAATTTTACCAAATATTCATATGTAATAAACTAGCTAACATTTTATAAAATATGTCTTCCAAAAAACCTGAATTCTGCATTAATGGTTATTAATATTGATTATTTTTTTTTATTATTCTCCATTTTCTTTTTCTTAATTTTATGTTTTAATAATTTAAAATTCCACACGACCTACGAAATTTTCGTAATCGCAATTTATCTGTGCACTTACGGAATCACTACATAATGCACCGCCATAAAATTTAAAACACTTTAGCTAAGGTGATTTCCTCAATAATTTGCTCAAAAAAGATTTTATTTAACAACAATTTTTTTTTGTTCAACACCAGAATGTTTGATAACCTCTTCTCAGTTTTAGAAGAATAAGTTAAAAGTAAGACCGTGTGACAATGTGGCATTAGAGAAAATTTCTACTGTAGTCGGTTTCTCCCAATTTATACAACTCTACACCTTTTCCAGTTTTATTCGGAAGTTGTTAATTGTATTTGAGAATTGTTACTTGTATTTGAGAAAACATCAAAAGTAGATGAGAATAGTCAGTTGAATTTGAGAAAACAACAAATGTAGATGAGAATAGTCAATTTTATTTGAGAAAGTATCATTTCATTTTAAGAAGTTGTTAATTGTATTTGAGAAGAATATCCAAAATTAAAATCAGCTGTTCGGTGTTATGATTATTGTATTGTTTGTTTGTTTACTTGCAAATAAATAACAAATAAGGTTATGTTTTGTTTGTACTGGTAGTGGATGTGTTTTGCACTTTTGAAAGAAAATATTGATGTAATTACTTGTAATATGGAGCTCCGGCAACTGTAGCATTTGCCGATTTACTATGTTGAGGAGACAAGTAACAAGAATGTTACCGTGTAGACATTTGTTAGATGAGGCTTGCTTAGAAAACCAGCGTCAATTACAGATTTTGAATGCAGAACAATGTCCTATTTGCCGACAAGCTATCGAGACAGTGGAAAAAATTGAAAGAAAAAAATATCACCGTCCAAGATCGGCGAAGGATTGTGACTACTGCGAACAGAGGAGAAGATTGGGTGGCGTTGAGCACTCAACTGAATGTGCCCTACAAAACAGCATACCGGTGGGTCAGATCCGGAGATGACACACCTCTAGCCAAAGGGGGAAAGAAGCCAAAAGTTATCACAGAAGAGGAAATGGATGTGATTGTAAGCTGGATAGAGGACGATGCTGGTCTTACCCTAGAACAAATTAAAAGTAAGATTTTGACTACTTTCCAAAAAACTGTTTCTAAATCAACAATCGGAAACTACCTCGAGAATAGAGTATTGACATTAGAACAGGTCCATTATGAACCTGTAACAATGAACTCAATTGAAAATAAGGCTAGGCGGGAATATGTTCGAACCTTAAACCAACTTATACAACAAGGAAAACAAATCGTTTGGCTTGACGAGACCAACTTCAATCTGTTCTGTAGGCGTAAAGAGGACGTGCTGAAGCTGGAATCAGAGCAGTGCAAAAGCAGTGCAATCTCGGGCAGGCTTGTTAGCTGTGGAGCAAAGAAGAGGATCGTTTACTAATGAAATAGCGAATGCATGGGTTGAAACGCTTATGCAAAGATGGGAAGACATTGGCAATCGGGAAGATCTGGCAGTTGTCGTCGACAACGCCCTTGTCACAGCCGGGTAGAAGCAGTTCTTGATAGGACACCAGCAACGCTACTGCGGTTAGCTCCTTACTCAACAATGTTGAATCCCGTTGAAATAATATGGTCCAAAGTGAAGGCGTTTGTAAAGGCAAATCTGCTAATTCCACAAGACTCACCTATTTAGAAAATGTGATTGATGAAGCAAAAACCATTCTTGTCGGCGGTGATTGTGCACGGGCAGTCCAGCCACACAACCTTCCATCCTGCAGCTTTAGCAATGGAAGACATGCAAGTGGGGAAGGTAAAAGTTCGGAAGGTAACAGTTTCTTGTTTTTTTTTTTATTTTACGTTGTTATTGAATTATGTAATAAATACTGTAAAATACGGAGGTAGACTCATATTTATTATTGTGTTCACAGTATTCATCAATCCTAATGATATGGCTAAAATGTGAAAAATGTCTTTATTAAACAGGCAAAGTTAGGACTACATATTTAGTCCTCTCTACCACTTAACCTTTGAGAACAAAAAAATACATCAAACCAGTTACAAAAAAGACTTACAAATTGTAAGAAAAAATTAAACCTAAATTAATACAAATTAACCTAAACATAATATTATTACTAATTAATTATTATAAAGGATCAAATTTTTATAGCTTCAAAATAAAAATAAAAATATTTATTCAAAAATAATCACTATGTAACAAACAAACACACACACGCACACACCAGGCAGGCTCATCATACAATCATTATTCGCTTATATCACAACGCAGGCCTCGACCACCACCCGTCACTCCCGCTACAGTAGTCCCGCAACAGCAGCAGCAGGCTATATTATACATGTGATTTTGTTTTTTCATTTTCAACTGATATCTTTTCAAATACATTTGACCATTTCTTGAATACAATTTACTACTCTCAAATGCCTTCTCAAATTCAACTGACTATTCTGAACTACATTTGTTGTTTTCTCAAATACATTTGACTATTCTTAAATACAATTGATACTTTCTCAAATTAACCTTATGCTTTTCTATAAAATTGGAAAAGGTGTAGATTATTGGGTTGCGGAAAAAATTGAATTAGGTTTTCCAGTTTTAGTGCTCAATCTTGAAAGTTTAATAGAACAATGTCTGTAATACGATAGTGATTTTGTTTTCAAGGATAATCGATGATCCTATCTTTAAAAGTTATATTATCCAAAAGGTCTCATGGTCTTCTAGGTGAATGGAGTCCTAGATTAAATATTCGATGGCTCGCAAAAAAAGCAGTGACACTATTTGGAGTTGATATCGACACCTCGCGATATAACGAAGCCTTCCATCTTGTGTAATGTCAATGTATGGCGTATAGCATCGTACGTTAGCAGTCTTTTACAACCACATGTTTGTCAGCTGTATTACTATTAGAGACAAATTGTGAAATATGCGAAATAGTCGTGAAGTCCACAAATTGGATGTAGCGCATGGTACCTTTGTCGTATAGTTTTTTTTTAATGCCCACAGTTCAATGCTCCTAACAGAGTATGTCCCAAAAATAAAAAAATTTACTCTCGACTTCACTGATAAACATCGAGCGTTTGTAATCGAAAAACCCTTTATAGACTGGCGGATGATGACACTTTTATAAACCATAAAAGACGTAAGGTAAAATAGTATCTACGACTTTTCCGGCACAACTCGTCTACTTTACAATTTAAAATTCTAAATAAAGATTTTAAATTTCGGCTATGCATATTTTTAGGATATTTGAAACAAAAAATCCATCATAAGTCAAATGGGCTAAAATTCCAATTGGTGCATAATGGGATATGTGTGAAATTGAAAAGACAAGACGTTTAAATAATTGACAAATTTCTGTACAAGAGAACTGCGTCCATACGTACTAGTAAGTTGCAGAAGTTTGTCAACTTTTTTTTTCCTGTGTTTAATTTTTGAATACAACTTACGCATGCGTTAATTATCTGCTTATAAATTTGTTCTTTGATATCTATTTGCCTGAATTAATTCAAATTCGCTTTGGTATACATTTGTCATTTATTTAGAAAATTCAATTTTATTTCTTGCAATTCCACATGTATACTTCAGCACTTTTCGCCAACTGGACTTTTCTGGCGTTTCGTTTACAATATATTTTTACTTCAAACGTTATACAAAATACATGACAGAAAGAAAAAAAAATGTTATCTTATTATATGCGTTTTACACCTAAAATGTTACTTCTCTAAGGGCAGAGATGTGGTTTATAACATAATGTCTTATCAATCAGTGTATTATTTTAGTCATCTACCATCCAGTAGAATCTTTTTCTTATATTTCTCTCAAAATTTTATAATTTTCTAATTGATGAGGAGATCTTTCGTATTTTGGGGTTGTTGTAGAACTTGGAGTTAATGGTTCAGTCCCATAATTGCTCTACATGTGCCCATAGTACTTGGTTTTTGGGGTATAAATTATAATTTATGCCCCAAAAACTTTTTTTCCTTGAATCATAACATTTCTTAAAGGCCAATTTCGGTTAATCCAGTGCTGATCCTTAGCTCTGCTGTCCCCAAGACATAAAAAACAAGAATATTTTGTATATCCACTTTGCTGTCCAAGGAGGAAGTTTACCATTTTTAGGTCGACACAAATCATCCACTGATGTTCTTCATACTTAATCTTTTTCAGGACTAGTGATATTGCCTCATATTCCTCCTTCACGCTGGTAGAATGACCAATGGGTATTGAGCCATATTTATTATCATTATGTAAAAGCACACATTTCAAACTACGTCTTGAACTGTCAATAAAAAGGCGCCATTCGTTTAGTATGTATTCTGACAAACCCATTTTTTGTAAGAGTCCTCTTATATCGTTACAGAATACCAGGTTATTTTCCTTAGAGTAAAACGGCAGCAGCTCCTGATCTCTTTTTCGATAAAATGTAATATTGGTATCTGGCTGAAGTAGATTCTTCTCATTTAATCTGGAGGCGAGTAATTTAGAAGACTCCTTTGAAGGTTCAGGTCTGTAATGAGATCCTTCAGTTCTTGTTGACTGAAACGTTGAGGACTTCCTAAATTCGCTTCAAAATCACTGTCGTTTTCTGATTCTATACATTGCACTTCATCAAAGTTTGATGACCTTCCGGGAGCCTAGACAGACTGCTGAATGATGGAATGGGTATTTCATCACTATGCGGTACAGGCCTCTTAGCTGAGTCTAGATCAGGATATTTAGATTTCTGTCCAAACCATTGGTACTCCAAACTTTAGTCACTTTCTCTTTCCGATTGTCCACTGACGCAAATGTTCAACGCATGTTTTGCATACGAAATGTGGCGCCCAAGATTTATCCTGGTATCCCAAGTGAACGCCAAAATAGGCCAGATAACTTCTTTTCACAAACTCAGAAATAGGTTTTCTACTTTCTTGAAAAGTTTACTCGCCACATACATAGCAAAAAACGTCTGGATGATTCGCACAGCTACGTCTGCATTTGGATGCCATGATTTTAATTAAATGTTTTATCACTAAAGAATACCAAATAATACCACAACTTTACCTATGTAAATTAAATAGGAAACTGTACCACGTACAGCAGAGATACGAGGTAATATAGCCGGGTATTAATTAGTTTTTGAGGGGGTAGCTATAAGAATGTTGAATTTTACGCTAATGAATAAACACCAAGTAACTCAAACAGGCTAATTAGATTCTAATGTCTTTATATAAACAGTTTCTAGTAAAGCAGAGATATATACGAGGTAATATGTCGTACTGATTAGTTTTTGATAGGAGTATTGGAAAGTTGGGTTTTACACTAATGAATAAATAATATCAAATAACTCAAACTAGCTAATTAGACTCTAATGATCTAGGTATGAAATTGTCCTCCAAAGATGTCATAATTTCATTATTTTTGCGTTTTATCAGAACTAAGATCAATTAGCCCGTATCTCAAAAACTAGAGCTGCTACAAAAAAAAGCCAGGTATTTTTGGAATCAGCACATCAAAAATATCCAAAATCAGTTCTTAGTTTTCCGGCACCAAGAAAAAAAATTTATTTGTTGGGCTGTGTTATGATTTCTGATCGATAATCATGTACATGGTGGCCTGATTTCCTAAAACTTGCAGATAAAGTATATGAAGGAGCAGAGATAATAAAAACTGATATGATTCCCGTAGGTCAGATTAGAAAAATTACCACCTGTAGCCTATCAATTATTCTTTATGCTTTTTCATTTTTTACCACCCAATTTACATATAAATATGTAGGTATAGAAGGTTATTTAATCAATTTTATTTTCAGTATAGCAAAATCGATATATTAGCACATTTTCAACGTTTGGCCGTGATGCCTGTATGTGTGTGGGTGCGATATATATATATATAATATATATATATATATATATATATATATATATATATATATATATATATATATATATCGCGTACATGCGTACGTGCGTACGTGCATACACGTGCTTGTGCATGTGTATATGTGAGTGTGTGACTGTGTGTGTGTGTGTGTGTGTGCGTGTGTGTGTAGGTGTGGGTGCGCGCGCCTTTGTGTGTATAAGAATGTGTGGATGTGTGTTAATACCCATGATATCTAACGAAAACACATACGTACTTAGAATGATGTATTTAAGCATGTTCTTATTTCTCCTGGAGCTGATTAGATCTTGGAAAAAATTCAGCGGCGGAAGGGGGGGGGGGTATTCATAGCTGTTCTCGAATGTTATCAAATATTTCTTAAACGGTTGTATATTTCAAAGACATAAAAAATAGCAATATATAGAACTTAAACATAAAGACTAGCTATTCTACTCAATTTTGGATACAACGCGTAATTTAACCACAAAAAATGGCTAGAATTACAGTGTTAGTTCAAACTCTTTAATATCCGAATAATGATTCATTTCATAAGAAAATGATGTCATATTTCTTAAAGAAGATTTAATTCTACATCAGTTTCCTATACAAAGCTCCGCAGTATAAAGCGCAGATGTGCACGCACACCCACAAACTCACGCACACGCACACGCAGGGACACGCACGTGCACGCGCATGCGCTAACGCACACGCACACGCACACGCACACACACACGCACACGCACGCACGCACACGCACACAACAGCACTCACACTCACACGCACATACCCACGCATGCGTACACGTACACGCACACACACACACACACACAGACACACAAACACGAATATGGGCATGCACATACACATGCACAAGTACACGCACTACACCACCACACGCACTCACGCGCACAGACGTACGCACACGCAACGTACACGCACTCACACTCACACGCTCACGCATGCGTACAGGTACACGCGCACGCACAGACACACGCATACGGACATGCACACGCACACGCATACGTACACGTACACGTACCCACACTCACACTCACACCACATACGCCTACACATGCGTACACGCACACGCACAAACATACGCGCACGCATACGGACATGCACACGCACACGCATGCGCACAAGCACACTCACATGCGTACATACACACACGGACATCATGGCCGATGGTGGCAAAACTTGCCCATACACGGTTTTTAGGATAGGTTAATACCCACTCGCAAGCCTTGACATAACATAAAACCGTATGTTTATTAATCTAACCTAATGTTGTTCGTGTATTGGTCTAACCTAACAACACAAGAAACGAGCGAAAACCGATAGAGACGAGGAGAGGTTATGGGAGACGAGGAAAGAGAGATCAACTTCTGTTACAGAAAATATTCTGTAGTTTAAAAATACATCACTAGACGGTGTCGCAAATCTGCTTTTAAAAATACACTGCTATGTAAAGCCATGCTAGTTTAAACATACACCACTAGATGACGTCACAAACAATCAAATCTGTTTTTGAAAATATGTATAATCTGATTGGTGGGATTTCTTGTCACGCGCAAAGAACGTGTGCATCATATAATTCGAATCTAATTAATTTTCATAAAGGTTTCACTTATGTAGGACTGATATTTTTTCCATATACATTAGATGTACTTGAATAGTGAAAAGCTGTTATGCGGTTACATAACTGTTGAAATCAGAAAATGATGATGATTGGAGGGCTCTAAGTACTTTATATTATTCGGTTGTAAGCAAGACGTCTAAAGCGTATGTGTTGTGATCAGCTGTTTAACCTGTAAAGGTGTGCTTCTAAATACGTTTATCGCCAACAGCCCTGGTAAGTACTCGTTTTTTATTTTAACCTTAGCCCTTATTTTATCTTCTTTATTTAATTGCTAGAGGCCTGATTCCAAATTTCGTTATATCTGCTATTGTATAGGTATTTTTACGACTTTAACTGTAAAACGTGTTTTTATCACTATATGCAAAACTCGCCAATACTGTACACGTTAATTTGAAAGATATTATTGTTATTATGGTTGTCTAATGATCATGATGACCGTGGATAAAATAAAACAGCGTCCTATAGTTGCCTTACGAAATGAAATCGGTGTTAGCCTCAAAACGCCAGAAGTATTTCCGAATTTGCGTGATATTAATATCATGGCTGTGTAATGATAATGATAAGCATTGTATGTGGACAATTAAATACAAGTTCAAATTTACCGCCAAGGAGGCCATGACAACGGGAGCGAAGCACCAAAAGTAAGTTCCGAAGACCTATACCTGTCTTATAAGTTAACACTTATTATAAGACAAATTTAAATTTCCCACCAGGAGGGCGAAGGATAGAATACAATTTGTGAAGCCTGATAACTACTTTATAAGTTAGCATTAGGCCCCCTTATTAGAATACAAGTTCAAATTTCTCGCAATAAACATGCAAAATGTAAACTGAAAGATTGAAACATTGAAAACAAAGATGTGGCCAAGCCCTAACCCTCGATAGCAAGTTGTGAAGCCCTACACCTGTCTTCCAAATTAGTATTAAGGATCCTTATTAGAATACAAATTCAAATTCCCCGCTATAGCCACACATAATTCAGAGACTTATATACAAATTGAAATTTTCTCCAAGGGGATCAAGTCCCGAAAACAAGTTGCGAAGCCCTATACCTGTCTTATAAGTTAGCATTAGGCCCCCTTATCAGAATACAAGTTCAAATTGCTCGACATAAACAATCAGAATGTAAAGACTTAAATACAAATTCAAATTTGCCCTGGGGCCAGGGGACGAAGCCCGAAAGCAAGTTGTTGGACAAAGGGGCCAAGCCCCGTGAGCAAGTTACACCTATTTAAAAAATCCTTTATCTTTTTAGGAGCGTTTACACATGTTAACAGAAAAACAATCATTAATCTGTACACAGGTAGATGCCACCACAAACAAATTCAAATTTTGGGGTAAGAGGGTGGAGGCCCTAGAGCAAGTTGCGAAGCCCTACAGCTGTCTTACACATTAGCATTGGGCCCCCTTATTAGATTCAAGTTTCCCACCATAACCAATCAGGATGAAGAGACTTAGTCCTCCAATCAGAGCACAGATGATGAGTAATGGGGCTGAGGACCAATCAGAAGCCATCAACGGGGCGGAGCGTACCCAACAAGCCAACAAAATGGCGTGGCTTACGCGAACCAATCAGGAACTGCAAATGGGTGTGGTCTAGCCTTAATAGAGCCTTAGGGCCACCTTAACGCAGACAAGATGGCCGCTAGCGACATCCAAGTAGTTTGTAATTATGGACCAGACCAAAATATTTGCAATATTTTTGAACTAGACGACTCACTTGGACATATAAATCCATGTTGCCAATGTTTACTTCATGGCTTGTAAAGTAAAGACAGCTGTGCTTGAAGACGTATGTAAACTATGGTAAAAAATCACCGTTTTGTATATCTGCCAGTGAAAGGAAAGGTAACAAGATTAAAAATCCTCATTCTCATTTTCCGACTTAGAACAAAAACAGCGGCATAAAGATATTAGATTAATTAAATACTTAAACGTAGTAAAAAGTGCAGTATTACACGATAAAAATTTACAAACGACCGTACGCCTACGGACTTATACTCGAACGTAGGCACTGACACACGGCCACATCGCATTTGCAATAAGATAGGTAATTAAAATTTAAATGGTATAATAAACATAAAGTACAAAGTGGATCTGCCAAAATATTCCTATGTTTAAATTGATTAGACCACGAACGCCTCGTAGAAGATCTGCAATAATTAAACATGAAGTAAAAAATAAGGTGCAAAGCAGTTCATCCACCTCAAGTGTAAGCTCTACATTAGTCCTCTAGGTTCTAATTTGAATCAACGATCAAAGTGTAGAGGCGTAGCTATTGACTGAAATAACTTCAGTTACTATTTTAAAAAGATTATATTAAGTATACAAATATCAACTTAAGGGAGAATGCTAGTATGGTAGTATGATCTTTGTCCATGAATAATAGATTCAATTTGCAAATACTAAAAATAAGGTACGCGTTCGTTGAGTATGTGAAGAACCCAATTCACAAACTGGGCCAACAGGTATTATTATTGAAAATAAAATGTGGTTGCGTTAATCCCTCGTAAAGGTTGCCCAGATGAGAATTTAATGACCCTAATTTTCTGCAGTCGCTCACATCCGGATAATTAGTTATTCCCAATACTTTACCAATGATTAGTATTAGTATTTGCAAAATTTAAGAAAGTAAGGAAAGTTAGATTTTATGAATAACGGACTACCCCGTAAGACCGTAAATGTGGAGTATTTTTGCATTGGTTATTTGGCTTTACATTTTACCTGCCCAAAGTTGGAGAATGCTTTGCATTTGATCTAGCTCAGTAGAACCTGTAGGCGATGATAAATTAAACGAATTTTAGACTATCTAGTAGAAAATTATTCAGATGAAAATGCGAGATTTCCGCCAATATTGTGGGCTTCAGGAACAGACAGTACACAGAGAACCACAAACGTATGTGAATCACTCCATGTAAATTTTAATAAAGCGTTTAATTCTCCCATCCAGTGTTTCTAGAAACACTAAAACAATTTTAAGACGGGTTTATACAAAAACGTGCAAACAAAAAATATAAAATGATAAGTAATTACCAACAAGGACAAATATCTAGGCGAATTACATGAAAGCGACATCTTACCACGTTTCTACCATAGTGTAAGTTTTGTACTTATTGTATAATATCTGTAAGTATAACTTGAAATTTATATGTTGTAATAAAAAAAACAGTGTCGACTTTTTAATTCCTAACCCTTGAATCACTAATTACCAAGAATATTTTAGGCGCAGTTTGTATAGTGCACTAACGAGTGGTCTAAGCGTTGGACGCAGTTTGTGTATAACTTTAGGTACGATGCAAGTACTGCAGTTTCTGTAAGCCCGAAGGACCATGTAGATCTAGGCACAGTCTAGTAATAATACCTAGCTTGCTAGGCGCAGTCGTTGCGTATGCACTAAGAAAACGTTGCCAACCGATTTCGAATTTGATTCCCGTCTGGACCGTGTTAATCACCTCTAACCTCGGATAGTTGTAAGTATGCAGTGCTAATAACCGGTTAAATAAGAAAAAGTAATGTAATAAGTATTCACAATCAGCCTGTGATGTATCATCTACGTCAAGTATAACGTACATGTTATCCTGCCGTTACGTTATCATGTCAGGTTGATGTGATGTATCGCATTTAACGTTTTTGTTCATAATGTTTACGTTATCCACGTACGTTATCTATTAACGTCTTGATTTAGCCTGTTAGGACTTAACGTGTGGTACAAATTTATAAAAGAAAATCATATTTTGGGGCGCTCTTGAATTTGGCTTTATTCGAGCAACGAGACGATGCTAACAGAAGGCAAATTGTGCACCAGTATTATTACAATTTTCAGTGAGGTTATTACCTAAACATCAAATTTAAGAAACCAAGAAAATATACACAGAAGAATGCTGTGACACATCAAATCCATTTGAGTTAAAGAGGAAGAATTCAAAGATGTTTTCGATTGTCAAAAATTATCCAGATATTTGGTGGAGGTTCTACCTTATTTAAAATAAGGTGAAAGAAGTAATTTTTGACAGCCGAAAACAAAGTAAAGATTACTACTATAAACAAAATACTTATTTGTAATTAACTTGATACGTCTTAGGTGCATTTTTCGACGGTTGTTACCAGCGAAGTATCGCGTAAATATATTACTGTAGTCTCACTGAGTAAAATTATATCTGAGGTGACAGATATAATGGAACGTTTATTTGAGGTGCACATTAAATTTCCTCAAAGAAATAGAACGGCAAGCAGTAAAGAAAAGTTATGCCGATTTTTCATTGTGTTTAAAGTTGACAAAATCATAATTTTAGGTTTCATGAAAAGCTCAACTTCACTGGTATTATTGGAGCAATAGATTGTGCCCATGTATATTGTTGCTCCAAGAACCGATGACCCAATACGTCAGGTTTGGCATATTATAACCGTAAAGGATTTTACAATATAAATTACAGTACATTAATTGCAATTTGAGATAGATATGTAATACAAACCTTAAAATTTTAAATTGTAATTCACGGCACCTTGAAGCAACGCACCAACGTAGTGAATTAAATTCCTCATAGTTAATTGGTTTGTGTCTAATTTTATACTTAATAAATTTATACTAATTTTTATTTTATGCTGTCAGGAGATGATGGCTAACCGTTGCAGCCATTTCTGTTAACACCCATTGAGGATGCTGTACCAGAATCACCGGAAGGACAATATACTCGACAACACATTTTGGCAAGAAATACCAAGAAAGGTGCTTTGGGGTAATGATACAAAGATTTATGTGCCTACTAAAGCATCGTGTTCTACATTATCCTGCTGAAAACCGCAAAAATTGTGTTATGTTGTGCAATTTGCATAATTTAACTGTACAGGTAGGCTTGGATTTACCAGCAGAAGAGGAGACTCAATACGATGAATTAGGTGATATTCAGAATTATGAAGGTATTAATAATATTGTGGTGCAAAGTGTGAAATAACAAAGTCAGTATATATTAATATATATAAACTATTTAAATGGGGCCGGAGAATGCAGGCACAGTTAGTCAGAATACTTTACTTAGTGGACATATATATATATATATATATATATATATATATATATATATATATATATATGCACATATGTACAGAAACCTAAGGAAAAGGTATATTGGAAATATCGTAGTTGTATTTTTGGGACAATTTTACCCATTTTTTGTATGAGAAGTTTTTCTCTAACTTCACAGGTTTTCCGTAGGGGGAGCTGCGAAAGTTGTCAGGCAAACACGTAATTATCTTCGGAACCAGTCATCGAATCTTAAAAAGTAATATTTCGTTGGAAAGGTCTTTTCTTGCGCTATTCGTTGATGTATTAAAAAGTTAAGTTTGATTAACGAACAAAAGCTAGAGGACGCTTTCCAAATATTGCTGAAATTTTAGCGATTTTCTTCAAAATATTAAATAGAATGGTATGTTTTTTATATTTTAGTCAGAAAGAGTATAAAATTTCGCCTATACCCTGAAAATTTCAAGTCGATATCTCTGTTGGTTTCAATTTTATACCTACTTTAAATTTAGATCCAAAAACAATAAAACGCAAAGTTTTTTGACATAATAGTTTATTACTTAGGCCAGCTTTTATAAACACGGGTTAACCCTGCCCCGAGAGTTAACCCCAGAAATTCGATAATACTGACAGTTATTATCATCGAGTTTCTGGGGTTAGTTTATTACCGTTGGTTAATAATTACACCGGGTGGACCATCGAAAATTAACTAGAGATGAGTAGTACGCCATTACTCAGTGGCGACCTAAATGCTCAAATTGTCTGCCATTATTATCAATACAAAATAAAATCTAAACAAGTTAGATTGGGGACCTAGAAGGTAACAATGGTAATGGTCATTAAGCTGTTAAAGTTAAGAATGAATAAGGAAATGTAGGTACCTATCTGGCCATGGAAAAAGCTCCTCTTCCTATCCATGTATCAAGAAAAGTGTTACTCAAAATTGACGCACGTACTGAAAAATGTGCCGGACAGCCGTCATGTTGGAAAAACATCCGCTGTCTAGTAAGCAACGGCACATCTTCTAAAAGTAACGGCAAATCGTGCCAAGAAATTAAGGTGCGTTTCACCATTAAGTGGTGCGTCAAAAATGTGAGGACCAATAATTCGACCTCTAAAATACCGCACCAAACATTGACGCTCCACCAGCCCTGATGTTGAATTTCTTGCATCCAACGAGGTTGGTTCTGGACCAATAATGCAGTTATGACGATTTACTCCACCATCACTGCGGAATATAACCTTGTCATCCACAATATTTGCAATAACAGATGTTGATTATCTATGAGCATATTCGACAGCCAATAGCAGTAGTCTAAACGTTGCTCATAATCAACTGCAATCAGTGATTGATGAAGTTATGGTTTTTAATAGCTATAACTTTACTACTTTTAATAGCTAACTTTTATTTAAAACTTACTTATGTTCTTTCACAATACGCTGAACAGTAGTTTGTGTTAGTCCCAAGTCATGAGCTATTGCTCTTGTGCTACTATGTGGATTAATTTCGATATATGCTAGAACGTTTAAAACATTTTCTTCCGTAACTGGGGGATGAATTGCTCCTGTAGCTCTCAATCGTTGTGATAATCGAGTAAAAAGTCTCTTTTCGTAATGCCGTCTTTCTGGAAAACGAGCCGCATACAATCGTGCAGCAACAGTAGAATTCTGCATGCACTCGAAATATACTGCAAGCATATCATATGCTTCCTGGTTAGAGGCATTGTTGGCAAAAGAATGTGGCAATAAGTCAAAGAAACTCGTATCAATACACCCGCATACACCGCAAAACCGGAGGTAACTTTGTGAGGAAATTTTAGGATAATATTTCCTTGACACTGACATTGATAAAATTAACGTTACTATGGATATAACGTCATTATGCATTGTTGGTGTCATAGTGTTATGGATGATCGTGGCACTACAAAATCATTACCATGGATCTGAACTTAAAGTAGGTATAAAATTGAAACCAACAAAGATATCGACTTGAAATGTTCAGGGTATAGGCGAAATTTTATGCTTTTTCTGACTTAAATATAAAAATATACCATTCTATTTAATATTTTGAAGAAAATCTCTAAAATTTCAGCAATATTTGGAGAAAGAATGTGGCAATAAGTCAAAGAAACTCGTATCACAATACACCGCAAAACCGAGGTAATTTTGTGAGAAACTTCAGGATAATATTTCCTTGACACTGACATTGATAAAATTAATGTTACTATGGATAAATCGTCATTATGCATTGTTGGTCTGTAGTGTTATTAGATGATCGTGCACAAAATCATCACCATGGATCTGAACTTAAAGTAGGTATAAAATTGAAACCAACAAAGATATCGACTTGAAATTTTCAGGGTATAGGCGAAATTTTATGCCTTTTCTGACTTAGATATAAAAACATACCATTCTATTTAACATTTTGAAGAAAATCGCTAAAATTTCAGCAATATTTGGAAAGCGTCCTCTAGCATTTTGTTCGTTAATCAAACTTAACTTTTAATACATCAACGAATAGCGCAAGAAAAGACCTTTCCAACGAAATATTACTTTTAACATTCGATGGCTGGTTCCGAATATAATTACGTATTTTCTGACAGCTTTTGCAGCTCCCCTATGGAAAACATGTGAAGTTAGAGAAAACTCTTATACAAAAAATAGGTAAAATTCCCAAAAATACAACTACGATATTTCCAACATACCTTTTCCTTAAGTTTCTGTTACTTACTAGACATTCTTTAATTTACTACAGCAGTTACGCCACCTAGCGGTCTATTTACAAACTTTAAAGTTATTTCCAGCATTTTCTCTTGGCCACATTTACTGAAGAATTTTTTTTGGAAATCGTAATATAAGCGGTTTCTGGGATATAGCCGCGTCCTTCCTTAATGACTCGCCCGGTACATCAGAACAAATGAACTATTATATTTATAATATTTACAAAATCATTAATACCATCTGTGTGACCAAAAGTTTTAAAATAACCTAATTTTAATTTTGCGTGTTCTACCTTGGTACGCTCCTCATGTGCACTTGCAAACTGATAGATTAAACGAGCCACTTCACCGATTGCTTCAGGTTTACCTTCTTCTGTTTGCAGGGCAGTTTTTTGCATCTGAAAACACTGAACAGGCCGACTGCAGAATCTGCGTAGTGTACTTTGAGGTGCTGGTACCCGATGTTGATTTTATAAAAGATTTCGGCTTAGAAATTTCTGCAAACATACCACGATTGATTACAAAATGATTACGTGTGTTGAAATTTTTACCTTTTGTGTTGTCTCTTTTCTTTGGCTGTTTCATTACAGTAGGTAATTATTCTGTGGCCGTAAATCTAGAAATGCTCCAAAGGTTTACACAAACGAATTGAGAAAATCAAAAACTACAATTTCCTCATTTGAAATTAATAAATCTGAAATAAAACGTGAAATCAGTGATACATATGAAACACTAAAAAATTATTTACCATCAGCTGCAGAACCTATTTTAAGTGTGTAATCGTGGAAGGTTGTGCCCATGGGAACTTCTCATGCACATTCGTTGGTAAATTATGTGTAAGTAGAAAGTGATTTACCATTAATAAATAATTCAGCTTCAGATTGTGGCTGCTTCGTCTCACTACAATTACTGTTTGTTTCTGCAATATAAACGCATTAATTTAAGTTTTAGATTATTTTATTTCATCACTTACCACTGCTTGAACTTTACCTAAAAATCGGGAATCATTTGATCCCCAAGGCGAATGTTTTTATTAAATTTAACAAACGTTCCTCAAAATCCGTTAATTTTTTTTGAAGGAGGTCCACCACTTGTTCCCATTAAATTTGAAATGACCTCTCGACTCTTCCTTCTCCTCTTCAATTTTCTTCGGCTGCAAACACTTGCCACAAACTATTAACCTTTTGTATTTCGGATGGCCTAGTTTTCCCCTTTACCAAAATACGATTATTTTCTACCAAATTTATAAAATTTTCGTATTGTAGCTGCCTGTTTTTTTAATCTCTGTGCCATTTTAACGACGAACATAAAAAGGTACTGGCAAATTCTGTTTGCCACAGAGCGCGCTGAGTTGAATTTCTGCCGTCAGTTCTTCGCATGCGTACATACTATAAACTCTTTTCTCTCTAACTTAAAAATTTTTGTATGACGTTATTCTTCTTACGCGTGACTATACTTTCTTCCATTTAACCGTCTGCGAGATAACGTACGCTATAACGTTTACGTTAAATAGTTGATACATCACATTGAGTTTACGTTGGTACGTTATGAGAGCCGTTATGCGAAAACGTTATTCATTATTCTGTGGCCGTAAATCTAGAAATGCCCCAAATGTTTACACATACGATTTGTGAAAAATCTTCACTTCCGACTACAATTTCCTCATATGAAATTAATAAATATGGAATAAAGCGTGAAATCAGTAATACATATTACACACTAAAAAATTATTTACCATCAGCTGCAGAACCTATTTAAAGTGTGTAATCGTGGAAGGTTGTGTCCATGGGAATACCTATAAGTTTCGTCATGCACATTCGTTGATAAATTATGTATAAGTAGAAAGTGATTTACCATTAATAAATAATTCAGCTTCAGATTGTGGTTGCTTTGTCTCACTACAATTACTATTTGTTTCTCAATATAAATGCATTAATTTAAGTGTTAGATTATTTTATTTTATCACTTACCACTATTTGAATTTTACCTGATCCCCAAGGTGAATTTTTTATTACATTTAACAAACGTTCCTCCAAATCCGTTAAATTTTTTTTGAAGGAAGTCCACCACTTGTTCGGGTCACGCAGAGTTGAATTTCTGCCGTCAGTTCTCGGCATGCATACATACTATAAGCTCTTATTCTCTGTAACTTACAAAATTTTTGTATAACGTTATTCTTCTTACGCTTGACTATACTTTCTTCCATTTAACCGTCTGCGAGATAACGTACGCCATAACACATTAAATAGTTGATACATCACACTGCGTTTACGTTGGTACGTTATGAGAATCGTTATGCGAAAACTTTATCTTCACCTAACGTATACACGTTATAAATAACGTAGGAGATACATCACTGGGCTGAATATATGTTATCTTTCTTACGGTAATATTACCAGCAACTTTTTTTTATTTAGATCAACTAATAATGATTGATTCCGTCACAACAAAGCAAAACTATTGTGTACACCAAAATTATAGTAAGTACAATGATTTACAATGAAATTATGTAATAAACAGTCTGTTACTGCGGTTACTGTAAATTTGTTGTTCAATGTTAATTTAATATTGTGAAACGCTTTATTGAGTACCTTAGTGATTCGTTTTTAAGAGGTGGCTAAAGGTCAATAGTAAGCCCGAGTATTTTACATTCAGGATGGGCAACTAAATTGGGGATAAAAAAATAGTAGTAAAAATGAAAATAATTTAACTATGTGCAAGATTCCAATTAACCTTATTTAGGTTAATAGATTTAATTAGATACTTTATTTAAAAGCTTAGTGTGATCATCGTAGAGATAACTACTCAAGCACTAGTGTAAACTGCCCTTAAATTCAATAATATACAAATAAGGTTCCCAATTAGGGTAATACGCTGTACTTCTAGCTTCCGGTACAACTATAGAAAACTTAAAGATTTGCATATCCATCATTTTCATAATACATTTACGTATGCTAATAGGGCTCAGGTTAGAAAATTCTTCATTGATTTAGCACAACCACTACTAATGCAGACTTCCACACATTAAGGGGCGTTAATTATATGAGTGACTAACGATTTTCAACAGATTTAGATTATAGGCTAATATACATTTTAATACTTCTGATTGATTTACTACCTTGTCTTTAAAATCAATTTAAATTTCGTAAGCTGTTAAATTTTCAATTTATTTCATCAGCATTACACAATTCCATGAGAAATTCCTTAAAATCTGTTTTCTTTTTAATTTATCCAAAATTGGTTAAGGTTACTGTAAATTTAAAATATGCTATTTTTGAGATCTTAAAGCAACAGTAGTGTAGTTACGTAATGCTTAAAGATAATTTCAATTAGTAGGGTTTTGGTTTTTATAATTGCCTTGGGCTCTATTGTATAGAAACTTATTTACAAATTATTGAACTAGGCTTTCATTAAGTTAAAATTATATCAACTTTGGGGTTTTACATTTTGATTACATTTTCAGAATTAAAATGACAATAATCCCTATGAGAGTTGCACCTTTACAGACTACACTAATTTTCGTTGATTTGTGACAATTATAACAACTTTAGGCAATTCTTTATAAAGTAATATGAATATGTAAACTTTCACGATTTTCGTCAATGATTAGAGAGACATGTTATCTTTTGGTTTGAAATGGTAATTTTATATTTTGCAATCTTTAAACGTTTTAAATCTATTACAACTATTGCCCTCAATGAAACAATATACTATAGTAGAATATTAATCGATACAATTATTATAAGAAGCATACTGTTCGCGTTTTCATATTTTAGAATTTGTTGACTTTGAAACACGTTGAGTGCTGTAACGTTTTGCAAAGGTTGCCAATTATTTTTTCGCTTATTTGGAAGTGTTTTGATGTGATTGATCACATTTATTCCAAATTTTTTACTGAAGTATTGCGTGTATCTCACGTTAAATTCACTGCAGAGCTAACACAAAACATACAAGTCAAACTAAAATATCGGCAACCGTAATAGACTAAACTGCAAATAAATCTTACGTCATTTGTCTGATTCATAATTCAAATTTGTTTTAAAAGTGTGGAACCCAAATACCTTATCACGGTATTACGGTTACGAGTTCTAGTAATTAACATTTGAGCTTTAACATTTCAGCACATGTTTATGGCGCGAGTGAGCGCTGTAATTTATGCGTAAAATGTTAAGGCTTGTTACCACTCGAGATGCGTTCATTAATTTATCGTTCATCAACTCATTAATTTACAAAAACAAATAATAAATGCGTATATTAATTTATAATTTCCGACAATATTTCAACTTCTAGAGGTTGTTTTCAACATCGTGTATTCAATATTAATATTAATAAATAAACATCATCAATGGGTAATGTGTAGTTATTTGTTTATGCCCCAGTACATGTGTGTTGAAAGTGCCTTAACATCCACCCATGCATTCATGTTAAATAAGGTTTAACATGACACTGAACGAAAATAGTTATTTATGTGTTAAGGGCATAATTAGGAAATTATGGCACGAAAGAATGTTTAAATCCGAGAGCCATAATCGACTTTTATACGCATGGTATATACAACGTTTTATTCTATTTTAGTTTAACAAACTTTCAAACAAAATATTTAGTATTTCCGGCAAGTTTGTGAGTTGTACCGATGCAAATTTTAGTGTTGTGTAGATTATTGGCTATATTGATGTTTCTAGGCATACTGTGTACTTTTAAGTAATATTAGGATGGCCTATACAAAATGACGCTTTTTTATGAAAAACTTTATTTAATGATAAAATAACAAATGAAAACTTATTCACTAAAGTATAAATCATTGTAAAGTAATATCTTTCGCCATCTTTCAGCAAGATTTCAATGCCACGACGGTACCATGTAGCATCTTTGGAATTAAAGAATTCTCGGCATGAAGCTTCAACTTCCTCAAATGCCGTCCACGAAGGAAGTGCGCCATCGATCAGAATAAGTTATAATCGAAAGGCGCAAGGTCCGGGCTATAAGCTGGATGAGGAAAAAGCTCCAAATTCAATTCCCTAATTTTTGTTGAGCTTCAGCTGCAGTATGAGGGCTGCGTTGTCTTGTTGCAGAATTGCCCATCCTCTGTTCACCAATCCAGGGTAACGCGGGATAAGAGCATCATGTATCCTATCCAACTGTTGACTGTAAAGGTTACCATCAATCGTCTGCCCATCAGGAAACAACTCAAAGTGAATAACCCTTCAAAAGTCCCCATACACAAACCATAAACCTTCCTTTAGAAATTTTCATCGCAAGTAACGATCCTTTTAAACAAACGTTCATCCCAAGGATTGGGAAGCAGTTGATCACAAACCTAAACTCGCCTTTCTACCATTGCTGGCGTTGGTGCAAATGACTCCTTACGGTTTCTTTGGAGTATCCAAGTTTTGCTGACAACTTACGGGTACTTGTCGATCGATTTGCTTCAACAACATCTCGAAGTTCGGCGTTACTTAACGAGTTGGACCGACCAGAACCTTGTTTCCTCTTCAGACTTGTATCTCCGCCAGTAAATTTTCGAAACCAGCGCTGCGCCGTACGAATATTTAATATTCCTTCCCCTTCCACTTCGCATATTTTTTAAATTGCGGTGGTTGCCGAAACGTTTTGTTTCCACTAATGACGCAACAGTGTCAAAAGAAAGGTAGTACTCGTATACCTCGTAGAATGCGTTATAATGAGGAATCATATGACTCGCCTGAAGCAATTGTTAACGAGTTTGCTCAATATTTCAGAAGCGTGTATCAAACAAGTACTACGACAAAGCTTTATGAAACTTCAAAAAGTTGCCTCAAAAACTTGTATAACTTAACGATAAATGGAGGTTGTTGCTGTAAAATTATTTAACTCAAAATTTCTCATAAAATAATTCAAATACCAAAAAAAACTTAAATGTGGGTCAAAATAAACCTTCAATACACAAAATTAAACAAATAAAGGTCAGGAAATGAATGAAGCAAATCATTGGATGAACACGTATGCTAAAAGGCCTGAATGGCTCTTATGAAACAGTTTACACGAAAGCAAGCGTTTCCATCACCCACACTAACAATAAAAAAAAAAGTAAAAAATACACTTTATTGCTACCAGAATCGAATAAAATATAAGATTTTACATTAACTGACACTACGATTAACAATATACGGCATAGAATACTCTCGCTCCTCTGGACTACGATAAAATAGGTCATGTAACTGGTCCACCAGGTGGTGAATCGATAGGCCTGCTATAAATTTCTACAGTAACCCTCTCTAAATAATGTCTCACAAACGTCATCTTTCTATTTATAACTATTCGAACTAAATTAAGACAATTAATTCAATCAAAAGCACTAATTTTTCATCTGATTTAACATAGATGTACAAATATTTATCCGTACTTGCGAGTAAGGTTCGGTGCACCCTCACGCTATGATATAACTAGTTCCCTCTTACTACACTAACCCCTATCGCGTACACTGCGAAACTGCAAACAAAAACGTTAGCTTTCGCCTACATCTTGGAATAGACTGACTTCAACCTCCTTCAGTTTCAGCCATCTTTCCTTCGACTCCTATACCTTTTAATTAACCAATCAACAGTTTATTACTTAAATTCTTAAACTACGCCAAAAACGAATTGAATTCGTGAGCCAAACTGAACAAATTGCATTAGAAAAATACATACATAACAAGGGGTTTGTTTTAAAACCTACTCATATCTAAAAGCGAAACTCTTTGTTTAAGACCAAAAATTTTATCGAAAACTCCCGTCAACTTGTCGCCTAAAACATTCTTAAAAACTGCGATATATGCTTTTCTGCACTCTATTTGAATACAAAGCAACAATTTTAATACGTCATTTAAATTTTCCGCCGGCGCAATTTTAACGACAATACTTATTATAATTGACCAAATTTACACATTACAAACAACTATTATTTACAACGGAACTAATTACTTCTCAACCGAATTAGTAAAAGGGATTCCACTACCTATCGGTACCAACACGTGAACCAAATCTTAATTTAGACTCTAATCTAAACTTGACAAGCAAATCAAAAACTTTATTTCGTTTTCAAAATAGGGATTCTAAAGGCAATTACCATTTGTAAAAATTTCAAACACTTCCAAATACGCAAAAGAAAAAAACGTTACAATCTAAAAGCTTCCAAATTCAGTTTTATGAATTTATACCACATTTCAGAAGTCCGGTATTAATGAATAACTTATAATTTCGAAACTGACAGCAAATATTCGATAAAATCACGACCACGTGACAACCATTAGGTTTTCTGTCGGTTGAATTGGCGAACCGGAATCTGCAAAATGTTCATTCCAAAGTTAAATCCCTATGTTCGGGCTTGAGAACGGACACACGGTATGTGAAACAATTCACAATAAATTTTTGTCATTAGATAAAATCACATCCTTTGATTTATCATATTATTAGAGGAATTCTTAATATATGGCATTCAGTCGACCAAGAATTTTATGCTTTTCGATTTATTATTAATGAGGTACTAAAAGCAGTCCCAAAAATTTCGATGTTTTGGTGGTCGCATGTTGAAAGCTCGCTAGCATCTAGATGTCTATTAACCTTTATCTGTCATGAAGTCTTTCACGTCTGTTTGACATAGATTATTGTTTTGCGTTTACAATGTTGCCTATTTTCGTAATGAGCTTCTTATAAAAGAAGTTGCATAATTATTCTAAAAAAATGTTATTAAAATTATTTCATTTTGTAGGTTGGAAGGTTCTGTGATTTTCCACACCAGATAGTTTAGTTTTCCATTTAAAAATTTATTAACATTCACTCCACAAAAAAAGGCAGCCTTGTATATGTATACGTCCATTATAACAAAATCATTTTATAAACTGAAACCTGTTCATTTTATTTTTATTACAATACTTCCAAGTTGATCAAATTCAACTAAAATACAGTAGTATATATAATACCTTCGTAATATCATAGATTCATAATAAATATTTATACATACAATTTTAAAAAACGAATAGAATCACGCAATCTATTTTATTTAAATATGTTAATGGTTACCTACTTAGTTACTATAATGAACATAAAATGGCGTACAATCGACATGAATTATTCAATAAATAAGAAAAATTATTAATAAATTCATGACAATTATTATAATTAAGTTAATTATCAATTCTTATTGGTTAAAGGTTATTGTGAGAGAAGTATTTACTGTAATAATATTTAATAATACGGAATAACGTAATCATATTTTAAATTACTAACAAACGTTGTAAAATGTGCACTTAAGTTTTAAAAGAATAAATCATAACAATACATTGTATAGATAAGCACCTTGTTAATGGAAATAATTACACTGAAAGCTAATTATTATTAAAATAATTAACACGTGCTTGTGGCTGGGATAAAAATATGGGCTTTCTTAACTACCAAGAAAAAAACCGTTTTTGAAAGTTTTACTTACAAAAGAATCCACATGATTTAAGAAAGTGGACGTAATTAAAAAAGTTCGTGCTATACGTATTAGCAGTTAAATGGATATATGTCTAAAAACTTATGCACAAAAAATTAAAATTAAGTGTCAACTGACATTTACAGATGTTTATGGATTTTTCGTGTAACGGTTGTACTCGAAGCTATATCACTTTATAACAAGTTAATCATAGTTGGATATGCACAGACAATAAAAGCGTATTATTATATTAATAAGCTAAATGGAAATTTCGAAACAGCAGACATTCCGTGTACGTTAAATCCTTGATTGCTTTCAAAAATAATATTAATGTTTTTAGTATTATCACTACCTAACAACAAATAAAGAAGGATTAGTTTGTACTTGAGAAGTTAATCGATTAGATCCTTATCTGGTCGTTTAATTTTGAAACATCTCGATCACGATTTATTATTTCTTAATTGAACTACAATTTTGTGTTATTTCACGCTCAGTACACACTAATCTTACCAGTATTACCCTATTAGGGCGGTTTTATAAACCGTTTAAGAAGTTATTGCCGGAAGATTTATGTTGATATCTATGCATTAAGGTGAAGTGGGGTAAGTGAGAACGCGAATATAAAAGGTTGAGTTTAGAAGCCCCTAGCTTTTTTAGCATTTAAGTTTCATGCTGCTGCTTTGTTCACAACGTGACTCAATAGGTTTGTGATGAATATTATTGAATCGACGGAAATACCTTAATAACATTTTAGAAATTTTTATTTATTTTTTTGCACTCGCCGTGTTCTCACTTGCCCCTTATCTTGGGGTAAGTGAGGAAATCAGCAAATTCTGAGTTCGTTAAACAGCAATCAAAGCCTGGGGCAAGTGTACATGTACATGTCTATTTCACAAGTAATTTTATTTCAAAGGAGGAGAGAGATGCAAAACTTTAAATTCAAAAATGTATAATGTTAAGATCTTAACTAAATTTTAACTAACATATTGAACTCCTAAAATATGTTTTAAGTACTTAATATTTTTGATCAGATAGTATCAAGGCAACACTAGTAGACATTTTTTTACCAAAGTCACTGAGGACTGTATGACCAAAACGATATAGTAAAGCACATGTCTCCTCGCCTTCCTTGCTTGGATTCTGGGAGTATACAAACTATACTTTCAGTTGCAATGACTGACTCATCTTTAATGCTTAGCCAAATAAATGATGTCTTACTGTCTTCAGAATACGTTTTTGAAGTTAATAGTCCCGATTATTAATGGCTACAATCTAACCTACATAATGCCGCTTTATTTTTTTGGCGCTAACTGTACTAATACCCAGTCCCCAACTTTTTTTTCTGCAACATCTTTTACACCTTTCAAAATTTCTTCTTCTGCTGCATCATATTCTAGAGCTAAGTCCCCAAGCGTTCTTAAGTCGCTCTTGTCGCTTTCATAAGTAACTTCTGATTCTTCTGAGGTTGACTGATGATGCACATTTTTTTTGTTGACAGGTCTGTTATTATCGGATATTTCTACATTTGTAGTCTAGTTATCGCTTGGGCATCACGACATATCCGTTTCCTAGCTTGTTTAACATTTTTGTCCTTTTGTTTAATTTCATATAAGAGAAGAGCTTCGAAGCTAGTTTCTGTCACATGCGAATTTGGTGTAAAATCTATCCCAGAAGTTGAAGAGCGGGTATGCGTCTCAAAGCCGTTCAGGGAATTAGAAATCAATTGAAGATTTTGTGGTTTCTGGTGGTTTTGCCAACGTTAAAATGCAAGTGGGTCATATTTACCTGCAGGTATTATTTCTCTGTTGAACGGTACAATCCCACCTTTACGGAAAGCATTCTGAACTACTTGAAGGTCCGATTCTTGCCAAAGAATTTGAATACACTTAAATCTAAGGGTTGAAGAAAGTGACTCGAGTGGGGTGGTAATTTTAAAATTATTATGTCATTGTCATTCGCTAGTTTTAGGACCCGTTAGTCAGCATGTGTTGAATGACCATCATATAGTAACAAGACAGACCGTTTGTCAATAATATTTCGTAGAAACGTTTGGGTCATGTAGTTCAAGAACACTTCTGCTTCCATTCAACCCTTTTCTGTCACTGCGCAGGCAGTGTTTGGAAAACATTGATGGTCAGGAGCGATCCACTCATCCCACATGTATTTACCTTTGTATATAATCGTGGGAGACAGTTTTGGGCTACTAGCGTTGGAAAAAAATGCTACTGTTTTGTTTTCTTTGCCCGGACCACTAGGCGCTCTTGTACAAGGACAATTTTTTATTCCAACTACTTTTGTTTTCGATGGATCTACACAAAAGTTAAATTCATCCAAATTATAGATAGCGAATCTTCTAAATTATTCAACCCGGAGTTCCATTTCTAAATGGCGTTCTAATATCACTTCTGCGTATTTTCCGACTAATTCTAGGACTTCGTTTCTGCTTAACTGGAAGCCCCATTTTTCCAAAGTTTTTATACAATTAGCTAAACGTGTTTCATCTTTTTCCGGTAGAGCAGTACTCCTTCCCTGAGTGCGACTTTTCACTTTTCGATTACCTTTAATGTAATTATATAACGATGTTGGTGGTATTTTAAATGTGCGACACGCAGCTCGCAATGTCAGCCTCCCACTTTTCACTTCAGCAGTAGCTCGATCCAAATCTTCTGAAGAATATGCATCTCCTCTGTTGGTTTTTCTTTTATAGTTGCGCACCATTTTGTCCACACTGATGAAATGCACATAAAAATGACTGAAAAAATCCCATAAAAGAGTGAGGTAAGTGATGCCCCCGGGTAACGGTTTTCACTTGCCCTTTATCATATTATCAAGGGCAAATGGCAACATGCATGTAACAATAAATCGCTTTCCTTTGTCAATTATTGAGTTTCACTATTAAATTCAACAACAAGAAATGCTACAACAACCCAAGATTCAAAACGGTATCTCAGAAAATACAATAACAACGGCGTAATTAATAAACAATACTAACCTTGGTTACCAAGTCGAAAAACGGAATCAACTGACTGCGTCACTCACTCGTTACTTCGTTGAATTAACAGACTAACAACTGTATCCTGTCAAACTGAACGGAATGCTACATAACCTACAACTAATATTGACAACCTAGTTCGTATTAGGATTTACGTTGCGTCGTTCTCACTTACCTCGCGTTCTCACTTACCCCCTTTACCTTATCTTTATTTTCTAGTAGGTATACAAGGTGTATTTTAAAATCACCAACAAACGAAAACTGGAAATTTTAGGTTTCGAAATAAGACAAAAATTCTTATGAATGCGTTTCCGAAAATGCATCCTAAAATTTTCGAAGACTTTTTAAGATTTCTTAAAAAAACTAGAAGGAAAATTAAATTGAAATTTGGTATACCTTAATGTCTCACCAACTGTAATTATTCTGGTGAATTTCACTTAGTTGGCGAAGAATGTGTTTAACTCACCACTTAAAACAAAAGAAATAGTATCCCTCACAGCTTTTGTGGTAAAAATATTACCATTTCAGACTCACCATTTTATTTTGAAACTATTGGTATTTTTTCGAATTAGCCCTTAGTTTTTGACATATTTGCGTTAATATAAAATACGACACAATTCAAGAAAAAATTAAGTGTTGTTTTATTCTAGGAAGAAATAACGCAATTACTTATTAGACAAAAAAACACGAAATGCAATTATTCCGGTGAATTTTAGTTAGTTGGCTCCATCCAGTGGCGTAGAATGTATTGAAGTCGCCACTTAGAACAAAAGAAAAACGTATACCTGAGTGCTTTTTTTGCAAAAAGTTTGCGGTTTTAGACTCACTATTTCATTTTTAAACTAAAATTATACTTTATATTTTTTCGAATTAGCGCTCCTTTTTTAAGATACCTGCATCAATACAAATGACGACAGAATAGACCGACATGCAAATTAAATAAGCGCATCAGAGATTGCTTTGCATTTGACATTTACCTTTTAGGTGTCAAATAGTTTAATTTAATTGTCTTGTACTTGTTGTTTTTATCTAATTCTTGTGAAAAAAAGTGAGTTATTATATTCGAGAGCTGGTCGATATGCATTTGTGTTATGGTGCTACTAATTGCAATGTTCGTGTAGCAGAACGATTGTATGGAGAAAGATTTCCAAACAGAAGGCTCCCACATCATAGCTCCTTTAGAACTATTCATCGCAACTTATTAGAGTGTGGAAATTTAAAAGGAAGGAAAAATTCCGGACGACGGACTACTCGTGTACCAGTTGAAACTGATGAAAACATTTTAGATAAGAGTTTATGAACAACCCTCAATAAGTACGCGAGTGTCAGGTTTAGAATATGGTATGTCGCACACCAAGGCTTTTAAAGTTTTACGTGAACAAAATTTATATCCCTTTCACCTACAAAAACTGATGAATTTTTGTGAATGGTTTTTAAATAAAAATGGACAAGATGCACGATTTGTTAGAACCTTTCTCGAAATGGAATGATATACCAGCATAATTCTCACAAGTGGTTGGATGAAGTTTCAGTGAAAATATTTGGCTAGGAATAGTAAACGATTACGTAGTCGGACTTATCCGGTTTCCTATAAGACCTACTGGCGAAATATATCTTAATTTTTTAAAACAAGATTTGCCGGAATTTTTTGACCTCTGGACGTTAGGATTAACATGTTTTTCATGCACGATTGTGCCCCACTACATTCTACTCTAAACGTAACAGAATTTTTGAATGCAAAATTTCCTAGACGTTGGATTGGGCGAAACAGTGAAGTACCCTGGCCGACACGATCACCGGATTTAAGTCCGTTAGATTTTTTTGTGTGGGGTTATCTAAGAACCCATGTTTATTCTATTGAAAGAAATACTCCAGAACAACTTTGGAATCGGATACAGATGGCATGTGATGAGAGAGCCATGTCAGGAATATTCCAGAGAATTAGTTATAATTTACTAAAAAGAATGCAAGCTTGTATTAAAAAAAGAGGAGAACATTTTGTACAATATCTATAATTGCGTTATTTCTTCCTAAACAAAACAACAATTAATTTTGACTTGAAATGTGTTGTCTTTTATATCAACGCAAATATCTCAAAAAGTAAGCGTTAATTACAAAAAATACTAGGTATGATTTTTAGTTTCAAAATAAAATGGTGAGTCTGAATTAGTAATCTTTTTGCCAAAAAATCAGTGAGACACTTGTTTTTCTTTTGTTTTAAATGGTGACTTCAACACATTCTACGCCACTGGATGGAGCCAACTAACTGAAATTGACCGGAATCATTGCAATTAGTGAGACATATACCAAATGTCAATTTAACTTTCCTTCTAGTTTTTAAAAATCTCAAAAAATCTTTGTCTTAAAGACCCTGTATTTCGGTTACAAAGCATTTTCGGAAACGCATTCATAAACATTTTTGTTTTATTTTGCCATTTCCAGTTTTCGTTTGATAGAAATTCTTTATTATCTTGTAAATTGAAAATGTAGATATCATTGCGAACCGATACAATTGCGCACGCACACGGACCACAACACGGACGAATCGAACTATCTTCTTACACGCAGAAGAAAACTCTGGCAGTCGCATCAATGTCTAATGGAACAAACAAACCTATTTGTAATTTGACAAATCGCATCGAAAATATGAGTAAACATTCGATTTGTGGATGCCTTCGATTCTCTATTGCTATTTCTTTTTTCAGTATTGTTGTGTTTTTCTTGATATTATTAATTCTTTATTGTTAATATGTGATTGTTGGTTTTTTATTGCTATTCCGCAAACTTTGTTTTGTTCAAATCACTGCTTCGATTCTCCAATGGGCTCCAAGAAAATAGTGGGGATATCAATACTGGTCGATTTCTTTGACAACAAGAAAATACTGAAAAAGGCTGAGATCTGCGTAACACCTGGTAACGTGTCTAAGATGCAGTTTGCTCCCCAAACTTCTACAATGTAAGGGGTTTTTCGGTGGTAGCAAGTGAAGACTGCTCTTACCGAATACCAATAAAAAAATTAAAACCTCGTTTGGAAATATTTATTTATATACTTATAAATTACGGTATTTATTTATTGTGTTACGGGTCCACTTCCTAGACGTACTGCGGATATCGGTCTTAAGCCCAGGGGTGAAAACGGACTCGGGCACGACCCAAAGATAACCTTTACTCAGGCTGTTCTTTAGGGCCAATCCTGAACTGCTCGGTTTTTCCAAACGGGCTACAGTGTAGGATAAGTGTTCAGAGTTTTTTCCCAGCGGTGTAAGGTGTTTCTAAAACAAAATTAATTTGGACGGACGATGGATACGGTAAACAAAGGTCAAATTTGACAAATAAAATGTTTCCCCAATGATTGATGAAAAATGAACGGCGGTCAATAAATACGAGTTGTTTCAAATGAGTTCAATTTCAATGGTTCAAATGAGAATGGCGGTTATCAGTAACAAATAAAAGGTTGGAAACAACTCAAATTCATTCATTTTTAATTATAGAGCGAGTATTTATTAAGTTAAATGCAATTTAGTAATATAACTACTCTTTTACCTCATACTATTACACAAAATTCAGCTTCGTCTGTACATACAACAATGCAGCAAGAACGAAACAGATGGCCGGTTAGCCACGCTCCCCACATATATAGCATTGACATGGTCGTGGTGGTGGACCTGGGTTTTTCCTATTCAACCTATATTCAGGCGAGCGAGCTAAGATGTATTTTAATTAAAATTAAATTAATTAACGGTTTAACACTGATTTCAACATTCCAAACTTTTGGTAACTAATTAACGATTGGATTAATACAACATTCCAACACTGTCTAACAAAAAAAAAGTACTTATTAAAGAAACGGCTTAATTTATAATTAAGCATACATTTAGTAATTTCATTATAACGTTATATTTCATATTATTTTATACTATATTTCTCTTTGACTGAAAATTCAAAATTTAATCTAACTTTTACCTTTGTTATTATATTTAATCTTAATTTTAATTAATTAATCCTAGAAGTAGACAATTAAACTCTGGAGTGCTAACAGGGTCATTACCGTTTCGTTTTATTATTACCCTTCAATTAAATAAAATTTAAAAAATAGAAAAGTTAAGTTATCAAAATCCACGACAATAATAAAACAGATTTGACTAGTTTAAAATGACAATAATATGCAAGTTGAAACCAAAATAAACCAATTTTTAAATGTTAATCTTGATGCTGTCAACACCCAGAGACTAACCATGAACACATTGGGGTACTATATAACCTATGCACGATCTTTTTTTTAATTAGGACAATGAATATCCTGTTTTGTTTACAGTGCAGTTACTATATTCCACAATCGCCCAAAAAAAAACTTTTTTTCTTGTATGATGCAATGTACACTAAATAATGTTTCCTTTCCAGTTCTGATATTTTACAACTTCATAAGTGGAAGGCATGTATACCCCATGCCGCCCGGTGCAATACCACCATCTTTACCATAGGCCCTTTAATATTGATGCTCCAATTTTCTGAGTTCGCTAAGGGCGGCCGGTCACTATCTCCTTTATTCCTTATGTACGTACTCGCCAACATGCACTAGCCAAGCGTGGCGTTTTAAAGGCTAAACCCTTAAAATGACGAGTTCTAAAACAGATAATATACCCCAGGTGAGTAGGGAGAGACGCCCACACTTTCATCTTGATTGGTCGATCCGTCCCAAAGATTCTGGGGAGGAGGGGGGGCAAATATTCGTCAACGTTAAAATCAAGACTAAGAAGAGCAAGATCTGCCAGGAATACAATTGTGCCCCATTCGGGTGCCCAGGAGGGCAGTACTCAAGCGACCTCGGTCATCAATATTCGGATACATTACTGCAACATATATGGTATCAGATCGAATTTTAATGCTATTCACCTACACCGTGAACAAGTGCAACCGGAAATTCTGTTTCTATCCCTTGAAAGTACTGATCCGCCTGACCTGAGATTTCCCAGGTACAACATCCACTCTAACTTTCGCCTTAAACGTAAAGTATGTGCTTATACCAAGGACAACGTAGGTTGTAAAAGGATGTACACTTTGGAAAACAAGAAATTTAACGTGATTTGGTTCAAACATTCTGGGCCCCAATTTGTTAAAGCCTACTACTGTTCGTATAGGTTTCCCAATGGTAGTAACTTCCAAGATCTTTTTGATTACCTTAGTCTGAAAATAGAATACCTCTTATCACAGTGTTTATCTTGCGATATCTCAAATTTGGGAGATTTTAATGTTCACAACTCCAATTGGGTCCAAATTTCATCTACCACTAATCCTGCAGGTCATAGTGCAGAAACATTTGCTGTATCATGTGATCTCACACAAATGATTCCCGAACCCACAGAATCCCTACTCACACTTTACATCTCCTAGACATATTCTTACAACTAACCCACTTGTCTTTAAAAGAAGAGTTATTTGTCCACTATCAATTAGACCACTGACTAATCGAAATAACTTCCTCTGTACCCAACCCGCTGTTATTCGAAAAAGAGATAGAGCTATGTGGTGTTTTAAATTAATTAACTAAAGCGAACTGCGAAATTTTTTTACAACCTTCCCCATGCGTGAGTATTGCTTTAAACGGCCCTCCTCCTCAAACATTGCTCTTTCAATAACTGAAGTTATATTGATGGGTATGTAGTTATACGTTCCCAAAAACCATAATTGCTTGCACTGATGCTTATCACAAAAGCATGTACCAAATGGAAATCAAATAAGTCTGTCGAAAATCGCGCCGACTATATTGCCGCAAGGAATAATTGCATAAGCATCATCACCAAGGCCAAAAAGATGTTTTAAGAACGTAAATGCAAAGAATTAGGTTCATGTCCTTTGGGTAGCTGTAAATTTTGGTCATTAGTTCAAGCTATCAGCAAAGGTTTGGTACGTCTTCTTTCCTTCCATAGAGTCTCTTGACGGAGCTGTAGTAACTGATCCTGATGACAAATCCAACCTCTTTGTCGATTATTTTGAATCAAATTCATGTCTCAATGATTCTGGTAAAATTGTGCTGCCGCCAAAATCTTCCCCATACGCTATGAAACCAATCCACTTTCGATACAAGTTCCTAGAATCAATTATAAATAAACTTACCTCAAACAAGGCGTTGCCCTGACGGTATTCCAGCTATCGTCCTTAAAAATTGCTATCCCGAGCTAGTACCTGTATTGTTCAAACTCTTTTCTATCTCTATGTGATCTGGACAGTTTCCGTCATCGTGGAAATTCGCAAATGTCCAACCTATTTCTGAAAAGGCAATAAAACAGATTATCGGCCAATACCTATAACTCCCATCGAAAATCGTGGAAAAAGCCTTCAACCAACTATTTTCGTTTCACGAGTCCAATAAACTCTTAAGCGACCACTAGTATGGTTCAGACAGAGTCGTTCAACGGGTGTTCTTTCATGTCACCCAACTTTAGAATAACACATTAGAAAGGTCCGGTGAAACAGTCGTAGAGGCTTT
This sequence comes from Vesta saturnalis, assembly GCA_036346205.1. NCBI lineage: Eukaryota > Metazoa > Arthropoda > Insecta > Coleoptera > Lampyridae > Vesta > Vesta saturnalis. The sequence goes on along the minus strand of JARFJB010001722.1, from coordinate 1,366,795 downwards.
AGATATTTCAAAGACTTTAGATCAGGTAAGACACAAGTGCCTAGTTGCCAAGCTCACCTCGTTGGGCTTATTCCGTCAAGCTCATCAATTGGATCTCCAGATTTGTTGACAAAAACCGTATACGCATTGTCGTTGATGGCTTCTTTTCGGAAGAAACTACTACTAACGAGTAGTAGTAATATGAGGCCGGAGCTACTCCACTTCAAGGTCACCCATGTAAATCTTATGGGATTTATTTCAAGGTCAAGTGAGTTTTCTCATTATGCCAGAACGCGTTCCACGCCTCAAGGACGTTTAAAGCATGCTTTTGGGTGGGAGAATTTTTGGAGCAGGTCAAGTAATATAGGACCGGAGCTACTCCACTTCAAGGTCACTCGTGGTGACTTTCAAGACTAAATAGAGGTTACACTTTCATAAGCTATGCATAAAAAGTAGGTCATGAGTTCATTGAAGGTCAAGGTCAGAGCTAAAACTAGAAATTACTGATATAAACAAGTTTAAACATGTTGTGATAGGTACTCCACGTCATAAAGGAACTACTTCAAGATCACTCGTGATGACTTTCAAAACTAAATAGAGGTTACATTTTCGTAAGCTATGCATAAAAAGTAGGTCATATCTGCATAGTGGGGGTAGTTTAGAGTAACAATATAAGGAAATAGGGGGTAGTGAGTGTTGTGTGTATAACATGTGGATGGCATACGCTCAAGAGCAATGGATCAAAGCATCCGACCTGAGAACAGCGGTGGAACGCTTGAAACAAGAATTTTCGGCATTAGTATTCGATGCTGAACATGAGGGTGTTTACGGACGAGGCGATTATAGTGAAGCAGAGTGTAACGTGTTAGTGAAAGTTTTTAAATTTAAAAAAAATATGTGAAAAATGTTTTGTAGAAGAACTTAAAGCTGTACAATTGCATCAGTTTTGCAACGACATAAAAAAATGGGCAGCATCTCCTGATGGTAGCAGTTATTCATCATCAGATGCAGATTAGCCTACTGGTGCAATTCCCCCCTCTACCTTGAAAAATATATATAGAGAGAGACAGTTCCGGTGGAAACTATAATTCAAAAGCGTGCTCGAATCAGTAAAGATGGATCTATCTGCATTGAACAGTAGCACTTTCTGTAAACCCTTCACGAATGTAAAAGAGTTTGAGGTGGGTGCAAAATATAAAGTGATTGATATCGATACAATCGACACGAAGTATGGGAAGCATATTGTCATTGAAACTGAAAACTTTAAGTGTATACTTCCTTTACGATTTTATGAATACTTCAAAAAGAAGATCGCATTGAAACGTTTAAACCAAGGTCTGGCTGAGAAAGACGTGTACATCACCAGTACCGGAACTGTAGGAAAGACAACGAATTTAACATTTCTGTAAAATAATAATAATAATAATAATGTATATCCATGTATAATTGTTTGAAAATAGAAACTATAAATATTTTTAATTGCAAATAGTGACTTTTATTTCTTGATTAAATGAAGAGTAGATACATCATAATGAGGAGAGTTGTTATTGATGAGACTAAAAATGTAGTGTATAATATGATAGTGTGGTCCTTTGCTTATCGTAATGCAAGAAGAGGGATGTGGGAAAATTTGGCGCTGGATAGATTACATTTCCGTCGTAAATTAAAACAATTGGAATACATTTTATCACCCGTACTACAAGAACAACATCGTGCTGAGGTATATCATGATAGATTTACAAGAACTGTTCTCCCCTCCACCATCATAATAATGTTATGAGGTGGGGGAAAACGTATAATAATTATAAAATATATATATTTACGGTTACAAATTGATCAATTCTTGTAGTCAACACACAAGTTCATTCAAATGAATTTTAAAAGACTGTACATGGATAGCAAGAATAGTTGTAATAATAATTTCTTCACATGTTCGTGTTGGTGTTGTAATGATGGGGATAGTTCTACCACAGCAGCTACATCTACCGAATGCTCTTCCACAACTGAAAATTTACATAACACCGCTACTGATGAACGTTTAATTGATTGTAGCTTATATGATTTATTCGAGGCCAATTCTCCAAAAAACAAATACATTCAAATTGGATACAATATGCAGCAGCATCTTGAGGCAGTTATACGAATCGTATGTGCAGACGGACTCATTGTTATGAAAAGGCAAGATTGGGAGATGCTACTCAAGTTTCAAACATATTTGAAATGAAATTTTTTGTTCCCAAGAAACTGAAAACCACATTGATTGGTCAAATATCAACGAGGAGACGGACATTGAATACGAGAAAGTTCAGAATTGCTTGGTAACAATTTTACCATTTTTATAATTGGGAAGTAGTTAAAGGCGCATCATCATCATCAGAAAGATTATTAAAAGCATAACAATTCAGCAAAACCACGGTCGTTACTGTACGTTGAACAAGAACGACTCTGAAGAGCTTTTCAACTTAAAGGATATAATTAACTATAGGTTGGATTTACTGGAATCATACGGTTTCCCTGTTTCTTTCAAAATCTCATCGAGCAAGTCAACAACTACCGCCACTTTCGTAAGATGGAGTATGGTGATGATGAAACAAACAGCGATAACATTTATCATGACTTTGAAAATGTGTTGAATTACAGTATGATATAAATTCTCACAATACAGTTTGTATGATGGAGCTGTTGCATTATCGATCTAGCTATTTGCTGTATCACATATATGAATAAATAAAATATTGATAAAAAATCTGCCTGTTCTTGATCGTTACCTATACATATAACAATTCCTCCCTTCACACAAACAATGTTAGTTGGGAAGCGGAGAAGTGCACGTGGGGTGGTCTGGTTAATAATCTCATTAATAAGCTACCCGTTGAGCTCCATATTCCAGGGTATCAGTATTGTGGTCCCGGAACTAAATTAGATAAAAGGCTTCAGCGTGGTGATCCCGGTATCAACCTTCTAGACGCTCACTGCAAAGCTCACGATATCAGTTATAGGGATAGTAAAGACTTGGTTAGTAGACATCGAGCTGATTATATTTTGGAAAGAATAGCTTGGGACCGTGTTAAGGCACCCGACGCAAAGTTAGGTGAACGCACAGAGGCTTTAGCTGTAGCAGGTATAATGAAGGCAAAACGAAAGTTAGGGATGGGTGTTAGCAGAACGAAACGATCGCGTAGCAGTCTATTGAAATTACATAGAATAATTAGCAAGAAAATGAAAAACAGTCCTAGAACCATAAAGGCTATAAAATCAGCTCTTACAGCAGCAAAACTGACTGTAAAAAGATTAGGTAGGAAGGACAAAGTAAGCGTTCCCAGAGTAATTCCGCTACCTAAAGAGGGTGGATTTTTACCATTTCTTATACCGTTATTTGCGGGATTATCTGCGGTCGGTGCTTTAGCTGGAGGGGCAGCGGGTATTGCAAAAGCAGTTAACGCATCTAGTAGTGCAAGGAAAATGTTAGATGAAACTTCGCGCCATAATCGTACAATGGAGGCCATCGCTGTAGGAAAGAAAACCGGTGGGGTGATATTTTTGAAACCCTATCGGTCAGGAGGAGGTATGGCTTTGCACTTGAAACCAATAATAAATAAAAAAAAAAACTTCAAAAATTACCGAACAGACCGTTTACTGATGTAGAGCTAAGAGAGCACGCAAGGAATGTACCATACTTTAGGGTGTGTTTATGAGAGATAATATGCCAAAATTGTCATGGAATAACGAGGCTGGTATTATTAATTTAGATAACCAAAAGGGACGTGGTACTCATTGGGTTTGTTACAAAAAACGTGATGGAAGCGTATGGTACTATGATAGTTTCGGAAATATTCCACCACCGAGAGAAGTTCTGGACTATTTTCACGATTGCAAAATATACTATAATTAACCTCAAGAGCAACAATTCGGTACCACAAATTGTGGACATCTCTGTTTAAAGTTTCTATGTAAATAGCATATTCAGTAGTTGGGGACATACAGTCACCATGTCAATCACCTTCAGTGTAGAGGGTGTTGGTAACATAGCGAGTAATAACTTTTACCCCCCGATCGAACTTAATTCCGAGAAAACCTACGTAATCGGTGTCGTCGGATTTTACGGTTGTAATAGCATAAGGAATATACACGCTGGAAACGATAAATTTTATTACATAAAAGCGACAGAACTCAACGCTATTGAAATTCTACATGGCGCATACGAGTTGGAAGAACTGAGCATCTATATAAAAACGCACATTCCTACAAGTCTCTTTAGTTTAAGGGCAAATAATAACACGCTCAAGTGCGAGCTTAGCTGTGAATTTGACATATATTTTACTCAAAAGGATTCCATTGGACGTATGCTAGGTTTTGAACCGGTGATATTGAAGCTAACGTTTTACATATCTCTGTATTAGATATACAAATAATTAAACATACAAATATTCACATAGAGTGTAATATTGTCAAAGGCTCGTATAGAAACGGGAATCCAGCGAAGGTGCTGTATGAAATAGACGTGTCTGTCCCACCAGGCTATCGTTTAGACAAAATTCTAGCAATCCTCAAAGGATACTATCGTAACATAATGAAAGAAGGTTTGATTTGGGATGGTCACCGAGGAACGAAACCGTTACAAGTGGAACACCTAAAGCAACAAAAGAAAAACACCTCTTTACCTCAAAAACATATTCAAGTATGGAAGATTATCAGCAAGTTATCGTGAATATCGGTTGGTGTTAAACGTTCCAGAAGCGATGCTGATTGTTATAAATTCCGCAACGACGCTAAAATAACGTTAAATAAAATTCAATGGAAGATTCCGCATGTGATGCTCGACAGTGCTAAACTAAGTCTGTTCCAAAAAATCAATAAGAATACAAAGATTCCGTTTCGTCAATGGGAACTATATGGTGCCAGCTTTAAAAAGACACAGTCGGACATATGGCCAATTAAAACTTCCACTCAATTGGAGAAATCGATGGACAATTGTGGCTTTTCAAAGGGAAAAGTTTTCAACGACGGAAAGAGCGGCCGATTTCGATAACGTGAATATTGCAATCTAAAGTTACACCTCAACTCGGAAAGTTACCCATAAAGCGATGCATCTGGTTCAATGTCAAAATTACATAATAGCCTACCAAAATTATTTAAATTTTCGAAGAGAATAACGATCAACAATCATGAGGATGCATTATTTCACTATTCGCAATTCAAGACATGTCCAATATTCGTAATTTTTCGAAACAAAATGAATCACTAAAACACTCGACTGTAGATGTAAAACTTGAAATGGAAGCGTTGGGGTGTTTGAAGCCGGTATCGTTGTCTATTGTCTCATATTACATGATGCCATGGTGCAATACAATCCTTTGACGGGAGAAGTGAAAAACTATAATATGTTATAATAATAATAATAATAATAATAATAATAAAAATCTTTGTAAATTAGATGTATAAAATAAAGAACCATATTGACAAGTTGTGCAGTTTTATTTCGGATACACTGATCAACAACAACAACAACAACAACAACATGCGAGTAGTGGTTCAAACTCAAAACTACCTATTGTAAATCACGATGATTTAACTCGAGCTGCAAACATCGAGATACAACGGCATGGAAGTTACTTCCAAAAGGTACGCGCTATAATTTTTGGTCCCCTTGTGGAAAACAAACACCATGCTCAGTCTCCTAACTGAACCGAACGGTCTTCGTTTCAAACACGTGTATGTCTATTCAAAATCGTTGAATCAAGAAAATATCGACTCTTGGGAGAAATTCTAGATCCCATGAAAGATATTGGTTATTATTGTTCAGTGATAATACTGACATTATGGAACCGAGCGAGGCAAAACCCAATTCAGTGTTTATCTTCGACGATATCGCTTGCGAAAAACAAAACCATATTAGAGCGTACTTTTCAATGGGACGTCATAATAACATTGACTGCTTCTACTTGGGTCAAACCTATACTAAAATCCCCAAACAGCTGATTAGAGATAACGCCAATTTAATAGTGCTCTTCGAACGGGATGATTTGAATTTGCGTCACATATATGAAGATCATGTCGCCCCAATTGTAAGCATGCAATTGTTTCGAGACATGTGCTCAGAGAGTTGGCGAAATCGATACGGATTCCTGGTAATAAATAAAGACGCTGAAGTAGAAAACGGCCGTTTTAGGAAAGGCTTCGATCAGTATATAATACCATAGCAGTATCGTTAAAATATCATTTGGGAAAAAACAGCATAATTCATAATTAACAGTATAATTCAAGTTCGTAAAGCTATACAGCAAAAATATGATCATCTTAAGGAGGATCGATTTACTAAAGAGGCAAATTTCACTAAAACTTACAAACCACTCATTGAACCACTTGCAAATATTGCAAAGAAAATCGAACCGCTACTAAAGACGGAGCCGGAGGATGCTGAGGAGGAGGAGGAGGAGGTATTCACAAAACCGTCACCAAAACGTCATTCCTCCCCTATCAAAAAGAAAAGGTCGCCGATTCAGCAGTATGGTACACACCGTCAATACCTTATCATATGCGAGGAATTAACAAACGAAGATCATCTTCTTTTAGTAGTAGTAGTAATTATGTTAGTTCATTCGCACAACTTCCGTATTTTCAAAGAAATCCTCTGCGTCAAGAGACACCATCGTTCCTCGAGACTAGTGTGATTGGAGAAATTACACCCCAAGTGGAAGAAGAAGAAGAGGAACATGTAGCGAATACCACCGATTCTATTTCACTCAATACCTCTGCATCGAGAGAATTTCTGGAACAATATAATCTATTACCACGAATATACATAGAACGCATGCTAAGCGATGCATAGAATGCAATTGATACCACTTATGGAGTTCTTTACGACATTTCAAGCGATAAGTGGGCAATTGGCAAGACACCGGTAAAGATAGACAGAAAGGATTTGATTATTAAGGGAGTTCGGTATAATGGTACGAGCGGTCTCTATGATCTAATAATAATGAATGAACCAGACAAACGTCTAATAACTAGCGAATACGAGACGAACTATACACAAATCTTAATTGCAACTAATGCAGCTCGTCGTGATAACCCGGATGAACAATTGAAAGGTACACGTGCCAAAAAATATACAGGGATAATTAAACCCTTACTGGAGAAGGTGGAGGTGAAGGAGAAAAAGGGGGGTGAAGTTACAATATTCAAAGAAATTGGACGACCAGTTGAATACAAATACTGGAACAACGTGCATGAATTGATTCAAGATTTGGAGGTCCTGTGGGCTGAAAAATGACCGGTAATACTGGGCTCGTTAATGATATCATATCAGTCGTGGAAGAACTATACGAAGATGGATATATTGAGAAACCCTCCAAAAACTTTTTTAGTCAACTATAGTTCGCGCAATGATGGACAAGTTTGGACGCTCTCATGTTCACGCTCAATTCCATAAACTGTTAAAATCGCAATTCTCCATTACCGACGATAAGTTTAATGTCGAAAATAGGCGTTTAACTAATGTAGCCGATCCCATCGAACCTCAAGACGCGCTAACCTTACAGCACTATCAACTGACGAGGTTCCATTTAAATGGGAACCGCTTAAGAGCGGTAGCCGATCCTCAAGAAGACTCCGATGCCATAAATAAAGGTTACCTCGAGTTTTGTCTTCAGTTAGTGACGTCGCTTATAGATGATGTTCGTAATTATGTTGAGGTAGTACAACAGATTTAAATGCAACTAAAGAAACGTTAAGTAAAGGATGGAACAATAAGGAAGGATGGAACAAGTGGTAAACGAGTTGCATAAACCGGCACGCAAAATTTCCTCGTAGACGCACTATTATTAAGGGATTCGATGATTTATGGCAAGTCGATTTAGCTGAATTTATACCTTACTCCAAACAGAATAAGGGCTACAGATACATCCTGGTAGTTATCGACTGTTTCTCTAAATACCTATGGACGAGAGGTTTGAAGACGAAGACGGGGTAGAAGTTATGAAAGCTATGCAAACCATTTTAAAGAACGGACTCCCAAAATCTGCAAACAGATGCTGGAAAAGAATTCTACAATAAGCATTTCGCTAACCTGATGATAAAACATAACATTAATCACTATTCCACCTACAGCATAGCAGAAAGAGTGATTAGGACAATGAAGAATACCCTGTATAAAAAATTTGGGGTGCATGGAAAATACGTATGGATTGGTCCACTTCTTGAAGAAGTGACGACAGAGTACAATAACCGTAAACATCGAACGATCGGAATGAAACCTAGCGAAGTAAATGCTAACACAAAGCTTAAGGTATATTCGAATCTGAAAATCTTTAATAAAAACCATCGGTTCATGGTGGGTGACATAGTCCGCATTAGTAAATTTAAAAGCATCTTTGATAAAGGTTATATACCAAACTGGTCTAGTGAACTTTTCAAGATTGTTAAAGTACGCGTAACCAATCCGGTCACGTACTTGCTAGAAGACATGAAAGCTACACCTATACTAGGTGGATTTTATGGACAGGAACTGCAAAAAGCTAAATATCCGGATGTACTTGGTGGAAAAGGTCATTCGACGTAAGAAGAATAAAGTGTACGTGAAATGGTTGGGATTAAACGAATACTCGTGGATCGACGATGACCATAAAGTTTTATAAACATATTATTGTTAACTACTTAACTAGAAATAGAAACTCAAATTTATAAGCAATAGAGGATTGTATAATAAGCTCATTTGTATTTCAATAATGCCGGTAAAAACAACAAGCAGTTTGGAACACTTAAATTACTGTAGAAATAATCACTATTGGTTTAATAACGGATATAAATGTCCGGCTTGTATAGGTATCGACTAATATGAATAATAAATTATTGTAATATAATGTACTTAAGGTACAGACTAACATAGGATGTAATTTCTGTAAGAAAAATAATAATAAAAGACAAATTGTAATTTATTTTTTTATTAATAAAACATACTGATATATACATAATTTTTTGTTTAATCTATCTAATTATCTTATGTATTAGAACCTAAAGTGTCTCTTGTAGTCCTCAAACTTAACTGATGGATCCCAGAGTCAGGTCCGCTTGTCCAACCTAACCGTTCGCCTTTCCGACCTTTTCAACGTTTTCCAGAATCCAGTTGTATATTGTGAAATGTTCATAATTTTTTGACGGTTCAAAAGTGTATTTAAAGTTTTGCTCATTAATTACATCGATATATAGCTTAAGTGATTTACAGTTAGCATAATAAGCAGCAGTTGAAATAAATTCGTTAGTAGCCCAAGTAATGTCATGATAATGTTTCTTAATATTTTCGATACTATATTGTACTTTAGGTGTAAAGCAATTATCATTATCGTTTAGCAAGTTACATACATATCTTTTAAAAGAAATTTTTAAATTTAAGGAAACATTAATTTGACCAATTACATTTTCTAATTCTATATCAGTTATAAAATCTTTTTCTACACAAACTTCTAATAACATTTTAATATAACGGTCTAACTTAACCTTTACGTTAAATAATGTGTTAATCGTATCGATACACGCTCCATCTGCATTCTCAGCATACCACTTAAAGCATTCATCAGGTATTACAATGTTCTGAAGTATGTTAGCAACTAGAATATAAACCTCTATAGAACCCTTCCCCATTAAGGCATGCTTCAAAAATTTCTTATAAATTTCTTGCGGGGAATGTTGCAATTCTCATCCATTTTTTTAGAGATTGTTGATTACTCATTTTATGATTTCTACAACAAAAGAAAAGTATAAGATCATGTAACATTAAATCCCCAAGGACGAGTATCAGTTAACCCAAAATGTATTAATCTTTTATCATCATAAGGACTAAGAACCACCTTATTTTGTTTTATTGTAAACACCGAATGTTTTTTTGATCTTATAAGACGCTGGTGACGCTTTACAATGTTATAGTCGAACAGAGCCCTTTTATAATCATCTAATGTAACTTGTCTGACACTAGCCGATGTAGAACCTTTGGACTTCTTTACAACTTTGTGTTGGTTAACAGAGTATGCATACATTTTTGAGCGTAAACCAACAAACTCTAACATAATTTTACCGTGATTTTCATCTTTCATTAAGCCTGGCACTTTTTTGTTAACTAATGGAATGTTATAAACGTTATCGGGATCATAGTCTGAGGTATCAAATCTATTAATATCCTCTTTCATACTGTGATATATGTCGGGTACAGAGAAGGCATACACAAGACTGTCTGTATCCGTCTACAAGAGTTTGGCATTATTTTTAAATTTCTTTAAAATATAATTATAATGAAAATCATATAAAAAGGTTTTTGAAACATCTAATACCGAAAATCCTGCATATATAGGTTTATTCAAAAAAAACTTCCAATTTGTTCATTTCTATTATAATCATGTCGTTGTCAAATATAACACAACTATGATAATTGGGTTTGGATATAAGTGCGCGAGCCCCAAAGCAACCTTCCCATTTTGTGACTAAACGCACATCCTTATATTATCAAATTCATTTTTTGATTCCTGCCTTAACATTGTGTTCAAAGCTATATATGTTTTTAACCACGCCGACTGTTAGAAACGTAAAACCCGATTTACTTTAACTAGTCTTAATCCCTGCTCTAAATACATTTTTAAATTCCTATAGTGAAGAACGTAGTTACGTTTTGGGTACAATGTGAGCAATAATTTCTTTAATTTGGATTTGGAATACGGGGCTGGGGGTATCATGTGCTCAGGTGCCAAAGGTAGATCGCTATGGGACTCATGTAACTCTGTGGGGTAATCCAAGTCACAATCTATGATGTAACCAATGTCTGAATCGTTAGGATTATTTAATATGCATTCAATATTAGGCTCAGCGATGAAAGAAAATTCCCCATATGGTAAACATTCTTCCATTGTTCTTCCATAAAGGTTGTTAATATCATAATAAATTAAAAAGCTCGTTGGGATACTAGAATCGTAGCTTTCACCCATGTATTTATTATTAGCTTTCGCGTAACGGTTGGAACACTGTGATACTCCTCCTCTAATACCTCTTTCGATGAACATAACCATGTCGATATCGGTAAAATTTCTAATCTAACTTGAGAAATTTTTAACACTGCATCAAATGCCAAACCTGGCGCTGTATAATAATAAAGAGGGTCCAGTTGATATGCGCTTAAGCAGGTTCGACGAAAATTTTCAAAAACATCCGCCAAAAGTAAAACATCTGTTTTAGATATAAATCCGAGTATTGACCTAACGTTTCAAGTCTAAACGTATTCCAAACATTAACGGCATGCATATAATCTTTATCCGTAATATCTTTGTTTTGAAGCTTACTAAAAATGCAGTTTTGGAGGTAAAGTAGTTTCATTAAGTTTATCCCAAGAATCAACATATTCATATGGAAAGACTCCCTTACAAACTAATAAATTAAATTCATTATCACTATTACAATTTGATCGGGTAATATTTTTTTATCATTCTCCAAATATGATGACAATTTCTCAATACTGCTACTCATGAACCTAAAGGAGTCAATAAACCTATAGTGTATCCTTGTATTGTTGACTAATTTGGTGAATGAAATGTATTTTTCTTTATTTAACGGTAAAAGTTTGACCTGGCCCGGAAAACCGTTTGCTAATTCGCGAATAATAAAGTGTGAATCATAACCACTAAGATTGTGAAATACTACAGGTATAACAAGGAATACCTTAAAATTTAAATTACATCCTCTGTGTGCCGCGGATCTATACTTTCCTGTCAAATGATCGTGGTCTCTAACTTTAATATTATCCCCCGTAAATGGTTTCCTACAAATATGACATACTACCGCATTCTCAAAATCTTTAATCTGATCTTGTGTTAGGTTATCCATTGGTACAACCATATTAAATATATTGTTAACCCAATACGCCAAATTTAATAATTCATTAACAAACCACGTAATACAATCTTCGCCCCTGTACAACTGAAATTTAGAATGAGTCGTTATAAGAACATTTCAAATAATATGCTATACTAAAGGGAACATGTTTTTCGCATACACGTGTATTACTTCCTTCATCGTCTACCCGAGAGGATTTTTCAAGTATGCTTTCAAGGTCTGCATAAATGACGAACGGTACTTTTTCTTGATATGTGAAATGTTTAAATTCTAAAAATTTTTCATCGTCACTCATCGGTAATCTAGAGGAACACGTATTAATTTCGTGACAACGAGCTATATGCTTTTCTAAAAGAATGCTTGTAGAGAAATGATTCAGACATCGATTACAAAAAATTTTTTTATGATCCCTATTGGATAGTTGCTTGGCAAACAGAGCTGACATACTTTTTATCCAAGTAAAGTGATAAAGTGTATTATTGCTATTAATGTAACTTGGTATACCTTCTTCTGCACCACATTTGTTATTTGAATCGCAAGGTAAAATCAGTAAATTAATTGACTCTCTGTTATTCATGTGGTTCTTACTTAATAAAAATGGAAACACTTATTTACCCTTTACACAATATAAGTTAATTGAAAGGTTGTTTAACTTTTCAAATTTGCCGATGTCGTTTAATTTAATAGGAAACTGAATAGATTCATATTTTAAAATATCGCTAAAATGAGGATAACTAAAAACTCTATCGTTATGATTTTGTACTGGAAATAAAGCAGATACTATAGCCCACTAGAAACAATATTCATCATTATTTTTTACATTAACAACTGCTCGCTTCATTGCTATGAAATTAGGTACTTTAACATACGTCGAAACACCTCCCTTATAGGAATGTAACTGTTAATATTAACCTTTAAGTGTAAAATTTCTTGCAATGCCCATCCCTGAACCCCTTTCCGCAAACTCTTCTAATTTTGCCTGAAGTTTATCGAATACATGCGTTTTGTACCATTGTTTAAGATCGGTACCAACATCTATAATTTCATTTTGGAAGCAAACGTTTTTAAGTCAAAGCTCAAGGTTTTGAGGTTGAATGAAATGACACGCTAAAACGACATTTACTTTAAGCATTGATTGTCGTAACATTACATTAATTTTCTCGAAAAACTTTTATAAGCACATTTCAAGAATACTAGCGGATCTTTAATATTTAAATTGACTATAATACCTGTAAGTAATCTGTCATTGAAGCAAGATTGTACATCGTGCCACTGCAAGTTACTTGAACTGATTGCTACACCAGCGCCTCTTTTATCTAAAGTCTGTCTTAATTGATTTAATTTCCCCAGATAACATTTGAGAATTGATAAATTACCTTCAAGTCTAAGTGGATTTTCATTTACAGTATACATTTGAATTTTAATACATTTTTTCAAAGTCCTGATATTATTTCTTAACATATGAATATGCCTGGTTATTTCATCCTTAGTTTTCAATAGTTTAATAGCTTTGCGAATTACCTTAATTAATTCACTACTTGTAACAGAAACCGAATTTATATTCATATCTAATTATTTTAACTGCTTATTTACCTTAGAAGCTATAATATTCAATGTAAACAAATATTATTTAAATTCACACAGACACACACAAACAATTTTAAAAAATCAGCGTAACTGGGGAGTGACTTTTGTTAACTATTTTCAGACTACAAAAACACTTTAGAACTATTACAAAGACAATTGTCGGAAGGTAATCGCTCTTTAACTTTAAGCTGCGATATCTGCCATCTTACCGTACATCATCGGTTTATATACCTTCTCAAGTTAACGATACAGGGTACAATAACCCGATGGTCAACGAGTTTATGGAACATTGATGTCCTTCAAAAGATAAGAAATAGAGCAAGGTTATAAAATAGTAAAGCGCATAAGACAATATATATATATATATATATATATATATATATATATATATATATATATATATATATATATATATATATATATATCAGGTGATTCAGAAGTGGCAATATTTTAAAAATATGTCGAGGAAGCCAAAATAAGTAAAATAAACTCAAATGTTCAAGTCCGATTTTCATTTGTTTCAGAGATATTTAAAAAGCAAACAAAAATTTATTACAAAATCAATTATAAAAATAAACAATATAGCATTAATTTACGAAAAATGTTCGAAGCATTAATTTACGAAAAATTTTCGAAAACACCACCGCCCACTTGGATACACTTATTTGCGCGTTTATAAACTGCACTAGTAGCGAGTTTCAATGAACGATTGTTCGCTCTAATGATAGCTGCTGCATTAAGAATGCGATCTAGTAACGCTTCCCTCGTTTCCACTTTGGTAGCATAAACTAACGACTTCATCCATCCCCAAAGGCAAAAATCGAGGGGAGTGAGATCCGGTGATCTCGGTGGCCAAGGAAGCGGACCACCTCTGCCAATCCAAAGATCGCCGAAAGTGGTATTCAGAAAATTTCGTACATTATTTGAATAGTGAGGAGGCGCTCCATCATGTTGGAAGATAATTCGTTGTCGAATATTTAAAGGTGCTTCGTCCAATATTTGTTCTAAATGGTCTTCTAAAAAACGTAAATATCCTTGTCCAGTAAGGCGCGCATCTAATACGAAAGGAACGATTAATTGATCATTTGGAATACCGCACCAAACGTTAATGCTAAATCAATGTTGGAAATTGTGTTCTATCGTAGCATGGGGATTTTCGTCCGACCATCGATGATTATTGTGGCAATTGTTAATTCCATCTCGCGTAAATTGAGCTTCATCCGACCACAAAATGTCTTTACACAATCTTCTGTTTTCCCGAATCCAATGACAAAATTGTAGCCTTAAAGGATAATCGCCTTCGTGGAGATTTTGTACTTTTTGCAAATGATAAGCGTTCAAACCTTGTTGCTTAAGTGTTTTCCAAGCCATTGTTAGTGGTATTTCAAATTGGATTGCGATGCGCCTTGTACTTATCTCTGGATTTTCGTCTACCACATCCAGAATATCTTCTTCAAGTCCAACAGCGATTCCGTGTTCTCTTTCAGAAACAATACTTGCACTTGAAATGTCCCAGTTTCGTCGGAATGTGTAAAAACAGTTTGAAATACTCGCTTGTTAGGAACTCTTCGATTCGGAAAATGACGTCGATACTCCTCCACTGCACGAACATTACTACCATTACAGAACCCATAAACAAATATCATATCGGCATATTCTTTATGACTAAATTTGAGGGGCATTTTTACAACTTCATAAAACTAATGTTGAACAACTGTCACTTTAACAACTAACTGTCAGTTTTCATTTCAGTTGCCTACTTTCACCTAATTACACATAAGTTCTGGTTGCGTAATCCAGAAAGTCAACTCTTAAAAATAAATACCCTGTTAGAATTTTGCAAATATTGGCGATAGTGAGAACGTTCTTGGTGAGAATTTATTAGCCGCCAAATTTAAAGTTACTAAAAGGGCAATAATTATTTTAAAAGTTTCCTTTCTGGATTTCGCTCTCAGAATTACGTGCATAAGGTCAATACATCAACGTACTTCGTAATAGGCAAAAATTGATGAGATTTGACATTTTAAGAAAAGTCAATTATCCCTGAAACAAATGAAAATCGGACTTAAACATATGAGTTTATTTTACTTATTTTGGCTTCCTCGACATATCTTTAAAATATTGCCACTTCCTCGCGAATCACCCTGTATATATATATAATGAACCAAGGCCGCCTTTCAATATCGTAAAAGATTGACAACCAAAGCGCTTAAAGTTACATTTTTTGGGCATTTCCCGTAGGGTGAATGACCCCCAAAAATTGCCAAAAAATGTAATTTGACACCCCAAAATTACCAAAAAAAATGTAATTTGACACCCCCAAAATTACCAAAAAAATGTAATTTGACACCCCCAAAATTACCAAAAAACGTAATTTGACACCCCCAAAATTACCAAAAAATGTAATTTGACGCTCTCAAAATTACCAAAAAATGTAATTTGACACCTCCCAAAAATTGACTGAAAAATGTAATTTGACTCCCTCAAAAATTGCCAAAAATTGTAATTTGACACCCTCAAAATTACGTGAAAATGCAATTTGACACCTACAAAATTACCAAAAATGTAATTTGACACCTGAAAATTGCAACATAAAATGTAATTTGACACCTCCAAAATTATCGAAAAATGTAATTTGACACCCCCACAAAATTGTGGAAAAATGTAAATTTGACAATCCCCGAAATTGCCATGAAATGTAATTTGACACACCTCAAAAATTACCTCAATATAATGTAATATGACACCCTTCAAAAATTATAGAAAATTGCCAACAATTAAAGTTTGACATCCAATTGATTATACTAGCTGTTGTCAAAAATTTTGCTACTAATTTTATAGATCACATAATTACCTTGGGTTAGTCCCTTAACCTTATTTAAGTTAACGAACTACTCTCACATATGTTCATTCATTACCCTTATCATTTCCGCTTGTTTTGTCAACGTTAACAAAAGCTACACCTATATATACGTTTAACATTGCACTTCTTATTCAGTTATTATATGTACATCTACATTGCAATATCACGTATACATATATACATTACAATGGCGTCATTATGCAAAAAAACGAAATTGACCTTAAAAAAGAAAAATAACGAAAAACCACAAATACTGCAGCACTTGCTGGTGCAGCCAGCTAGTAGTACTGGTGTATCACTACCGCAGCCACTACCACCATTATCATCACCTGCAGATATTCCTGTGATAAGTATCCGGGACAGTGATATCGAAGAAGATTTTGCACGCTACTTCGAAAAGTAAGTTACTTATTTCTTAATTTATGTATGATGATTGCATTATTAATGTGATTCATTTTCCACTTACAGTATCACTCCTGCTACTACCGCGGTAGCATCGCCGGGGTGGTTGCGTGGGGGTAAAAACCTCCTGCTGCTCGACATGCCTTCGCAAGGGCACCAACTCCCTGAGACGTGTCAACCCCCCGAGCCCGCGGTAAGGCTGCATCATCCGCGGGAAACAAATTTGGAGTGGCTGCGTGATTTCTGCATTTCGAACCAAGATCGTGTGGCTGAACTTAGGAATCGTGTGGCCCGGCTAACTAAGGAGTTAGCTGAGGCCACGGACGAGTTGGCATCGGTCGAAAAAACTGGTCGGAATGCAGAACTAGTGTTTCGTGCCTTGGACAATATGGATCCTTAGAGTGTTAAGTGTAGTTTAGTGTAGTTTAGTTTTTTTATTATTTTTTCTAAAGTAGTTTTAATTGTTGTTATTTGTAAAATAAATGTTTTTCTTTTTTCGACTTTTTTTTCTTATAGTGAAATATTCAGATCACCTATAATGTGTAGAGGTTTTGAAAATAAACGTTTTAATTCTTTTTACTTTTTTCCTTAAGGTGAAATATTCACATCACCTATAACTATAAAAGTATTGCAATTGCAATTTTACATGTGGAATTAAACATAAACAGTAAAAAATCATAAGTAGTTGCATAACGATTTTGCACAATTTTTCCAAGTTCAAAATCTCTTTGATGTCACTAAAGTTTTAGTAAGATGAAATTTGTTTTTCGTTACATGATTATCCATTTATTTCGTTAAATATTATACTTAAATACAGTTTTTAAAAGATTCTTGTTATAGGATACAAATTTCCTTAATAAAACATCTAACTCGGTAACATAATAATAATAATATTTAGAACAAAATCTCAAATTTTACATGATTTTTAAAAATGTACATACTTTTCTTAAAACAAGCATTAGAAATTTATATGCGAAAATGCGAACTTATGATTTTATAATATAGTTAAATCAAACTTCATAACACATTATTTATTTATTTTGCACCCTTCTTATTTTTAAACTCTTCATCTTCAGCTTCACCTCGTACATTTCCAACGTTCTCATCACTATATAATATAATTGTTAGACTAGTGTTATTTGTAAATAAATTTTATTTTTTCTATTTTACTTTATTTCTTATAGTGAAATATTCAGATCACCTATAATGTGTAGAGGTTGTGAAAATAAATGTTTTAATTCTTTTTTCCTTAAGGTAAAATATTCACATCAACTATAACACAGTTTTAATAAGATGAAATTTGTTTTTGTTACATGATTATCCATTTATTTCGTTAAAATATTATACATAAATACGGTTTTTAAAAGATTCTTTTTATAGGATTCAAATTTCCGTAATGAAACATCTAATTGGGTAACTTAATATTTGGAAGAACAAAATCCCAAATTTTACATGATTTAAAAAAAATTACATACTTTTCTTAAAAACAAGCATTAGAAATTTATATGTGAAAATGCGTACACCCCTAAATCTACCTTCTAAATCTTTAATTTTTCATATCAACACCTCCAACCTCTTCTTTCACTCAACAATAGTTCATACTTGTTCTTTTTTATTTCCATACTCGAAGCTGTTTCATTCTTCTATTTATTTCATACACCTCTAAATCTATCTTTAAATCTTAAATTTTTCGTATCAACACCTCCAACGTCTTCTTTCGCTCCACAATAGTTAATACTTGTTCTTTTCTTGCGTTTCCTATCTTGCATACTACCATTTTCGTCATTTCTGCTAATACTAAATCACACACACCCAAGGAAGCCTTTTTATTATAAATCTACATCCTTCAAAACCGCTAACCTAGGCTTCTTCTTCTTCTTTCCATGAACTTATTCTATTTTTACACTTCTAAGAAATGTTATACGATATCCCTACAGATCAATAATCTTTGACCTTGACCACTACACTTTTAGACTTCTAAGAATTGTAATATGATGATGAAGATGACATTGCAATTTCTATTTTTACTTTGACCTTCACCTGCTCCAAAAATTTAAATTCCCCGCCAAAAGCATGCTTCAAACGTCCTTGAGGCGTGGAGCGCGTTCTGGCATAATGAGAAAACTCACTTGACCTTGAAATAAATCCCATAAGATTTACATGGGTGACCTTGAAGTGGAGTAGCTCCGGCCTCATATTACTACTCTAACGCGGCGTACCCCCAAGGATTAGTGATAGCTCCCACACTTTTGCTACTATACATAAACGACCTCATTTCCTCAACAACTAACTCGATCCATTGCTTTGCAGACAACAGCACTCTACATTACAGTTCTTTTCAGTTTTCTCACAACAATAAATCTAGCCAGGACAATGAAAATGGCAACCTCAATGAACAGTGCCCTAGGATGTATCCTTGAATGGGAAAGGAATAATCTAGTCACGTTCAACGCCGATAAAAGCAAGTGTTGTCTTGTGTCCACCAATAAAGACCGATCATTTTCTGCTGTAAATATGAATGGCTTACATCTCAAGTCTCCAAACTCTATTTCTATTTAGGTATGTCCGTATCAACAAACCTTTCATGGGTTGACCACCTTTGGTCAGCCAGAAAAAGATCTGGACTTTCTATACAGATCTAAACAGTACTTCACATCGCAATAACCTCTTTTACTGTACCAGGCTCAAATTCGACCTCATCTGGAATACAATTTCCACCTCTGAGTCAGTGCTCCCCAATACGCCCTTGATATGGTAAACCGCATCCAAAAAAGAGGTATAAGATTTATAAATGACCCGTGTCTAACTTATATCTACAGTATCTTGAGCATAGAAGAATAGTTTCGGTTTTTTCCTTGTTCACCTGTCGACTAAAATGGGGAGGAGCCCCATCTTGTTGAAGAAACATTTGTTGTCTTGTTAGTAAAGGTACTTCTTCCAAAAGCGGTAGCAATTCATTCCGCAAAAAGTTAGCATATGCTTCTTCTGTAAGACGTTCCTCAAACAAAAAAGGTCCACTAAGTTGATCGTCAATCATACCACACCATACATTAACAGAAAATCTGCGCTGAAAGTTAGCTTCTGTTGTACCATGTGGATTTTCATCTGACCACAAATGAGAATTGCGTGTATTGTTCACTCCATCTCTAGTAAATTGCGCCTCGTCACTAAATGAAATGAATGGAACTAGTTGTGGATTTTCTTGTAGCCACTGGCAGAAATTCAACCGCAAAGCAAAATCTCCAGGTTCAAGGTGCTGAACGTTTTGTGTATGATAGGGATACAAAAGCCCATCATGTAATGTTTGCCATACTGACATACGGGGGGACTCCCGTTCGAGAAGAAATTCTTCTAACACTCAACCCTGGACTCCGATCAACCATCTGTAGAATGTTTTCTTGCTCATTCACATTTAACTCCACAGGACGATCAGATCTTATTGAAACTGATGGAAATGAACCATGAGTTCGAACGTGTTGAATCACAGAAGAAAAGGTTTGGTGATTTGGAATCCTCCTGTTGGGAAATCTTCGTTCATATTCCCTAACGGCAGCTCTCGCATTTCCATCACAAAATCCATAAATGTAAATGATGTCAGTATACTCTTCGTTAGAAAATTGAAAAGGCATTTTAAATTTAAATTACACTTAATTTACTACAATCCACTTTGTCATTATTAGAACACAAACGAATAAATGACAGATTGTTTCGGTTTTGTTTTTCCAGTTGACTAATAATAATTACTTTTGAAAAATATGTGATCATTTATAAACTTTAAACGCTTGTATCTGGGTAACTATTGCGAATCAGACCTATGTTTGTGGGACTTTTTTACTTAAATTGATCCAACGAACATACCATTTCAGTTTTACAGTTCCTCACCGGACACCCTTATATATATATATATATATATATATATATATATATATATATATTCTCACTCACATCTATACGCTTTGTGTCCCGAACTTCTTACTGGAAAGGCGCTATTACTGTATCGGGAGCATAAAGAATCCTTAACTGCTTGGGAAGACTCTTTTAAAATCAGAATTTACTCCGACGAATTATGATGAACGACTGTTAAAGGAAATTAAGGCTCGTACTATGGGACCTTCAGAATCTATAGGAATATATGTAGCGACTATGCATAGCTTATTCCAAGTATTACTTATACCTCTCTCTCCTGAACGATAACTTGAGATCCTGAGACGCAATATTTCTCCGTTTTATCAAACTTCTTTGGCTTTGACCGTAATCACTTCTCTCACGCAATTGATTACTTTTGGCATAAAGCTCGAATACAATAGATGTCCTATCGAAACTTTTAGACCTCCTCCTTCTCGTCGTACTTCTAAATTACTAGAACCAAACTTAGCATACGTAGATTCTACTAGTGACGCACCAACTTCTTTGACTAATATTCGTAAACCTACTTCTTGCGCTGTAAATACCTTATCTACTTCTTCATCTCCTTCACCATCTACGTTGCGTTGCTGGAATTGCCAGAAACGGGGACATACTTCGCCTAGGTGTTCAGAATCACAGAATAGGCATTGTTACGGTTTTGGTAGACCAGGGTTTACCAAATTCAACTGTACTAAATGTAATTCTCGCTAGAGAAAATAATTCTAGAGGCTTCTGACCGAGTAGAAGACTGTTCTCCCTATATTCTCGGATACTCCTTTTTCGGGTCTTCCCGACCAACAGCGGTTTCTTCTTGACCTTATATTCTCGAGTGTTCGCAACGACGAACGATCTTACCTAAATGTCTCAATCATTGGACAAATGTTCAAAGGCCTTCTTGATAGTGGATCCTCACGAACCATACTTGGTTAGAATGGATGGAATACCGTACGACGGCTACATATCTCACTTTTGACGGACAAATCTCCTTTATTTTGTTCAGTGGCTAATGGTGGCAAATGCCAGATTCTTAGACACGTTCCTCATCCGATCACAGTCCAGGATAGAACTGTAGTTATAGATGTACTAGTGGTACCAGAGGTTTCTCAACCACTTATTTGGGAATAGATTTTTGGAGGGCGATTGATTTCGACCCAGATTTCCGACAGGGTCATTGATCTTTTGGACCTACTCCAGTACTCAACGCTATAACTACCGAACACATAAACTCTCTCGACGAATTATCTCTGTCTGAACAAGACTCACTGAAAACTCTTTTGAATACGGATTTTCCTTTAGCTTCCGACACTCTCGGCTGTACTTCGCTAATAGAACATAAGATTGTTACTGATGCAGAACCGATCAAACAACGATACTATCCGTTATCGCCTACCTTATAGACTATCGAAGAGAAGGAACTTGATGCGATGTTGGCTATGGGAGATGTAGAACCTTCTACTAGTCCTTGGTCTAGTCCAATAGTCCTAGTACGGAAAAAGGATAAATCCTATCGATTTTGTATCGACTTTAGAAAAGTTAACGCCGTGACGCATTAGGATGCTTACCTTTTACCTTATACTACTTCTATTTTGGATCGTTTACATGATGCTCTGTTCTTGTCCAGTTTGGACATTCTTTCTGCTTGTTGGCAAATACCTCTCTCTGAAAATTCTAAACCTCTCACTGCTTTTACCGAAGCAAAATTTCGTTCTCTCCGATGCGTCTCGGTACTTTAATGCCAAGTTCGCAACGAAGTTCGTGGGTCCGTGCCATATATATCCAGTAGTGTCTCCTTGGACCTACGACTTGCAAGACTCTAAGGGAAAATCTCTAGGTATTTGCCATGCAAAGGATCTTAAGCCTCAGGTGTCGATACCCCTGCCTCTTCTGATGCTGCCTCGGTAGTGGATGAATCCACCTCTACTGATATCGTTCTTACTAAGAAGAAGGGTATTCCTGTGAGGAATCCAAAACGCCGTAAACGGCATAAATAGTGTCTATGTTACTACGAATTTTTTTAGGTGGCTGATTGGGATCTTCTGTAGGGAAGGTTATTTAGGGTTACAGTCAACTCTGTCTTTTCGTTCTTCGAGTGTATCCCTGCTCGAACATCGGAGCCCTAGAATGGGGTTGGTCTGGGTTGAGAGTTTTTAGGTTGGCGCTCCTATAGCACATCAGGGGTTGGGAGCGGGGGCGTAATTCACTAAGTATGTCTAGATACTTACCCAAACTCAAATTCCTTATCTGCTTTGTGTTCCCAACAACTTACCTTACACATTTTTATTTAACTCCCAATTCATTTGTTTTAGTTTTGGAGGGCTGTACCGCCTAACGGTAGACTTTATTTTACGCTACGCGTTTGAAGATTGTACTTGGAGTTTGCTGAGCATAAAGCTGAGCTAATCTGTGGTAGACCGAACTATCCTCTACTCCTCTTGCTTCCTTTCATTTCCTCTCTTTGGGAGAATTCTCGACCTCTCGGGGTATAAGACGCCCCCTTCCTTGCCTTCTTAGTGGATAGGGGGAGGGAGCGGCAAGAGGCGCCTCTTCCCTTTAGGCAAGCCCTTCTGATGCCAGTGAGGGTCGCTTCACTTTTATGAGCAACGAACCGTACGGTTGGAGGACGTAGTAGGTTTGTGTTTTATTTTATTTTATAGTTTTATTTAGTTATGACCTAGTACCAGTTGAATGCTGAAGGGCTCAGGTGGGAGTTGGAGCCAGGATGTCCGCGCATCTGGTATGTAAGATCTTCGGAAGTGAATATTGTTGGTTCTGGGGTGAATTACGCCCGCCACGTGGGTTCCACGAGGTGTCTCGTTTTTGTCCGCTTTGTTGGGGTTTCAAAATTTCAGGTGGGGTTTTTGACTTTGCTAAGGGGGGGTTTGTAACGTGTAATTCGAGAAACGGAATTTTGTTAGGCAACACACTTTACACTCCAATTTGGGAACAATAGGAGTATCTAGTTTCAATTTTATTAGATAACGTGGCAACAGTGCATCTATTTGTGTTCAATTTATAAATTTAAAGCGTGATAAGGCCGAATTTTGGGATTTGTTAAAAAGAAACATGTGACTTCTTTTCTAGTTTCTGGTGGGAGTAACGAACGCCATTTTAAGAAATACGGAAATTGTTGCGTTTTAAGTAATTTGCGATGGTCAAGATTTTTCTGTAACATCTATAAAATTAACACTTCATAGGAATTACATACAGTGGATACTAGTTTTACATTCTTGGCCATAGTTAAATTTGATACTGCATATTTGTAGTGCTCGTTTCGACGGATTTAAAAAACCGTTCTCATTGAATCAAGAGGTGACTTAAATTGTTTCTTTCTTTTTTCACCCCTGATTAAACCTTTACATTAATAAATTACATGTGTTCTAAGTCTACATAAATTAAAATAACAATTTAGTATGCAGTGCAAAAGCTAAAACAAAATGGTTTCTCTATGTTTCTTTCTCTGATTGTGATTGTGGTCCTTTCGTCGCTCTTCAGTTCAATCAATGCTATAACGGATTGTCCCACCGTTATGCGAACTACTCCTTCACACCTGGATAGGAACATCCAAATAACTACTACGTGACGACTGACTATCGAGCGGGTTATACACCAGCCCGCAGAAGGATTACTCGACTCTCGCTAAAACAACATTAAGCTTAAGTCCCGTAAGACACACAAACAGTCCTTTTACCATCAATTGATTGGTGAGTCTCTTAAATGTTTAATTACGCCATATCGGTACTCTGGATCGATAGACAATTGTTTTAAGGGAATTATATCTACAGAGGTTATGTTTCTGAAAGCATAAAATGTTTACTTAAGTTTAATTAAGGTTTTCTCTTGTTCGTACTTACTGAAGTGTTCCCTTCTTCCTTATTATTTTGTTTCTTCAGTACTTTACTTAGAACACTTTAGAAATTTAATTTGGGATTGTAATTGTATTAGAGTCAGCTGTGGTTAGGTACATCTGATCACTGTGAAGTTTGCTCCTGTATTTAAGTTAGGCAAGTATATACGGAGATCCGCATTCTAACCAAAGACTGATGTGCTTGTAAATTAAAACGCTTTATGCTGGGTGATTCACATAATGAGTAAATAAATACTGCTCAAAATTGAATTGTTAAATTTACGCTTTGTATTCCTTTATTTGCTATGTGTTAATATCTAAACTCTCTCTAATTGTTACGTTCTAACAAACGTTCATAAATAAGGGAGCTATTGTTAATTCATGAATGTGAATATTTTAGCCTTCAGCTGGAATTTTCTTACATTATTTTTTTGTTCGTTGGGTAAAGCTTTAGCGTTTGTGAACATTAAAGATAATTCTAATTCATGCTTATAGTTTTGTGGTTAACAAAACTAGCAGACTATCATTTTTATGTGCGTTGCTTGCAAATTTTCCTTTAATTTACTTTATTTTGTGTTTTGCTCATTAAGTATTTTCAGATTTAAACATTTTTATGCAATGCTAGACATCTGGCTGATAATTTTGGTTATTTATATGTAAGTCAGGTTATGTATATATATATATATATATATATATATATATATATATAATAACTATTATAGCAAACATATTACACGCTTTTATTTAACTCGCACTGTTTGTATGTTGTATGCGTCAAAATTTGTAATTGACTGGCCACTTCTACACGTTCAATCGACTTACGTATTCCCGGTGACAATAAAATCTTTTAGCATTTATGGTTCATAAACGACAATTTACAAAGTCAACGGCCATACCACGTTGAAAGCACCGGTTCTCGTCCCACAGTCCTGAGCTTCCGAAGTGTAAGTGTGTACAATAAAAATCAAAGTAGCTAAATAAAGTGCCACCGCTTTTCGCGGAACGCAAAGTAAGTATTTTATATAATAATAACTTAGTGATTAGCATTTAAGTATGTAAATATAATAACAGGTGTAAGTCCTGTAAACAAACAATCAGTGCTCTAGTTTTAGTAACCGTACAAACAACGTTTTTAGTAATACGTAGTTAGTGATCCAAAACATTTCTAGCCCTACGAACCTTAAAAGTGACAATATAAATAAGCGTTCGGTTAAATCAAACTTCATAACTAAACCTAAAATAGAAATAATAAACAATACTATAGTACCCAAACATTTAATTAACGACGACGAACTCAATAGTGATGTATTAAAATATGTGAAAAAGACACAAATTTAAACATTGAAGAATGCAATATAGCAAACGCAGGTAGCAGGCGCGCAAACCGACAGTCCGCAGATAC
This sequence comes from Vesta saturnalis, assembly GCA_036346205.1. Classification (NCBI taxonomy): domain Eukaryota; kingdom Metazoa; phylum Arthropoda; class Insecta; order Coleoptera; family Lampyridae; genus Vesta; species Vesta saturnalis. The sequence goes on along the minus strand of JARFJB010001722.1, from coordinate 1,340,941 downwards.
AAAGGACCCTTCAACAACCACAGGCGAATGTACCGTTAAGCCTAAACTACTCGTTGAAACACCAACAATGAAAAGATTGGATGAAATAGAAAACACCGCAAGCATAAAAGATGCAGTTATTCCAAAGGTAAATCCGGTAAATGAATCCAAGCATTAAAAGAGCGGTACAGAACAAAATATTAAAAACTAAAACTTCACAAACGGAAACGCGCAACAAATATTCAGCACTGTTCGACGAGGAACACGGGGACGATGATGAAATGGAATTTGAAAGCACCACGGAAGCTAAAGAAACAGAAGTTATAGCACGGGAACCGGAACAAGGCGCGCACATGATATTTACAGAAAATAAAAATACAAAAAAAGAAAAACTTCCACCCATTGTAATCCACGACGCTATACCCAATCACAGTAATTTAATTAATTTTATAAAACGAATAACTAAAAAGGGTTCGAGATAAGATATAATAAACAAAATACAAATATATATATATATATATATATATATATATATATATATACGTACGACAAATTTAAACAATAGATTGAAATGGGACGAAGTACAAATCCATACGTACACCCTAAAAATGAGAAAACCCACGCTTTCGTCCTGCGAGGATTAGATCATGACCCGGAAGCGGACGAAGTTAAAGCGGAATTACAGGAGATACATAGAATAAATGTTCAAAACGTATGCAAAATTCGGGGCACAAAAACGCCGGCATACCTAGTATTAACGCAAAACACAACCAAACTGCGACCACTACAAACCCAAATTAAAATAGTTCATCACGTGAGAATCTCCTGGGAGAGGCACTACACCAACAACAGAATTACAAAATGCCAAGCCTGTGCCTGTACGAAGGACAAAAATACAGCCGCGACGTGCGCCAACTGCGGGGAAGTCATACCGCGAACAGCACGTCCTGCAAAACATATCAGAAGGCAGTGAAAGAAATAGAACAGAGGAAACGACGACTGGTGTCAAAACCCACCCATTACAATCCAGCTCCGGCCCCAAAAGAAAATATCTGTGAAAAAAGGGCACAATTACAAAAAGAACAGCAGGAGCAGCAACACCATCAGAACTGGAACCAACCAAACGCAAACAGCGAAGCCGGAGATAGAAACGATAGCAGCAGCAACAACAACACCAGCCTGTCGGCCTTCCAGGAGTTACCGGCAGAGATCAATACCCTAAAAAACCTGGTAGATCTACGTAGTATGCTGGGGCAGGTAAGAAATCTAAACCAAATATTAGTAAAGTGCAAAACAAACCAGGAAAGAACCATAGCTTTTCTAAGTTTTATAAATGACATTAATGGATAAAAAGCTAAAAATAATATATTGGAACGCGAACGCAATAAAAAACAAAAAATCAGAATTAATTAACTACTTAAAACAAATCAACATAGACATTATGCTACTTAGCGAGACCTACCTAACACGAACCGACAAACTCAAAATTAGACGCTACAGCATCGTAAGAAAAGACAGACACGGACATGGAGGTGGCTTGGCCATGGCAATACAAAATAATATACCTTACACAAACATACCAATCAGTAACATAACCATAGAAAATATTTGTATAAAACTACGAAACAACACTTACATAGCAGCCGTGTACAACAGACCTAACAACCAATTCACTGGAAACTGTATTGACAACCTGACGAAAATCGGTAACAAAGTACTTGGAATAGGAGACTTAACGCTAGACATACAACATGGAACTGCCACAGGTACAACAACAACGGCAACACTCTATAACAATATGTTTACAATACAAACGACACGCATATCCACTACCCAGACACCCCCACCCACTATCCGCTCAATAACACAACACCAACGACTATTTATGTAATGATTAATAAAAAAGTGACCGACAACACAAACCCGATCTCTCTACCCGAATTAAACTCAGACCACAACCCAATACATACAGTGCTTAAAAACGTCCATAACGAAAACAGTACAAAAACCTTATACATTTACAAAAACACGAACTGGCACATTCTCAGAGAAGAGATAAATAAAAACATAGTTATAGGTAATAAGATAAACACAGTAACCCAACCAGAAACGGAACTGACAAAATTCACCGAAGTACTAAAAAACGCCAAAAAACATACACAAAAAATAGTCATAGACAATATCTATAATTTTCTTATATATGTACCGATTTTAAAACTAAAAGCATTTTTGGATTCTACACAATTTTTTCTTTCATTAGGTACCACTTTTGCTATACTTCCTTGCCTTTTTTACAAATTAAATGTTCAGCAAAATTTTTATGTACAAAATTCACTACAACTAATTTAATCTATTTTCTACAGAAAAACTAACGCCAGAAATGGATTCTGTGGATCAAACTACAGAAGAATGTCACTGTCTCGATCAATTTTATGGTTTAATATAGAAAATTCCATCTCACATTTTTAATTGAAATATCCTAACTTGGTTTTTGTCAATTTTAATTTTAAATTACATATAAAAATGTTAATTTAAGCTGAAACATATTTCAAACACGTCACCAAGTAAGTCAATAACATAATATTTCTTTATAATAACTTTTAAAGTTTGTAAGCCCTGTAAATTCTCTTAAATTCGTCTCAGTTTCTTACACTTTAACACTTATTTTAACTTCTTACGTTGATTCAAACAATTTTATTTTTGTTTTAGGATATATATATATATATATATATATATATATATATATATATATATATATATTGCTATCTGGAATACATAGATATAAATGAATTTACATGTGTTGCGAATAAGAAAACTGCATATTATACAGCTCCTATGAAACTCGGGAAGCAATTTATTGACAATATTCAATGTTTAGCCATGATCATACTTTTATATTGATGAAATTGGATTTAAATAGCCAACAACATGCCATATAACCACATTTGTACATGGTTTTATATATATATTTTGATTTTAAACAACCTACGCTTTATATACATGTTAGTTTAATTCCATCGAACTCTTTATGTGTATATAAATCTTTAACTTGAGCTAATATATGCTCTAATCAGTGATATACACCATAATATTATATATATATATATATATATATATATATATATATATATATATATATATATATATACCGGTGGTCGTAAAGGAAGGAATAAATTCAATATCTCGTAAAGTACAATTTTTTTCCAAAATCGCTCAGACCGTCGATTTTATATTTTTCGGGCATATTTTGCGAAAAAAAAATTTATACGGTGTCTCAAAAGATTAGCTAAAAATTTTTTCAAATTGCAACCCCATTTTTTTTGCATTTTTGGATTGCCCTTACAATTCTAAACATTTGTCATGCAGCATGTGCTATACCTAAGTCCAAGCGTTTTGTAGTTATTCGCATTCAAAATTTAAAAATTGAAAAAAGATCATGAAGAAAACGAAAAATAAAATAATTTTTATAACGTTTAGTTATATCGAAAACAATATTAAAACAATATTAAAACCACAAACTGCTACGAAAGACTAAGTGAAGAAGAAGTTGATGATAAAGCCGACATGGAAATAACCAATGAAAATAAGGGTGCACAAGAAACTGATACCTCTAATAAAAAAAAAGAAACACCACCACCGCCAATACTACTGCGTGGTAAATTAAGGAATATAAAACTATAAACAACCTCAAAAAAGATATTAAAAATAAATGTTACGTTAAACACACACAAGACCGTACAAGTATTTATTTAAGTCCATACGCCGACTGGCTCGATATGAAAATATAAACGGGAAAGGAAGACATTGAGTTCCACACCTTCACCGCAAAAAAAGAAAAAACACACGGGTTTGTACTTCGAGGCCTTCGAGGATATAACCCCTGAGGAATTACGAGGAATTAACTCAAAAGTACGAACTTCCGATAAAGGAAGGGTATAGAATCTCCATACAAGGAGCACCATTATATCTCGTGGCCACCTCTAATAACATAAAACTACAGTTCCTAAACTTAAAAATAAAATACGTGTGCTACACTAAAATAAAGTGGGAAAGGCATATTAACAACCGCATTATAACACAATGCCACAGATGTTAAGAATGGTGACATGCAACAAGCATACCGACACTTACTAACAACAACAAACCCGCATTCACAGACCCAGAAAAAGCAGAAATGTTCGCAAAAACGTATGACGAAGTACGCACAATTGACATGGACAATATAACACAAGAACAAAAAGACATCATCAAAACGATACAAGACGTCATAAAAAAAATCAAAAGAACCTGATATAAAATGCCTGAAAAAAGTACAAATAACTCCCCGAAAAGGTCATGTTAATCTGAATACAAAAAATTGAAAAGCAATTGAATCCCTAACGAACAGTTTGAATTTCGACAAAAACACAGCACAGTACAACAAATAGTTAGAATAGTAAATGACATATCCATAAACTTGAAGAAAGATAATAATACAGTAATGACACTTCTAGACATTGAAAAAGCCTTCGATCGCGTTTGGATAGACGGACTTGTACGTAGGCTTAATAACTGCAACATTCCTTTACAAATCACCTTACTTATCCATTCATACCTTACTGACAAACAATTTCAGGTTAAAATCAACAATACCACGTTAGAATACAAACAGGTGTACAAACGCAGGTGTACCCCAAGGATCTGTACTTGCACCACAACTATTTAATTATTACGTCGCTGACATACCTGTTTTTACTAAGACTACAACAGCACTTTTCGCAGACGACACTGCAATATATGCAGAAGAAGTGGCATGCAAGCAAAATCAAATTCACTTGGACATATACACCAAATATTATGCCAAATGGATGATTAAAATAAATGTATAAAAAAATGAAACCATTGTCTTTACGAAAAAATTACGAACAACCGAATCTTCAAAAAATTAAAAATTAATAACAGAAGTATTGAACCAAAAAAATATGTTAAATATCTGGGAATGAGAATGGACAATCGATTATCACATACAAAACACATAAATGTATCCCCTATTAATGCAAAAATCAGTTATGAACACTTCCAACAAATCATTTTTATACAAAGCAGTCATCAGACCCGTGATAACTTACGCTGCACCAGCGTGGTGCAACGCATCCAAAACTGCAAAGCTAAAATTAGAGAGAATACAAAATAAATGCATGAGACTAATCACAAACAGCGACAGGTATGCTTCAATAACTTATATAAAATAGATGTACCTTGTATATAGATAAAAAAAATATTGTAAGGCAGGTTTTTATAATCAGTTTCCTGTCACTGCAATAGAATTGTAAAAATAAAACCCACATAGTTCCACAAAAATTAAATTTTTAATTGTCAATAGGGAATTTGATAGTAATCGATCGGTTTAAATAGCTTATATTATGGAAAAATTCACATCCGACCTTTTAATGCTGAGGTACAGAGAAACTATATTACGAAAACATTCACTATCGACCTATATAAATGGTTTATGTAATCTCATACCATAACATTCTTTTCAAATCTTTTTTTTTATAAACTTTAGACAAGTTTTGGCCTAATCCGTAAATATTTTTCATAAAATCGTCATAATAATCTGTTATCCATCTACCTTTTTTTCGTGGAGATCCGCATAGTATCGTTAAGCACGTTGTACTGTATCCTAGTCAAAACACCCTCTATGGCAATTAATAAAAATTTCATGGATACAACACAGAATTCTACTATTACATTACTGGAAGGGGGGAAAAGGGGGGCGGAGAAGCCTGCCGGATTAAAATTCTGACACACTAAGTTGATTAAAGGGATATTACACAATAATAAAGTTTGTTTTCACATGTGATGACCATTTCTTGGCCACAACCAAACTGTAAATTCACTGTCTGATTTCTGCATTATCATTAAACATAAATAATGTACCTTTCTAAATGATTAAACTAAACGATGCTACATGTAGCTATCTTTAATATGAGGCAAACCACCGGAAATTACAGTATGCATTCTTTAAGCATAGATCTGCAACCACACTGAAGTTCTTGTGGTAAGAAATTTTTATTTTATATACATATTAATTCATGAATTAAACCAATAGTTCACAAAAAAAAAGTTAATAATGTATATCAATAGGTGAGCACCAAACAATTAATACAAGGATTATTAAATAGAAACAATTTCCGATACTACACCGCTATAATAATTTACGTGCAGTTTATTTGCATATTTATTTACATATTTACTGGTTTGAGGAATATTTATAATTCTTATTCTTTTTAAATCTTTAAATACTATTTATTGCATAATATCCGTTATCTTAAATGTGTGGTTTATAAATCGCATTTTTTTGTAAATTAAATTTATTCGGTTATAATCATCGGAACATATTTGACTTTCTGGCCTTCGTGTAACCTTCTATCAGGTAGATTTTATTTTTGACCAGTTTTGTCACTTTTTGGTTTACCTGGATCCTTTGTGGTGGTACATGGTTTTTAACAGTCATCTTTTGCAAAGATAAATAAGAATGATTATATTTATTCCCAACTTTCATTTACTTCTGGCGTACGATGTCACCTTCCAAACTAACTTTGTAAAAAAATTACTATAGTGTGACTAAAAAGTCGTAACGAAAATATGTTTTTGTAATCGTTACTTTTAAAACATAAAGAGAAAAATGGTATATAACTAAATATATAAACTTTTTTATTTATGTATTTAATTTGACATTTGTCAACAAATACTTCAAAATTTAATTTTTTTCTAATTTTATGTGAACGATTACAAAAAAATGTATTCGCAACACGTGCGCTGTCACCTTTTTGGTGCTCGGCCATATATTTTATCCCTCGGCTACGCCTCGGGTAAAAAAGAACAGCCTCGCACCAAGAAACAGCGCACTAGTTGCGAAATCTACTATTAAAATATTAGTGTAGATAAAAACCCGGAAATTATACTAACCTACTATAATCATGGTGAAGTGTAATTTGCCTTAGCCTGATTGAAATCCCTAGTAGCCCCTCGCTTTTCGAATTTTTTTGTTTTGTGAGGCGTGGGTTGAAAGGCATAATAGCAGTGTATTTTCTTTTAGTACTGCTTTATAACAATTGGCAAAATGTAAAAAACAAACCATTATTGTTTGATCTGAATAATTTAATTCATTGCTTTCAAAAATTCCTATTTTTTATGACAGAGATGAAATAAGTTTGTTCATATGTAAAATTGATTTTTAATTAGTGTGATAAAACACATTTTTACCTTCCAACCTACATGTACAGACTGTCCCAAATTCGAGGGCAAGCATGGGGATCTCGCTTATTATAAGAGATAGGATATAGGTTTAAATTCGGCACTTTTGCTAAATTCGATGCCGAATAATAATCTGAAAAGAAATTTGAGCTAACTTGAATGGATTTGGTTTTATGCTCAAAAAACTAAAAATTTCGATTTTCATTTTTCGCGTTTGGCCACCTTATTATTAAGAATTTTCAAAATTCGATTAAACATTATTAAGGCACCTTTTTACGCACAATACTAATACGGTATTAAAAATATTATGTGACGTTTCGTTTATTCTGAACCATCATCAGGTTTATTTTTTCTTATGGGGGTTAAGATATATTTTTATGTCGTTGGATGGAGAATGTTATGCTGATTTTAGCAATATATAACACTCTATGGTTTGATCGACTGCGAACTAAAATAATGAGAAAAATACGAAGAACAAGATTCCACCTTTTTAGATCCAGCAAGGGATAATTACAGTAGTTCTACTTATTTAATTTGTTAAACTCGTTAGAACATCCAAAAAAATATAAAAACATTTAAACAATTTAAAAAAAAACATTAACAAACAACTCAAACAAGTACGTAACACGGTCATAATAGCGACAACGCAAATTTATCGATAGGTAACAACAAAATAATTACACAGACAAACAAACAAAAATTATTATAATAAATGTTCGAACAAGTTTCCTCCTTCTTGAATACAGTAACGAATTCTTCTTCTACAATTGTTTACGCTTCTTTGAATGGTTCGCCTGGGAATTTGACGAAGTTCATTAACAACCCAATTCTGGAGTTCTTCTATATTTTGCGGTGGCGTCTTATAAATCATATTTTTTAAATAGCCCCAGAGGAAGTAATCTAAAGGGGTTAAATCTGGACTTCTTGCTGGCCACCTAAGTGGTCCCCTATTTCCCATCCATTTATCAGGAAATTCGCCGTTAAGATATTCACTTATTATCGCAGCATTATGAGGAGAAACTCCGTACATTTGCCACCAGAGAGTCCATCTTTCGTTTAGCGGAACATCATCCAAAAGGTATGATATTTCGTGTATTAGAAATGCGAGGTAGCGTTGAGACGTTAGGATACCTTCGTAAATAATTGGCCCAAGGAGCCTATCCTTCCAGACTCCAACCCACACCTTAAAGGACCGGTGGCCTTGTACTCGCATTTGCCTGTTAATTCGTGGATTTTCAACGGACCAGTAGTGCTCGTTATTACGATTAAACATCCCATTAGTGGAAAAATTGCACTCATCCGTCCAAATTATTTGATTGAGAAAGTTGCGATTTTCCAGCATTTTGGTATTAAGTCGGTTACAAAAATCCAACCGTCTCATATCGTCCCCAGGCCGAAGAGTTTGACTAACGTGTAACTTAAATGGTTTATAACGGTGTTGCTTTAACACTCGCCAAACTGTCGTTTTTGGCACTTCAATAGTTTGCTCTATTTCTCTGGTAGATGTTGAAGGATTTTCTTGAACCTAAGATGGATAACATAAAGTCATAACTCTCCAAAAAAAAATGTCTGCTGAAATTAGCAGTGAAGTGAGTGGAAATTCTTATAATTAGTATAATACTAACAAATAGTACCTGATGTAATATTTCTTCTTCGGCATCTCTGTCTAATCTGCTACCATATGCATTTCGAGGTTTCTGAAAACATCCAAATTCTCCCAAATTTTGGTCTAATTTTAAAAAATATCTCTGGTTTGGTTGCTGCCTCTCCGGATATTCCTCTAAATATCTTTGTTCTGCTCTGACACTATTTCTATTGCAGCTATAAACTATCCTTATCATGTCTCGTTTTTCTGAATTTGAAAACATTCTAAAGAAACTTGCAAATTTTAAAGCACTAACACGAAGGCTCTTGCAGTTCTAATTGTAAAAAGGGTAATTTTTTACAATTAGAAAATGACATGACAAAAGCCGACTCCTGAGTTCTGTTTTATACATGGGTATCGTGATAATGTAATATTTAGTTTTTAATTTAAGAGTATTTTAGTTCGCAGTCGATCAAACCATGAAGTGTTATATATTGCTAAAATCAGCATAACATTCTCCATCCAACGCCATAAAAATATGTCTTAACCCTGATAAGAAAAAATAAACCTGATGATGGTTCAGAATAAACAAAACGTCGCATAATATTTTTGATACCGTATTAGTATTGTGCGTAAAAAGTTGACTTAATAATGTTTAATCGAATTTTGAAAATTCCTAATAATAAGGTAGCCAAACGCGAAAAACAAAAATCGAAATTTTTAGTTTTTTGAGCATAAAACCAAATCCATTCGAGTTAGCTCAAATTTCTTTTCAGATTATTACTCGGCATCGAATTTCGCAAAAGTGCCGAATTTAAACCTATATCCTATCTCTTATAATAAGCGAGATCCCCATGCTTGCCCTCGAATTTGGGACAGCCTGTACATATTATGTAGGTATGGAAGGTTATGCAATAGACTTTTTTTTTCACTATCGCTAAGTCGACTTATTAGTTCATTTTACAACTTTTGGCCAAGTTTCGCCATGATGTCTGGATGTGTATCTGTGTGGATGTACTTAAAACTTTGTATCTAAGCTTGTTTTCATTTCGCTTGGAGTTGATTAGATTTTGGGAGAAATCCAACGGCGGAGAGGGGGGTCTATTAGGGGCAGTTTTTGGTTTTTATCAAATATTTCTAAAACTTTAGCTGCATATTTCAAAGATATAAAAACACCTACGTAAGGTAAAATTTAAGTGCTAGTTCAACTTTTTTCAATATATGAGTAACAATTAATTTTATAAGAAAAAATGTAACCATATTTTTTAAAGGACGTACGTTTTCTTTATAAAGTTTCTTAATATAACGCTAGGTAAGTCTAAAAATGAATTAAATATGAATGAAAATGGTTAAACTGTGTTATTGATATCTTATAGAAGCAGGCGGCTTTGGAGCTTTTTTTTTAAGTTAACATGTATTTATGTCTATTTATTTCTATCTGACATGCAGTTTTAAACGTCATTCTGACATAGATTATTGTTTTTGTTTCTACAATTTTGCCTGTTTTCGTTATAAACGTATAAAAGGGGTTGCATCGCTTACAATGGCGTCAGAAGTAATATCGAAAGTTAAAATAGCCCAAATTTAATGCATATCTTGTTCCATTAGAATTGAAAGGGTGTTAAAAATGTGTCCTCCTCAATACATACTGTGAATGTAGTACCTACCTCATTTATGAAATTATTAATATACTTAAAGTTAGTTTTATTTCAATAAAACAATAAGTTGCAGAAACAATATACAGTAGTGGATAAATTCAATTGAAATGAGAATTTTTTTACGTCCGGCAAGGTCAATATGGACGATGGTTACATAAGGATATATTGAAAAAAAATTATCCTAAACAATAAAAAATTTAATTGTCAATGTAAGAAAACATTAAATTGTACATTTTGTTAAATTTATTTTAATTGTTTGCACGTTAGCAACTTGACGATAAATAACACCTGCAAAACATGCATCATGTGACAAGAGTTTATTTGGAGACGTTAAATTGTACCTTTTGTACCTTTGTGCACGTCAGTCACTAGTGTTCAGTTTTTTAATATAGGCAAGAGCATTGTTATCGTGAGTTTATCTACAGTAACCATGACGATAAATAACACCTGCAGCCCCTAAGGGCGTCTAGGAGTTAGGATCGGTTCCGTACTTTATTCAGGCCTTTGTTTAGATCAGCGTTCCGGTTAAGGGTCCTGGTAAGTGTAATTCCTAAGTAAATTATATCGTCACGAAGCGGTAATCTTTTCCCTTGCAGGGAAATAGTTACGTCGTTTTGTGAGAGCAATTTGTGTTGGGTATAAGCGGGGTGACGGAATAGGGTGGGCTTGTGTTTTGGTCGGATTTACGGAGACTCCCCATTGGTTGGCTCAATTATAGAAGTTCCATAGTGTAGTAGATATTCTATTGGAGGCGTTCTGCGTTGACCGATTAGCTGCCCAGAAAGCAGTGTCGTCGGCAAACTGTGCCAGGGATACTCCAGGAGTTGTCACGCTGGGGATGTCGTGTGCAAATATAAGGTACAGTATTGGGGCCAAGGCAGAACCCTGGGGTACGCCTGCTTGTGGGATACCTAAGGATTGAATTTTGAGCACCAGATCCACATGCCAAACTACCAAAGGTTTGTTTTATGTCTAAGAACACGGCAAGGTTACAATAGCGGTGGTTAAGGACTTGGGCCGTTTCGGTTAGAAGTTTTAGTAATGAGTCTTGACAGGTTCTATTGGGCCGAAAGCCGAACTGGCTGTCAGGTAAAAGTTTATTTGATAAATCTCTCAGCATTCGGGCTAGAATCTGCTCAAAGCATTTCCCTAGGAAACTGAAGAGAGATATAGGTCTGTGGGATGAGGGTTCTGTCAGGTTGGAGAGATTTTTAGGGATCATGACGGTTGAGGCGGTGTCGGGAAGTACGAAATGGTAAGGCACTTATTATATATGGCCGTTAAGCGTCGGATCTCTGGGCCTGGTAGGTGTCTCAGTATAAGTCTATTGAGTCCGTCTTGTCCAGGTGCAGATATTTTTTTTTCTTTGAAGTAGTTGAGAGATTGGATGGGAGTAACTGGGCAAAAAACCAAGTCATCTTTGTCCAGAATTTTCTCGGACAATTCTGAAATCCTCAAGCACGTGCTCCAGACGATTTTTAAAATAGTCATCGAACGAGGGATCGTTAGGTGAAGTAAAAACGGATTGAATGTGATGGCGAAAAATTTCTTTGTCTTGGTCGCTGGATATTAGGTTACCTTGAGGATCGGTTAAGTAGGATTTGGGCTTGGTTTTGCGTTTGGTAGGTACATTGAATGTTTGCCCGAACTCCTCCTAGGAGGATAGCATTGGGTAGGGCGGAGGTCTAATAAGTCATTCGAAATGACTTCTTCGGGAGATTGCAATAACTAAAGAAGATGACGAGAAGGGGGAAGTGCACTGTTGCATCAACACATTCGAGATGATGCAGATGCGGCTGAAGATGATATGGGGTGAAAGGAAATGAATCTTTGATTATAAGGGCTATGCCTCACGAACTATTGTGGGCGCTAAATTGGAGGAACGAGTTGTATGAGGCAAAGCCTAGACTGCATCGGTTATTTAGTTTCGTTTCGGTGATTGCGAGTACTTGTATTTTATTGGTGGCTAGTAGATTATTAATGAGGGGACGGTTCCGACGGACACCCTTCGCATTAATTGTCCCTATTATAACATCTATTGTACTTAGGGTGAGAGAGGGGATTAGGGTGAGGGGTTACGGTAGAGGATTAGGAATAGATTGGGTGGGTGGAAATAGTAATACCGTTACCAACAAGGTTGATTATGGTATGGCGTTTCAAGTACTCCCTGGGCGTATTGTCGACAGTTTTCGCAATATCGGCCCTGCTCTCAGGGAATAGTTGGATAAGGGAGGGGGTAAGGGAATTTAGGGGAAGGAATGGAAAGAGGATGCTGGGGTTTGTCATCCTCAGTGTCTGATGCGCGAGAAGAAAACAACGGTTTGGGAACGGCAGTCGCTGCCGGGGTTGTGGAGATTGCACGAAAAGTTGCGCAGGGAAAGGAATACCTCGCGTGAGGTCCAGCGCAGTTGTTACACTTTGGTGTATTCAGGTGCGTACAGAAAGAAGCTGTGTGGCTTTCACCACAGGTGGGGCAACGAAGGGTACGGATGGGACACTCCTCTGAAATATGCCCCACTTGCGTGCAAGTGGAGCAGTATTTGAGGATTGGGTTGGGTAGGCGGTATTGCTCACAAGGATAGTGTCTACCGAAGAAGTAGACTTCATTGGTAAGGAGGTGGTTGAGGGTGTATTGTAAAGGAAATAAGGCGAATAAAGTATGTAGTAGTGTTGGATGTTTTGGAGATGATTCGGATGGATTTGGTTACCTTGGATTTTTTTGGGAAGGATGTGATTGCCCACGCCACGGGTAATCCAGGAAAATGGGAGGGGTTTAGGATTCGGGTTGGTAGAGGAAGCGGGCGTTCGGGGACCTGACAGCTGCATGGGCGTCAATGCAGTCTCACCGAAGTGATGCTGCACAGTTCGCTGCATCATAGCTGGCAGAACCTCGCTCGTTTCCAGCAGGCAAGCTCGGTTGTGGTTGAGCTTAACGTTCAACCAGGGGAGTCAGAGAGAGACGAGGGATTAGAAGAAGGATTTTTGGGTGTTGAAGTGAGCGTGAATATTGCATCAGGCGACGGGATTGTAGGTAGTGCAAGGCTTAATGGTGAGTCTAGCAGTAGGGTTAGGTTGGGATGCCGTAGCGGAAAGGGAAGTTGAAGGTATGGGTGTTTTGAAGGCACGGTAAACGGGTTTGGCTGTATATGGAATGTAGGACGAGGTGATAGAAGACATACAAGATGTCCTCTATAATTTTGAAAGAGATGGAACGGCTGCCGAAATAGGTGGGAGGGAGGTGGCGTCGCGGGTCTCGGGGGCGGGGAAGGAGCAAGGGAGACAGTAAACCCAGAGGCCCGGTGTGCCATGTTTTACCATGCGGTTAGTAAACTTACGTGAATTAAGGGGCAGAAAGTGACGTGTTTAATAAAGAGTGGACTCCCACCGAGGTGCAGCCTCACACCTCGCTGGATAAAGGCTTGGGCGTTGAGAGTCCGATAGAATGGAGGGCTTTGTTAGTATTATAAAAACCATAATTTATTTAAAAATTCTTTATTGATTAGTTAATACCTTGTTTATTCTTGATTCCTTAGTGTGATTCCTTGGTGTTCTCCTTGCTGGCTTCCTTGTTAATTCTTCTCGGAATCGATCCCTGTAGTTCCTGATATCCTTGATGGCTTGGCTCCTGGCTGGTTGTAGCTTCCTTCTGGGTTGCAGTACTTCTTCCTGGACGGGATCCGCTTCATCGTACTCATTCTCGATCTTTGTGAAAAAATTTGTCAATTTCTAGCACTTCGGATTTCATCGCATTATAACCGGTTTTCGTTCGTTTTAAAAAAACTATTAATTTTGTTAACATTGCGCTTGATATTCAATGTAGGTTTTAGCATTGAATAACAAGACCACAAAGTTGACGGTTTTAAACTTTCAACTATAAGTTGCCACAGGATTGTCGCTGCACCATTCAATAAAATTTTCATATTCCTTCCAGTGCCCACTTGCTGATTTGGAGGGCAAAAAAATGTTAATAACGCCTTCTGCGCTACATTAACATGTTCGGATACTGAATCCATGAGATTTATGTTTACAATATTAGAATCGTCATTTCTTATACTATTTGTACTTACTTTCTAGTTGAATTTCTTTATAAATAAAATAAAACAATTCCACTGATTTCTCGAAAGAAAAAAATTAGTTTTCAAACGGTTACTGTGAGTTGTCAATTGCCAACTTAATTTCAACAAGTATGAAATTTTAAAAGGTACAACAATTTTGTTTATTGATTTTAATGTTAATTGTTGACGTCGGCGCAAAAAATCTTGTGTATCACTCTACCATGAAATGGTTTGCGAATACTTATAAATTTGCAGACCGAGACTTTACTTGTACTCGCAAACACCCATTTTCTGACTTTGTAATACAAATAACTATTTATTCATTGCGGTTCAAAAACGTACTTTTTTCCTCAAACAATACTGCAATTTGTTATACAGGGTGGGTGTCTACTGCGTGGACGGAGGATTTCTCCTTATCTATTAGAGATATCAAAACAAATTTTGGTGTGTAATACACGATCATTGGACCTATATTCTAAAAATATTTAGGTATATACAAGGTGATTGACAAACATATGCCAACCCAAAACTGTGTTTTTTTAATGGAACACCCTGTATATTTTTGCATTTTTTGATTCACTATTACATTGAGAATAAAAGCATAAAAATTTGTATTTGTATCACTAACCGTTCTGCAGATATCGTCACTTTAGTACCAAAATAGAGTTAACTTTGGAACCACGATGCGAGCGTTCCCACCATGATTTTTTAAATCTGTTTATACCACCAACTATTAATACTAACAAATAAACAGAAATTTTTCGAAAACATGTAAAACTATACAGAATGATTTACTTGTACTTATTCTCAATTTTTTCAAATGCCACACCCTGTATATTTTTTCACATTTTGTTTCCCCGTGAAAAGTAGATACTAATCGGTAATAGGTTTCATAGCCATAAGACGGACCCTTCTTGAGATATTGATCAAGGGGCGTAATATCCGGTGATCTGGGTGGCCAGTTTTGCACAGCACCTCGTCCTATCCACCTCACCGGATAATATCTATCGAGATATTGCCTAACGTTGATGGCATAGTGTAGAGTTGAAACCACATCGTACGAATACTATCTACCTCGATATCCTCGAGTAAATCATGTTCCAAAAACTGTAAATATCTTTCTCCAGTAAGACTCCCATCAAAGAAAAAACGACCAACCACACTAAAATTGATTATGCCTCCCCACACATTAACTGACGATCGATGCTGGTGATCAACAACTCTTAAGATCTGTGGATTAGTATCTGGGTAGTGATGATAGTTATGTGTATTAATATTGTCATTATTGTAAAAAGCTGCTTCATCCGTAAATAGAATGTTATTAACAAAATTAGGTTCTTCATTTACTTTAGTAGTTACCCATTGGCAGAAAGATTCACGATTTTGAAAATTTGTTTAATTTAAAGCTTGATGTAGCTCGATATGATAATAATGCAATTTGTTTTTTTTTTAATAAAGCTGCGAACTATATTTCTATTTATGTCTAGGTGTGTGGTACTAATTTGCGGATTTTCTATAAGAGATGCCACAACTTGAAACGCAATTTCTTCATTTGGGCTTGTTTTTGCGCGCTT
The DNA here is from genome assembly GCA_036346205.1 of Vesta saturnalis. Taxonomy (NCBI): domain Eukaryota; kingdom Metazoa; phylum Arthropoda; class Insecta; order Coleoptera; family Lampyridae; genus Vesta; species Vesta saturnalis. The sequence goes on along the minus strand of JARFJB010001722.1, from coordinate 1,324,851 downwards.
GGGATAACACACACTTCCAGAACTTATAAATCTCTTAGCTACATTCATAAACGATTCTTCCCGCGGCTGTCTTCTCTCTGGGTATCGTTCACAGTACAAACGGGTAGCCAGCAAAGCATTTCTTTGAGCTTCGCCGTAAATAAAGGTCATATCAGCCATTTCTTCTTTAGAAAAATTCATTTTATACAAAAATTGACAAAACGACAATCCAAAAACACACAAACTAATGGAACAATATTTTAATGATTATCCCTGCTGTTACCTTGGGGTCTATATGACCCGAAATAGAATTGTTGTTCAGATAACTTTTTTGTTTATTAATATCTAAACTTCGTAGTTAATGACTTTGTTTCTAATCCATTGAAGAACGAGGGCTTGTTTGTTTTAATAATTTTTTTGTCTTATTTTTTAAACATGATTGTTACATCGATGTTCCTCGGGTCATTATAACCCGACAATGTAATACATTAGTAAGACGTATAAATTGGTATTTCCAATTATTTTATATTGAAATTTGAGGATAGATAATATGCATATCATCACATGCTTGTTCAAATGTACCTACCTATGCGAGTTACTACAGCATTTTCGGCAGGTCTGTAGCCGCGTGTGCAAGTCGAAATAGGAACAGACTTGCAACTTGCAGCAGGTATAAATATCATATCGCAGTATGTAACCGACAGTTTTGTTTGTTACGTTGCAGAGTAAAGTGCGGTTTGTTGTACGTACTACTAGTTCTTCTAAAGTGCTGAAATAACAATAATGGCAAAAAAATATCTTTGTGGTGAAGACTTATTGATAATTTGAGTGACATTAGTGACGATGAAGCTTCTGAAGAGGAAGATCATATCAGTGAAGATAGCGATTATGAACAGTCACACGATGATTTTTTCGACGATGCTGGACGGAAAAATCCTACCTGCTCAATCGGTTCAATCTAAAGGTAATGCCATAACTTGGATGTTAGATCCATTTCCTCAATCAGGGCGTGCAACTAGTGCAAATATCATAAAAGTCGCTCCAGGTCCAACTGGATACAGCAATGCACGAGTCCAGGATGTAAAATCTACATTTCAGCTATTTTTCAATAGTTCTCTGGAAAATATAATTTTGAAAATGACTAACATCGAAGGTCGTAGAGTGTACGGTGACAAGTGACAAGAATTAGATGACATTACGTTGCAGGCGTACATAGGTTTGTTACTGCTAGGAGGAGTTTAGAGATCGCATGATGAATTTACCAGAAGTTTGTGGAATGCAGAAACAGGCAGACCTCTTTTTCGTACAACAATGTCGTTGAAAGAATTTTATTATATATAGCGCGTATTACGGTTTGATAATAAAGAAGATCGTCAAGAAAGAAGGCTACGGGATAAGTTGCCTCCTATTAGAGAATTTTGGGACAAATGGGCTGAAATACTACCAAAATTGTACAATCCTGGGCAAAACGTAACTCTGGACGAGCAGCTGGTTGCATTTAGAGGTCGTTGTCCATTCAAGTAGTATATACCAAGCAAGCCAGCAAAATATGGCATTAAAATATGGACACTTTGTGATAGTGCAAGTTCTTATGCTTTAGAAGTTCAAGTATATACGGGAAAACCACCTGGGGGAAATCCTGAGAAGGATCAGGGGCTGAGAGTAGTTTTAGACCTTACTTATGGACTAAGAGATCAGAGTGTAACTTGTGACAATTTCTTTACATCGTTTAAATTGGGTCAAATGCTTCTCAAAGGAAATCTTACTGTTAGGGACTATCAGGAAAAGCAAGCCTGAGCTACCTATCATGGAAGTAAATAACGTTGTGCATAGTTCCAAATTTTATTTTACTAAAGATATCGCAGTTGTGTCTTATATTCCAAAAAAATACAAGAAGGTCATTCTAATGAGTACGTTTCAGAACCAGAAACAAATAAGCGACAGAGAAGACAAAAAACCACAAATTATACTTGATTATAATTCTACCAAAGGAGCAGTTGATACGTTAGATCAGCTAATCGGTGCATACACATGCAAACGAAAAAGAAATCGATGGCCCATAATCTTATTTTACAACATTTTAGATACCAGTGCCTATAACGCTTTCGTCTTATGGCGCGAAATAAAACCAGACTGGAATAAAAATGTTTTGTTCAAAATAATGAACAAGCAGCTGCAATTGCAACAGCTATTCAACAACCATTGGTGGAACATTCTACTACACCTCTTCCTGGAACTAGCAACAAAAACAAACGAGCACGCTGCAAATTTTGCCCTTCTAAATGTGATAACAAAACTAATACGACCTGCATTAACCAATGAGAGACGGAGTTTTTTTTGAAAAACATTGGTATTTTGGTTTCTTGCATCAACTCTGTACTTAATATAACATTAAAGAATGTTCATAAATTACATTTTAAACATAATCCTACTTTACATTTGGAGCACATGGTCCTCATAATGGACTTACAGTTTTCTCCAGCACATTTAATTTTTTTATTATCTGGTACAGGTATTAAATAGTGTCCAACATTGTCAAACCTAATGTCATCTGATATTCTGCTGAAAGATCTACTTGATGCACTTGTCGATGGTCTACCTCCAGGTCTTCGAGGTGTGCGATATTTCACAAGATACGTCTTGACAATTTCCCTTTTGAATTGCAACTGGGTTAATTTTTTTCCTGCTTTCTTATGCAAAATCCAAGCATTTTGTAAATTTGCATCTATCAACCATGTGAATAAAGACCACCACCATTTTTTTGATCTTAAACCAATCCTGTATCTGGAAATGTTCTCATCCATTAAGTCTGTGCCACGCATCGATGAGTTGTACTTTCCAATAACACATGGTCGAATTACCTGAATAATCCTTTTATCCGCTTCAGAATATCTTTGGACAGAACCCATTGGAGACACGCCGTCAGAAGTTGATGCTACTGTTACTACATTATTATCTAGCCATCTAACCAAAATAATTCCATTTGTTTTATCCACTACAGATGTCATTTCACCTCTATTTTTCTTTTGCATAGCTTTTTTTTAAATTATTGGGCAGTTCTTTGGAATTCTATTGTCTCTAATGGTACCTGAAAGATTGTATCCCATTTGTTTTAGGTGTATCAATAAATGAAAGCTAGTGAATAAATTGTCACAGAACAAGGAGTATCGTAATTTTTGCTTCTCCCCAGGTATATCTTCTAACAAGGTAACGAAAGGAGCAGCACAAGATCCAAACGTTGTCTTATAATTATTGTTAGTTTTCGGATCATTTCCTTGATAAGCTATGAAATTTACTAAATAACCACTTTGAGCATTCACACACCAAACTTTGTATCCGAAACGTATCGGTTTTCCTCTAATGAATTGCTTACAGGAATGTTTTCCATAATACTGAACCATGGACTCGTCGTAATTTAATTCTTTTTCAGGAACAAAAGCACCAAGAAATTTTTTTTGTAGTTTTTCAATTAGTGGTCGGAGTTTATAAAATTTGTCTTGTTGATTTATATTGTGATTATCTGCTAAATGAAAATACTTTCAAATTGTTAAGAAACGATTTCTCCTCATTGCGTCCATAACAAGTTGATTACCCAAGTCTCCATCAGTGTTCCAAAAATACTTCTTACCTGGCATGATGTTATATCCTGACAATATAAGAATTGCCAAAAAGCATCGCATTTCTTCTTTAGTTATGCCAGGATTTGGATGATTTTTAAACTGAGCGTATCTTGAAGTCTCTGTCACCAAATATGATATCATATCATCATCAACGAAAACCTCAAACATTTCAACTGGTGTGAGAGTTTTGAAATTCTCATAATTTCCATCGGGAAATTTCTTCGGCGTTGCAATAAGGTCGCCTTGTACCCACTCAATTTGGTCATATAAAATTGTACTTGCCTGAGTAATTTCATCTCCAATATTGACCTCATCTTGTTGATCGTCCTCTGCAAGGGCTTCATTATCCATGATCTCTATTTGAGCTTTAGCGTTTAGTTGATCCCTGGATAAATTATCCACAAGACCCCCGGCATCCTCCTCTCCTGAATCTTCATCAGTAAGCTCATTAGGATCTGGTTGCTCTATATAAATATTTCTCAGATCAACATCATCTGAGTAAACCATTTGCAATGCTTTTTCTAGCGTTAGTTCACCCCTGTAACATAGAATGTATTATATAAAAGACGCAGGCACTGGAGCCTAGCGTTGCCATATGGCAACTGTTAGGTTACGTCATTCATGAATAAAAAAGTTTTAAAATTTTCGTTTATAAAACAACATTATTCATTTATATTATTGTTTATAAAATGATATCCAAAATTAAATTGCATTAGTAACTATAGTTACTAAGGTAAACAATACTTACACAAATCTTACATACGACATGATGTTACACTGTATCACTTCTAAAAATAACTACTCAAAAGCATTCTTAAATCTTTTGTTAGCGCCACCTCTAATTATAACTGGAAACTAGGGACCATGTGCTAAGTAACACGTAACAGAATTCTGTACAAGGTTCTACAGTTTTCTTTTTAAACCACCTCGTTTTCTAGCCAAATTGGGTTGCCATATGGCAACCCCAGTCGTTCATGGGTTAAGTGTAAAAAATATTTGTGTAAAGAACACGTGACCTATTATTGTCCCAACTGTAAGAAGTAGTGGATGATATCAATTATTAGACATTTTTTATTCCGTTTTCTTTTTTTTTATTTAAATCTGGTTGAATTTATTGTAAGTTTCACGTTTCATATAAAAAACATTGCATTAGAGAAATAAACTTAATAAATGTATAAAAATTGTTGTTATTTTGGTTTTAATTCATATTTCACGAGTTCGGGTCATTATGACCCGAAGGAGCACAAGTGTATAGTCTTGTCGAGGAGAACAACAGGGTTATACAAACGCCAAAACAATAGATGCAATTGTTCCTCTTTGTTACGAACGGCTAGCCTACTCGATTTGTTTTGTAGAATTCTAGTGTTATATTAAATTTGTATTTTAGAATATTTTTACGTAAAAGCATCTCAAGAAGGGTCCTTCTTATGGCTATGAAACCTTTATCAATTAGTATCTATTTTTCACGGGGAATCGAAATGTGAAAAAATATACAGGGTGTTGCATTTGAAAAGATTGAGAAAAATTACATTTCGTGTAAGTTAATCATTCTATATAGTTTCTCATGTTTTCGAAAAATTTCCCAGTTTGTTTGTTAGTAGACTATTATTAATAGTTCGTGGTATAAACAGATTTACAAAATCGTGGTGACAACGCTCGCATCGTGATTAGTTAACTGTATTTTGGTACTAAAGTGACGATATCTGCAAAACGGTTAGTGATATAGACACAAAGGAGGGGGCACGTTTTAAATGTAAAATACCTTTCGTTCAGAATTTAACCAAATTTTGATATGTTCTAGAACTTGACCAATTGATCAAATGTCTTCATTGCCCGAAAGCTCAAAGCTCAACAGTTTTTGATATACAGGGTCTGCAATATCACTATTTGATACTTTCAATATATCATAAAATGGACATTTTTGCCAATATTAACGCAAAACTTAGTGGAATGTTATTTTTTTGTGCTACTGGTTACATCCTTTTCTTTACTTTCATTATTTTGGTACATACACCTGATATACGGTGAGACCAAATATATGTATCTGAAAAGAATTATACGGTGGTATTGTTTTGATATTTTGGTGAATGGAAGTTAACACATATATATATATATATATATATATATATATATATATATATATATATATATATATATATAATATATATATTATATATATTATATATATATATATATATATATATATATATATGTCCATTTAAATTATTATCAAGTTAAGTCCCCTAGATGTTCGTTATACAGAGTGTTTCATTTCTTTAATAGATTTAATTGAGTATTATTATACTTCCTAGTTAATTTTCTGATAACTTAATTGAAATGTCTATTTCTATTTGCTAACTGTATATACCAACATAATAGTCAAGATGTGTTTATACTGATACTGGGTGTCCAAGTACAAAGGACCAAAGCGATATCTTAAACTTCATATAAGTACGGAAAAAACCGTTAACATAAAAAATCCCTTGCAATTGGATGTCGTTGCGAAATACAAAGCTTTTGGAGATTGACAGATAGAAAGGTTAGATGTGCTTCATTTATTATGCTCACTATTTTCTAATAAAGTTATATTTAGTATTTACTTATTCGTTTAAACCAAAACCGTAATGTGGTATTGCGCTTTTTCTTCTGCTTTTATTCGTACAACTAGATTTTTTTCTGATTTTGCACTTTTCTTTCCGTTTTTCATACTACAATTATTATGTTTTTCTATTCCCAAACTTATAAAATAACAACAATATAGTAGGTGGCTATGAAACGTCAAAATTTATCCACTAATTAAGTGATATTGTTGATCTACTTTTGAATTAAAATCGTTGAAGAGTTTATGTGAAAATGAATCGAATTCTATGTTTTGCTTGTGGAAATGCTTTAGTTACTAGGGTTATGGTGAAAATAAGTGGTGTGGTAAATGCAAGAAAGCAGGAAATTGTGATTGCACGTCGCCGCGAAACAAATCTACCAGAACGGGTCATAATAGAAGAAACTCGAATCTGCAATGTCTACAATATTTCTATTGAAAGGGAAATTCAAGCAATAGACAATAATCCAAATTGTTTAAGATTAAATGTGCTACAAAGGTCAACTCACTTATGCTGCATTTGTAACGATGGGAATGATATACATAAAATATCCATGAAAGGTAGAATTAATATTTTTGTTGAGAGAGTGCCAGAAAATACGTACTGCTGTAATATTCATTTGGATGAGAATGGTAATCTGTTTGAGTTTCTGCTCCCTGGGTTAGGATATATAAATCGGCCATTATTATCAGGTAATGAGATTTATATTTTTTTACAAGCATTACGTAAGGAAATTAAGAAAAAAAAGCTACCACACAGCTTACGAAGACGAAAATAACTTCACAGATTCTCAATTTAAAGCAGTTTCTCCTATAACCAAAGATCAATTTAATAATCTTTTCAACTTTTGTGACCCCGTTAGAATAGGAAATTCTTTGAAATATGTAAGTAAAAAAGATCTCTTAGCATTCCTGTGCAAGTTACGACAAGGTCTTAGTGATAGTTTTTTAGCGTTTATTTTTAATTATTCCACAAGACAACAAGCCAGTTTAGCTATATCTCTAGTTAGACAATCTCTTTCTGCAAGATTTGTACCACAAAATATTGGATTTACTGCTACAACAAGAGACAGCTACATCGAAAACCATATAACTCCTTTTGCAAATCGTCTATACAATCAAAACCTGGATCGGCCTCAAGTTATAGTGTATAATGACTGCACTTATCTAGAAATAGAGAAAAGTTCTTGTTTTAAAGTGTTGCGACAGTCCTACTGTACTTATAAGGGTAAACATCTTATCAAGCCATCTCTGCTTGTTGCCCCGAGCGGATTTATTCCAGACATTCAAGGGCCATATTTCTCAAATTCTGAAAACAACGATGCTAACATACTTATAAGTGAATTTAATAGAGATGTGAATGGAATGCGTGAATGGTTTAATGAAGGAGATATTTTCATTCTCGACCGCGGGTACTTGGATGCTATTCCAGCTTTAAATAGATTAGGTATTAATTTTAAAATGCCAGCCTTTTTGCCCAGAGGTCAGCTACAGTTATCCACAGAAGAGGCTAATGATAGTCGTCTCGTTACGAAAACCAGGTGGATCGTAGAAGCACGCAATGGGCAAGGATATATTCTCGCCTCAAAAATGCTACTCGTTAACAGTTGTGGATTACATTTGTGCCGAATAATGAGGAAGAAGAACCTAACCCAATATTAGGTACTTACTGCACCTGCAAGGCTGGTGCCAGAACTTTAGGTACTTGTTCTCATGTGGCAGCTGTACTATGGTTTTTAGGATACGCTAGGTATCAAGAGCTAATCAAATATCCTACAAATGTTTTAAATCATATACTAAATGCAAATAATGTGGAGGTGATAGACATTTAACATTTAATTATGCAACTTTTTGATTTCTATGACAATGGTTATATCAAGACCAAAAATTATTTACTGTTTTCTGCCTCATCAGTTCAGTTAACTGATATCTTATTAAGCTTAGATATTTTTAATATATTAAAATACGTTCATTAACGTTTCTACATAAACATTTCTTGTTTCCAATGACTGTACAAAGCGGTAGTGACGATGGAGGTAGACCTGCGAAACCGGTCTATCGATGGTGTGAACAGTGAAGACATTAGTATCTTAAAGAATTTTCTTTTCTTAGTTTTGCAGAATAAAGATGAACTTTGACAAGCGCCTTCTTTATCAAAAGAATCTACTGAAAACTTTATTAGAAAATAGTGAGCATAATAAATGAAGCACATCTAACCTTTCAAATCTCCAAAAGCTTTGTATTTCGCAACGACATCCAATTGCAAGGAATTTTTATGTTACATTTTGGTTTTATAATTTAAAATGTTTTTAAACAAATATTTCAGATAAAATTTAAAGAATATATAATTAAATTTTATGTTTTCATTTTATAAGAAATTAATGGAATAAAAACTTATTATGGATGGACTCTTTGATAGAATACTTGAATTATAAGATTTAATAAAAATTTAATAACCATTATATTTTATTCCATTAAAATTCAAATACGTAAAACAAAATATTGTTATTATAATTTTGTTATGAAAAAAGTTAAAGGTAAAAAATAATTAAAATTTTATTAATTTTTTAAAATTAAAGTTTCATAGGATTTGAAAATGTGCTTTCTATAGAATACCAATGGCATCAAAAAAATCAAAATTTTTGGTTTATTTGAGAAAGTAATTTACATTAAAGTTCTCTTCTTATTTAAAATTAGCAAATTAAGGTTCCTAAAAAATTACTAATTTAAATTATTTAAATAAGGCAGGTTAAATCCTAAATAAACTTTTAATTTATTATTTAAAACATTAAAAAATTTTCAATTAAAAATAAAGGGTTATTGGGAAAAAAATAAAAAAAATTTAGCATTATTAACAACTTGGTCGCTTGTAGATTACATTATAATGAAATTTTAAACATTTGAGTTTAAACCAAAATCTAAAATTTGTTATATTTTAAATTATTTTCCTCAATGAAAAAATAGGTAAATTAATTACATAATATGGGTCATAATAAACAATTCAATAAGGTTATTGTTTTAATAAAACAGCCTAAAAGGTTATCTCATTTTGAAAAACAAGTTTTAATATCATTTTAAAAATTGTAGAGCCCTTAGTAAATTTTGAAAATTTGTTTAATCCAAATTAAAGTTTTAATTTCATAATCCCAAGTTGGTAAAAATTTTAAATTGCAAATAACTTGATATGGTTTTTTATGTTGAATTTCAAATGGGGATATTGAAAACACGAACCCAAATTTTGTGCAAATTTATATATAATATTAGTTTAAGTTGAAATTTAATAGGTTACAACGAAATAAATTTAATAAAATGTGAATAAAAAACATATAGGCATTATTTATAATTGTTTTAATCTATTAAAGTTTTCCCCTTTTGAATTTAACTTTTTTAAATTAATTGCTAAGTTTAAATTTTATATTGAAACAACGAGTATTTATTTTCGATTTTAAACTTATTTTGGTAAAAAAATAAAACAAAAATAATAAAACAAATAAAGCATTCTCTTAGCAAAAAGCATTTGAAATTTTCTTAAACTTAATTTTCCCAAAAATTTTTAGGTACCATAATTTAAAATTTAAAATGGTGCCATTGGTGATAAAAATTTCTCGTTTTAAACATCTTTTGTGGAATATTTATTTCCGATAATTTATCTAAATCCAAGGTCGGTCGGTAATATTGCAAAATTATTAAATATAAAAAACAAAATTAAGATCCGGGGATCGGGTTTCATTAATAACGATAACCCAACCACATTTAAAAATTTTTTAAATAAAACTGGCAATGAAATTGGGGTCCATTTTGAAAAAATTTAAAAGGATTGTTGTTTAAATAAAAATTTTGGACAGGTAAGATTAATTAAAAAAAGGCCTTAACAGATTAAATCCCGAAAGTTTAATTTTTATTTTTGAGTTTACCAATATTGTTGTTGGTCAGAAAAAGCAAAGTGATGATTATTCCATAAAGAGAAGTACATTCATCCAAAAAATAAATTTTATGGTCAATAATCTAATTTTCCTCAAGTTTCGGATTTATAGTAATTTTGTAGCATTTAAATCTTTTAACGTCACTTTTATTTTTAAAATTTAAAAATTCTAGATACCTCATTAGCGTTTTGGAAATAGGGATTTTAAAAAAAAAACGTTACTTAGTTTTTAAAAGTTTTTTTGCTTTGGGATTTGAAAATTTTTTCTTCGGTTTTATTTTGCTTTGGCCTTAGAAATTTTCGGATGATTTTTGAAATAATTATACCTTAGTGGTAGATGGTAATATTATCAATTAATATCTCCATCTATTTTAAGTGAAGATTTGAAAACTAATAGAAATTATTTATTAAAAAAACAAAAGAATAAAAAGAAATTTGTAATTTAAATTTTTAAAAATAACAGGTAATGAAGTAATAAAAACAGAAGATTAAAGGTTTTTCATCAACGATAAGATTTGAATAATAAATGACTTAAAATACTATTTTATCTAGGCCATTTGCATTGTCGAAAATTAAATGCATTTATTGTAAAAATAAAAGAATAGGGATCTGGGTTAATTGTATTTATAATAATTTATAAACAGTATTCAGTATAAAATTTGTATTTAAGCTAATTTAAGACAAACTTGTGTTAAATTTGTGTTTGAGTAAATTGATTTTAATCTATTGGATTTTTAAATCATTTTTTTAATAAAGGCATAGGATAATTATTTGTTTAATGTTTTTAAAAGAACATTTAATATATAAATTTTTTATTTTATACATAATAATAATTTTTAAACATATATGTGTTTTTGGTTGAATAAAAATTCAAAACAACAAATCGTCCGTATACTCTATTAATTAATTAATTTTAAAAAAAACTAAAATTTTTATTAATTAACTAATAAATTGGTAAATAAACGTCAAGTTTTTTACTTATAATAAAACCAAAATCTTTATTTAAATTTTTTAAAAACAAATAAAATATAAATTAAAAAAAAACGCAAAAATGTTTTTTCTTTCAACGTTAATAATAAGGCGTTAACCAAATAATTTTAAATTTATACAGTTCCTAAATGTAAATTTTTTATTGTGGTAGTTGAAAAATGGCTTTTTTATCATTAAATAATTTAAATGTAAATATCAAATTTTTTAATTTAATGGTATTTATTTTGACTACGAGGAATTTTAACAAAAATTGATAAAAAACATGGTTTTAAACCATTATTTAAAGCATTTGATAAATCTTTTAGGAAGCTTTTTTTTAAAATAAATTCAATTGATTAAATGTGAAAGTGTTTAAAATAAAAATTTCTGTTTAAAAAATTAAAATTTTGGTGAAATAATAAATCATTTTTCCCCTTCATCTTTAGCAAAGTTTATTAACTTAAAACTTAATTTCTTGCTTCTAATAATACCGTTATAATTTAGTTTAAATCATTTGGTAATTAAATTTTATTTTACCATTTTTGAATATTCTATTTCAATTCTTCCCCCCTGAAGTGTCCGATACATCCTTTCTTTATCCCCTAAAAATCAAAGTTAGTTTTTCTTCCCACAAGTAAACCCTCAAAATATATTTGGGGTTTTTTTTTTCCGGGACCTCCATAAAAAGTTTTTTACAATTCTGTCTCATGTGTGAAAAGCTTAATTTTAAAACCCAGGAAAAATTTAATTCGGAAAATTTTGGTTAACACTCGATTTTCAATAATCCAATAGGTAAAATTTCGGGAGCTTTCCTCAATGTTTTTGGCCCCTTTAATTCCTACATAAGGGTTTTAAGACATTAGTTCGCAAGGTTATCTCTTTTACCATTGTGTGATCCAATTTTTGTAGGCCTTGATTTTCGTGGACTTTGGAAAATTTAATTTGTATTATAATTGGGCCAATGTAACTTATAAACAGGTGTATTTCGCAACTTCTCTTTTTGTCCTCGTCACCCAATGGCGGTTTTAATTTGATTTGTTTTAAGCCGCGGTTATCGAAAATTGAATTTATTAAATAATTAAAGCTAACTTTAAGACGATTTTTACAACACTTTACCCTGCTACCAAAATTTTAATTTGTTTGTGAGATTTGAAAATTTGAATTATTAAATAAAAGGAGGCCAAGAACTAAAAAACAGACAAATTGTAATTATTAAAATTTGAAATTCAAAAGGAACCTTTGCATTTAAAAACCAAAATAGGAAACTTTTAAGGCCTGGCTTGTTGGCACGTTATATTTGAATTTTTCTACGGCCAATAAGCTTTGTAATAAAATGGCAATTAGGTTAATTTCAGGATAATCGGGGTTTTGTTTGTTTGTGGACCATCTTTGGGCATTTTTTAAAAATTTTTCTGTAATAGAGGCGGGCCATTTTTTGGACTTTATTTTTTTGGCCATTGTGGTGTAAACTAAGAATGTTTTCTGTAAAGGAGGTTGATATGTTTGTCCCCTGTTTACTAAACATAAATCAATTATAAATTTAAATATCAAATAATTAATTATTAAAAATCAGTTCAACAAAAATACAATATTACGCAAAATAAAAAAAAATCTACACTTATTATAACTAATTTTTAAGTTTATTCAAATTGGGAAAGCTTAAATTTAAAATATGTTATTTTTAAAAACAATAAAATATTATTTAAAATTTAAACACATCCATGGTCTTTTCTTTTTGAACCGTGATTCATAGTATCATCATATGGTTTTGAGACGGTCCTTCTTACCTCTCCTCTTTTTTGTTACTTAATCATCACCATGACTTGGATTAACCTTCAGCTATTGAGCAAAATACATTGTTTACAACATTGGATACAAAAACATAGTTAGTTAAAATTTAGAAGGGTTTGTTATTACAGAAAACTCCCTAGTTTAAAAATTCCATATGGTGAAAAAACAAAACCCTGTTGTAAAAATTAATCAGTGGTGAATTAAAAAAATTTTCTTAACCGCCAACTAGATAAAAATTAAAAACCCATCAAACCAAGCGGGCCCTAAAATTTCTTAGTTTTGTTTATAACTAGAATAATCCTTATTGAATACAAGTTCAAATTTCTAATAAGTAATCAGAATGTAAACACTTTACAAATCCAAATTCAAATTTCCCAAGGGGCCAGGGGTAAACCCGAAAAATTGGCTTTTCTTTTTTAAGTTAATTGGCCTCCTTATTATTATTAAAGTTAAATTTCCCTCAAAGGGTAAAACAAATTAAATTTTTCGAACGAGGGCCTGAAATAAGTTTTAACTCATCTGTCTTACAAGTTAATTATACCCTTATTTAATACGACATTTTATAACCTCAGAATTAAATACAAATCAAATTAAAATTTCCGCCTTCCTCGACGGACAAACCCCGAGCAATTGCGTAGCCATAACCGTCTTTAAGTTAGCATTAGGCCCTTATTTTTAATACAAATTAAATTTTACAAGGGTAACAAAACAGAAGGCCTCCAACGTTGCGTCCGACAAGGGGAAAAGAGAAAATTGCGTACCCTAATGTCTTAAAATTCCGGTTATGCTCAGGGAGGGTTAGGGGCAAACAGCCTTCAGGGCCTCGCTCCGAAATTTTAATTTGTTGGACGCCCATAATAAAATTTTGAATAATTAATATTTTTAGGGCATGTTTATAAACAAAAGCCCTTTTCGTATTCATTGAGACAATGGAACCTTATGGTAAAAACAAAAAAAACAGGCCGGTTCTTAATTTGATTTAATTTTTGCAAGGTTTCAGCTAAGATGTATAGAGGCAAAATCCAGTTAAAGAAATCAAGTTTTTTTTGGGCACCACTATATTAAATACTTGTTTGTATTAAAACGCACTTCCGAAATTGGATAAAGGTGTATGCCATTAGGGGGAAGAAGAATTGAAAGTATGTGTTTTCGGACTAAACTTACTAATTTTAAAATAATATATCAAACTAATTAAAATAAAAATAGCTTCCCTTCTTAAAAACAATTACAACGGGGAACATTATTATGAAGCGCATCTAAATTTTTCAGTTATAACAAATGAAGGAAGCTTGAAGAAAATATTATTATTTACCAACATACCTTAATTTTTTTAAACATAAATTTTTTTTTTGAAACCATTAATTAACACGACGCCCTTTCCAATCATGTTTTGTTACTGTTAAATACAAAGATTATAAAACAGTTTTACAAAAATCTTTTAAATTATGGTACAAACATGTTTGGTTATAAATTTAAAGTTCGTTCTAAGACTCGAAAAAATAAATCGATTTGCAAATGATATAGATAATTAGGTTTGATTTTTTTCTAAATTATTTAATATGGGAAAGCCAACGCCAGTTTTATTTGTACCAAAGTAAAAACACAAAACGGTTTAGAATGTAAAAATATTCCAAATTAGTTTGTTCCAACGCCGTTTTATTCGAAAGAAAAACAGGTTTAAGGTTTGGTTTTTTTTAATAATTTAATTAAATTTTTCAAAAATGGCCAAAACAATTTTAATGTTTTTATCAGGCTGTATAACCCAACCATCTTCTTCATCAGCTCTTATTCTACCCTTATTTATTATTAATAAAGGTTTACCATTTTAAAAATTAATTAATACATATACCTACTATTTTTTTTAAACTTCGTATTTTATTCCGATAATAAACCATTAACCGGTCTTTATTTCCGTTATACAATTTGGTATTTTGAACAGTGGCAAGAAAACTGTAATTAATTAAACCATTAGTTTTTGAACTGTAACTTTCCCAACTGTAAGACATAATTTATTGATTTTGTGTTGATTGATTGAATTAATCTGATTGATGTGATCGAGCATGATTTGTTTGAGATTCATCTGCTTAATTAATTGATTGATTGATTTGTTTGTGGGAGAAAGATCCAGAGAGAGGGAGAGAAACGGATAAACAGAGAGAGAAGGGTGCTGTCAACTTCTTTCAGAAAATGTTCATTAGTCTATACACCACTAGATGGCGCCACAAACAAACACTAATTAGTCCTACCTTGCCTTTATTAGAAAACCTCGTTAGTTTAAAATACACAACTAGATGGCGCTAAAATCAATTTTAACTCAAACCAGGGCGCTGACCTAACACAATCCTGTCTTAAAGTTACTTGGGTCCACCTTATTAGAATACAAATTTTTATGACTGGGCAAGGCCTACTCCTGTCTTATAAGATTAGGTTAACCCACATACAATTGCACCAAGGGACCACTAGGGCCTCCCAGATCGTTTCTGCACTTGTCTTATGGTTACCCCATACCATTTCCAACCAGGGGCTGCGACTGGGAGAAGGCCAACAAGTTTTGAAGATCTACCATGTCTTACAAGTTAGCATTAGGCCCTTATTAGAATGCAAATTCAAATTTCCCCAAACCAATCAGAATGCAGATCACTCCAATCAAAATCACAGCGGCTGAGTGGTGGGCTAAGGACTAATCATAAGCCAGAAGGCGGTGCACCACAATCGGTTAAAAGTGGGCTGGCCTGTTTTAATCTAATCAGAACACTGCATGTACGCGCAATTGTTATTAAAGGATAAAAAAAGTTTTAATATTCCCAGAAGGACCTTAATTATGGTTAACTGTAAGGTTGAAACAGGTCCCGAAAAGAAGCCGATTAATGGGTGCGTACAAAAGTGGAAGGAAGGTTAGTGGGCGGCTTGTGACTTAAAAAATGGATGGTGTTGTTACTACTTGGTCATAACTAACTTGTTTCATTACACCTTTAAGGTTTGTGCACGAGATGCAGATAGAACTCAGGTTGGCAATTTTATGCGGTGTTGTCGAGCATTTCTGA
This sequence comes from Vesta saturnalis, assembly GCA_036346205.1. Classification (NCBI taxonomy): domain Eukaryota; kingdom Metazoa; phylum Arthropoda; class Insecta; order Coleoptera; family Lampyridae; genus Vesta; species Vesta saturnalis. The sequence continues at coordinate 1,308,927 of JARFJB010001722.1, read as the reverse complement.
AATTAGATATTTGACATAACACATATTTCATTATAACACATATTTATTATTGTGATAAAATAAAACATTACTCCTGAAGCTGATTTGACAGTTGTCAAATTTTAAAGAAATAGCAATTTCCAGGGAAAGATTAAGCTGATCAAATGTCTCTTTCAAACCAACGGAAGAAGAAAAACACAATGAGCATCGTATTTTCAAGAAAATGGTAGTTTTTTGTTGGAATAACGAGAAAAATAATTACAGTAAGTACCCCAAAATTATACACTATTAAACGTCACTATGATCGACGGGTAAGTTCTTGAATATTTTTCTTTGATTGAAAATTGAAAACTTAATCCAATTTTTATTTTTGGTACTATATTTTTCCTTGACTGCAAATTCAAAATTTAATCTAACTTTTACCTTTGTTACTATATTTAACCTTAATTACAATTAATTAATCCCAAATGTAGGCAATTAAAGTCGGGAGGGCTAACAGTGTCATTATAGTTATTCATTATTACCCTTCAATTAAATAAAAGTGAAATTTAAAAAATAGAAACCTTAAGTTATCACAATTGATGGCATCAAGACAGATTTGATAAATAAATATTAAATTGAATGAACAAATAACTAATTCTAACTCGGATATCTAAATTAAAAATAATTAAATCATTTGGTCGCAAATAAATAACAGCAAGTCCGATAAGTAGCACGAGAACCAAACATCGCATAGAGAACAATCTCATTGAAATGTTATTGAAAATTGGTAAAAAAGATGTATTTATATATATATATATATATATATATATATATATATATATATATATATATATAATATATAATTACTGAGATACTGTGTGTTAGTTGTAATGAAAAATAAATTTAAATTACAAGAAAAACTACTAAAACAAATTCTCAAGATGCCCTCCATTTACATCAAATGCACTTTGTGAAGCGTTTAATGAGTGATTGTCTTATATTAAAAAATACTTCTTTCGTGACTTCTTTTGAGTATAAATAAATAAAAGAAATTTTGCGTATAAATTATGTTGCGGCATCTTTTAAGTATATTAATAACAGTCGTACTATACACAATCTGATTACATACACCAAATTAAATCGATAAATGTCATCAGTACTTACGATTTTATTTCATAAAGCCCCATGCCACTATGTTTTTATTTGCGTTGATCTATTACTATGTTTTCATTACAACTAACAAACCCTGTATCTCAGTAAATATCAACTTTTGGACTAAGCATGTTGTAATCGACTTATTTTCTTGTAATGAAAGTGGTGCTCTAGTCCATTAATTTTGGGACACCTATATATATATATATATATATATATATATATATATATATATATATATATATATATAATTTCTCTTATTGACTCTGTCTATATTTCTCTTTTACTTCCTTACGTGTTTCATAGACAAATAACTGTCCGATGGTAGGACGATACCGTTATTAGGGAATGCTACATCGTCCGGGGCACGATTTGGCTAGTAACCGGTCTGCCCACTATGATATTACTAAAGAGAATAACAGTCCCCGTTGCTGAGGACTTTTGCAAGCGAGCCGGTACGTGAAATGTTAGAGGTATGCATGGTAAATAATTTGAAATTGCGAATGTAATCTACGAAAGTACGCTTGATATTACGTGTGTATCGGAGACAAAGCGCAAAGGAAAGGATGCTGTAGAGATGGAGGATGGCAGTCTAGCAGTATGTTCAGGAGTTGAGACTGAAGTGCATGGCGCAAAAGGAGTTGAGGTAATCGTAATTGAAAGAGCGAAAAGACTTGTTAAACAGTACGAATTGGTATTTCCCCGGGTAATGTAGTTTAGAATGAACGTGGAGCTTCGAAGAATTTTTTTATTGGGTGCTATTGAGCGGTGAATGGAGAAAAAGTGTGAGAACTTTCGGAATACTGTAGAGAACGTGTTGAACGTATGTAAGCCAAACGAAAGAGTGATGATAGTGGGAGATATGAGCGGATGGGAAAGTTCGGACGCCAAAGAGTCATTGAGAATGATGAACGCGTGGTGAACATCTGTGTGGAGAAAAGCATGATTGTATCTCATACATGGAAAAGATGTGAATTTAAACGTATGATTGACTTGATAGTGTATGATGAACGACTTAGAAACCTGGTAAAAGAGACAAAAGTAATGCGCGGATCGGGGTGTGGATCGGACCGGTTTTTGGCTCATCGAGAGTGTGTTTAGGGCAAACGTGGGCCTGGACAAGGAAAGCAAACAAACGAACGTCCAGAATTAGGGTAGACAAACTAGTAGATAATGGTGCGAGAATGAAACACGCAGATGCTGTGAGTAAAGAGTTGAATGTGAATGAAACAGTGTGTAACACATAAATAAAAGACACTGACGTTGAAAGTGCATGGATAAACTTGAAAAACGGTGTTGTCAATTGTGCTGACACTGAGAAAAACCGATTGTATGAGGTGTACAGATTAAGAAAAAAAGAAGCAAAGGAGGTAGTGAGAATAAGTAAAGAGGAAGTGATGGCTGTGAAAGGAAAAAAAATGCAGAATGATTTTGAGGGAAACAAAAGACGCTTCTGGAAAAGGGTCAAAAATACAACGTGGCCCAAAACAGAACGCTGCAGGAGTGATGAATACGGGCAACAAAACAGTATGGGACGGATATTGGGATAAATGAGGTAGAGAAAATGGTAGGAAGGTTGAAAAACGGTAAAAGAACAGTCTTAGATGAAACCGCTGGTGAAATGTTGAAGTATGGAGCTGTAAAGCTTATACGAAGAATGCGTGAATTATTAAATGTATGCCTTAAGTGTGGAAAAGTACCGTGGGATTGGAAGGGCGCTAACATTGTACCACTGTGTAAGGGTAAGAGGAACAAGAGTGATTACAAGAGCTACAGAGAAATAAGTTTGCTCAGTATACCTGGTAAAGTATTTGGAAGAATACTGATAGATAGAGTACGAGAAACTACACAAACTAAGATTTGGGATATGCAGGGTGGCTTTATGCCAGGAAGAGGATATGCTGGTGAGATGTTGCTCTCCAATAGGTGATCGAAAAATGTTTAAGTGTACAAAGGAAGCTGTACTGTGCGTTTGTAGATGTGGAGAAAGCATACGACAGAGTGAATAGGGAGAAGCTGTGGTAAATATTAAATGAATGTGGCGTAAATAAAGGTCTAATAAACGAAATAAGGGCAGTATACAATGGTACCCGGACATGTATTAGGGTGAGAAGACGTGTGAGTGAATATTTTAGTATTGAGCAAGAAGTGCGACAAGGCTCTGTGATGTCACCGTGGCTGTTCAATGTATACATGGATACATGTGTTAAGCAAGTGTAAATGTACGTAAGTGTACGGATTCTGGTGTATGCAGTTGACACGGTCTTATTAAGTGACAGCGCAGATGAACTACAAACTGCTCTGGGGAAGTTTGATACAGTCTGTGACCGTATGGACCTAAACGTAAACGTGAACAGAACTAAGATTATGGTGTTCAATCGGGAAGGTGGGAAGGAGAGTGTAGTATTTACTCTGCAAGATGAAATTTTTGAACAAGTGGACGAGTTAGTATGTCTGGGTGGAATGTTTACTGCAGATGGTGCAATGGATTGCGAGATTGGGCGAAGGATTAATGCTGGAAGGAAAGTGATTGGGAGTATGTGGACGATAATGAAAAAACGAAAGCATGGGTCTAGCTGGAACACGAGCAGTCTATAATGGCGCGTTTGTCCCGTCAGTACTGTAAGAAAGTGAAACATGGATATGTCAAAGAAAGCACGAAATAAAAATAAATGCCGCGGGTATGAGATTTCTAAGAAGCGCATGTGGCAAAAAGAGAAGGGATAAGATAAAGAATGAGTGTATAATGAGGGAGTGTGGCGAAGAAAAACGATGATGGAAAGATATAAAAGTAGAACATTAAGTTGGTTTGGCCACATTGAGAAAATGAACAACGCAAGATTAACGCAGCAAATATATGTGGATGAGGTTAGAGGTAAGGTCGAATAATGAGTGTTAGGAACAAAGGTACATGTCAGAGACAATGTATGAATTTTGCGGATGTTAGGGAGGTATGCAGAGGTAGGAAAGCATGGAGAAAGGTTACGAATATGGTAATATTTCGTAACAGTACAAAAATCTGATGTGCGAATACGGACTAAAGTAATGCATAGTATATCCTACTTGGATTTCAAATAATTATGAGACTTGCATCTCCCACTTTTTTGTGAGATTTAGCGACAAGGTGATTCTGCTTGTGCCCGTGATTCTGAATTCCTCAATTCAGAACATTTTACGACTATTTTACATATAAACGGCGTAAATCCTACAAATACCAATTGCGATTCATTTTCGAAGGTCTGAAAAATGATAGATTACACTAAACTTCATAACTCTTTCATAAATAAAAGCTGGTCAGGCATATGTAATCAAGATAATGTCGAACAAATGACAAAGTATTTCATCTTTGACGAAATTGATTTAAAAAATCGAAATGGGGTAGTTTTTTGGAATCGCTATAAAAATCGAAGAAACAAAGTCAACAATCTGATTAGGAATACCAAAATTAACTTTTGCAAAACCAAATTTAAGAAGTGTAACAAAGTTCAAGATCTCTGGAAAATTGATTCACCAACACCGATTATTGACCAGGAAAGGAGATTGATCAATATGTAGGCATTGCTAATGAATTTAATAAAGGCTTGATCGAAACACCTTTAGAACTATGCAAAAACATAAATAAGGTAAGCGTGAAATGTATACCTCCGATTGAAGTTAATCCCATTAGCTTATTCTGCATTCCTGTTACATCGTCAGACATCACCTCGTCAATAATCAGTTTAAAAAACGTAACTTCATGCGGTCCTGGTCATCAACTGAAGTGCTTAAACAAATAAACAGTAGTGGCGGATCCATTGTGCGTTTTATTCAACAAATATTATGAAAAAGGGATATATCCCAACCTATTCAAAATATATTTTGTAATACTACAGACCGATTGCACTACTAAGCAATGTATCTCAAGTTTGTGAAAAAATTAGTAAGGAATAACTGGATAAGTTTATAGATACCTGTACTTTAGTGAATGATAATCAGTTTAGTTTTCGAGATGGCCTAGCTACCGAAAACGCGTTAGTTAAATTGATTATTTACATAAAAGAATGTTTTAACAAATCATTATGCGGTGCACCTGTATTTATTGATCTGACCAAAGTCTTCTATACAGTTCCACATAATAATCTCTGCTCGAAGCTTGAGCATTATGATGTAATTACTGAGATCGTACTTAAATAATAGGCTACAGTACGTACCAGACAAAAAATGGGGCACTAACATGTGGAGGCACTGTCTTAGGGCCGCTACTTTTTAAGCTATATATAAACGATTTGCTAAATCTATAATTAAATACTTCTACAATTATTTCATTGCCGATGATATGGTACTTGTTGCTAAGACGCATCTCGGGACGATTTATTTAATAAAATTCAACAAAATATTACATTAAACACTGATTAGATTGTAATACCTTGTCAATCAATGCTAACAAAACTCATTTCATTCCTTTCGCTCCTTATGACAATAAGCATTTAACAGTAAACAACATACTCTTTCACGATATTGACTGTAACATTTCATGCGGTTGTAATGCAAGTGTAGATCTGGGTGTGCTTATTGATTGTCATCTTGGGTGGCATGAACATATTAAATATATAACCAATAAAATTAGATCACTGATCTACCTATTCTTTATCTTTATTTGCTTATTTTTACAAATATTGCAAAGTAATTGTGTTTTATACTATTTACATTTGCCTATTTACAGTTCTCCTTTCCTTACCTAGCATACACCGTCTCCTTCCCTTAACTGTCTTCTTCTTTTCCATGCTTCTTCCATCCAATCCTCTTTTTTCCTATTGTATCCCTTCTGCCGTCTTCTCCTTTTCCTTTAACTCCGTGCATTGTTTCAACATATGTTGAATCGTCTCTATCTCTTTCCCGCACAACCTACATCTTCTATCTTCGTCACTTCTCCAGTATTTCTCTCTCTCCCCTCTCTTCGTTTCCACATCTAAATCTCACTATTATTTTCTTCCTTTCCCTTCTCCCTTCCCCATTCAAATATCCCTTCTCTCTTAATGTTCCTATAGCTTACATTATATTTTCCTTCTTCCACCTCCGTCCATCTTTTCTGCTTTTGCACATCCCTCTCTCTTTTAATTATGTCCTCTCTCACGCTCACTCCTGCCCAGTCTCTCCACTTCTTCTTTCGCATACTCATTTCTCATAATATTCTTTTCTGGTTTCTTGTCCATATTTTATTCTTCCTTCTTTTATTTCTTTCTATCATTCTTGTAATATTTTGCACTCCATTCTTCTACTCATTCAATGTAATAATTTGAAGAATTATATGCACAAAATAATTTACTTTGGATTTGTACAAACATTACTTCAATAAGGGATTTTCGTGTAGGGTGGTTCTGCAAAAAAAGTACTTAAATAAATTAATGTCCTTATAGTTTGTTATTTTACCAAGGTGACTGAACCAACTGGATTATATTTTTTTCTAAAATAAAAGTCAAGCCCACTTTGTTCGTTACTAAAAATACGCAAGACAATAAATGTCAAAAATAAAATTCAATATCTTTTTCTTAATTGAGTAACATACTAAAACGACATTAAATATAGAAGGCACCACGGGTCATTGTTATACCCGTAACACCCTTGATACCTTAATTACTATAATAATTGCTCAAAAATTACTATTAAAAACAATATTGCACAAACCCTGGCGATACTGCAGTGAATTACTATATCGTCATGCTACAACTGTATTTAATATCTATTGTTCGTTATATGTTTAAAAATAGATTTAAATTAAATTTTCATTATCCTAAGCATGACTATACCACGAGAATCAAAGTATCTGGATGTGCGTACAATCCTGACATCCAAAAGTCAATCATATTTTGGGTACCATCTAATAATTAGTCAATAATTTTTTGCTCAATACACATAAAGTCTATATTGTTGAGTCTAATAACATAAGGTCTTTTATGGGTAGAATTAAAAAATGACTTCTGCTTTATCACCAGATGATATCAACTCGATAGTTTCGGTTAACGCCAAGATATCATCTTACGTAGACCTTCAAACTTGTTATTCAAACATTTATCCTTTTATATAGCATATAATGCATTCACGTGTTATATATATATATATATATATATATATATATATATATATATATATATATATTCTATTTAGATTTCCACAAGTATTCTTTTAAATATTTTCTCTTGTGTAAATAAACGTAAAATTAATTATCCAACAAAGGACGTTCCCAAACGTTGAATTAATTTTACGTTTATTTATTAAGAAAAATTTTAAAAAAATATATATATATATATATATATATATATATATATATATATTCGACAGTCGCAAATAACCTAAAGACGTGAATCTAGGCTCAAATTTTTTATATTCTTTAACCTTTCCATCTTACTTAAATCCTAATTATTCTATCATAAAATAGAATCGCTTGAATTTTAAGTGCGGTAAAAACGATACTCAAATACGAAAATAATCGGGAGAAGGAAATTACGTCATGTTGCAAACTACATTGTTAGCTTCCCTGCAACCAACACAAAATGATATCGCTTAATTATATTTCTTTAGTACTTATTGCAAGTCAGATAAATTCTTCCAATTCTACCATGACGAAACTTGGCGAAGAAATTTATTTTAAATACAACGCGTCAATTTTAATTCTTACAAAGAAACGTTATTTCACTCTTTCAACTAACGAAATTCCTAAATATTAAAATAACGAGAATACTTATTTACACAAAACTCTTCTAACATTAATCTGATAGTAACGCCAGTATTACCTGTAAGTGAAACGTAATTTTACAAATAAAAATTTATAAATGTCTCCAAACCAAAAAAAAAACGGTGATCAAATAAAAGCTCGCAATAATTTAAACTCTTTTGAAATTCGAAATTAAAAAAAAATGGAACAACCAAACCGTATGATCCTTAAAGTTGACACACAGGGTGACATGATATCTTATAGAAGCAGGTGGCTTTGGAATTTTTTTTTACGTTAACATGTATTTATGTATATTAATCTCTATCTAACATGAAGTTTAAAAGTCATTCTGACATCGATTATTGTTTTTGTTTTTACAATATTACCTGTTTTCGTTACGAACGTATGAAAGAGGTTACATACTTACCCTAAAAAAATTATAATTAAAATTATTTCATTTCCTTTAATTTTGTAAGTTAGCATCTAGATGGGTATGTATGACATGAAGTTTTAAACGTCTGTTAGACACAGATTATTGTTTTTGTTATTACAATGTTGCTTATTTTCGCAATGAACTTATTATAAAAGAGGTTGCATAATTATCCAAAAATATCTGGCGTGGAACACCACACGACCTCCCAACCTACAAAATGGAAATTAAAGGAAATGAAATACTTTTAATCACATTTTTAAGCAACCTCTTACAAGAAATTCATTATGAAAATGGGCAACATTATAAAGGCAAAAATAATAATCTATACCAAACAGAGTTTAAAACTTCATGACAGACAGAGGTTAATAGACATCTAGATACTAACTTGAATTAAAAGATATGAAATAATTTTAATTATAATTTTTTTAGCGTAACTATGCAACCCCTTTTTTATTGGTTCATAACGAAAACAGGATACTTTGTAAAAACAAAAAGAAATAATCTATGTCAGAATGACGCTTAAAAGTTCATGTCAGGTAGATATTAATAGATACATGTTAACTCAAAAAAAAAATTTCAAAGACTCCCGCTTCTATAAGATGTCTATAATACAGCTTCATTCATATTTAATTAATTTTTAAATTTACCTTGCGTTATATTAAGAAAACGTTACAAAGAAAAGTTAAGTAAAATTAAATTTTTTCTTTAAATATGTGTACATTTTTTCTTATACATTAATCGTTATTCAGATATTGAATAATAAAACAACAAATTTTAAACGATAGAGTTAGTAGACTATGCTGAGAGGGGCTTTCATGTATTCCTCTACACGATAAAATCAATTGTATGGTCGGGCAGGCGAAGAGGTGTCTTATGACTCATCTTTTAGTAAAGATTTTAAAAAAGTATGTCGTTATTGGTTCATATAGTTAGTAATTTTGACTACCAACAAAACATCGTGAATGTTTCCAGGTTATTTTCAAATTTAAGCCGCCCTGTCAAATTTAAATAAAATTATTGTTTGAATATCTCGGGATTTAGCATCCTAAAGGTCTTAAAAATCCCCATCCACTCGTATAAATAAAGTCGAATTTCGTTTAAGGTCTGTTCGCACTTATTCTGGCATGTAAAGTCCACCGAGTGTGGGTAGTCATATGAAATATATTGTACAACTGTAAACGATTATCAGAAACGAGACCGGGTCAACAAAATTTCGTTTTGGATCTGTTTTACAAATTAATTATATCAATAATTTTCAATAAGAAACGAATTAGCTAGCAGTAGGCAGTACCCGAATAAAGTGCGAAAGGTTTGGTTAATTGCGGAGGATCGCTTTTAGCCGACAGATCGCACTGCGTCAAAAGAGTCAAGATTTTTTTTTATGATTGTGGACCTGAACAGGCTAAATTTGGCCTATCGTGCTAAAGCACTCAGGAACACTTAGGAGGATGGATAGAGGGATAATGGATTGCCAATAGATGCCTATGAACAGCTTCTTAAATTTTCTCATATCATAAGTGAGAGGAATACAGGAACTAGGGAGATCATTCAGAGTTTAGAAGCCGTGTAGAAAAATGTGGATTGCGCCCGTTTGGTACGGCAAGTGGAGATTTGTACTGCATACTTGATGTAATGAGCGAACCGAGTGTTTCTCGCAAAGATAGCCAGATGATATCAAAGAATATAATTCAGCAGCACAATAGCCGTTGTAATAACGATAATGCAAAGAAAGAACTGAAACCATCCTTCTATGCTCAAGGGACTGTATGTGAGAAGTTAAGGACGGGTCATTTATAAGCCTAATCGCTCTCTTTTGAATCTGATCAACGACATCAAGAGCGTCAAGAGCGTATTGGGGAGCTCTTACCCAGAGGTGAGAATTATATTACAGATGAGGCCGAATTTGGGACTTATACTGCAGAAGGGTTCTCGAAGGTAAAGTACTTAGATCTGTAAAAAGCCTATTTTACGAGCAGCTGTTTTGGTAGCTGACAGAAGATGGTCAACCCATGAGAGATTTGAAGATACAGTCATACCCAACAGAGTAATAGAGTCTGCAAACTTAAGAACTGAGACATTCATACTTACAACAGGAAATGAATGGCGGACACAAGGCAACACTGAGTTTTGTTAGCATTAAATTTAACTAGATTATTGCTTCCCCATTCGGGAATACGTTGAATGTCTTTGTTGATTGAATTTGCCATTTCAGCTTTAATTCCTTGATTTGACATAGAAGGTGGATTATCACTGTGAGTAGACTGAGATGAACTACAGTGAAGAGTGCTATCGTCAACAAAGCAATGGATGGGGTTAGTTGTTGAAGAAATAAGGTCATTTATGTACAGCAGAAAAAGTGTAGGCGCTATAACGGATCCCTGTGTTACGCCCGCGTTAATGCTAACTTCTTTTGAAAAAAAGTCATCAACTACGACATGTATTCGTCTTTTATCAAGGAAACTAGAAACCCACTTGATGAGCGTATCATTTAACCCAAACGAGGGGAAGCAAGTAAACACTTATGCTAACTTGGTCAAATGCCTTTGAGATATCTAAATACTACAACTGTTTCCGAGTGCTCTACTATTGTTCCAAACTTGGGTCACATATGAAAGAAAATCACCTGTTGAACGACTTTACCTAAACCCATATTGGTGGTCACTAAGGGTTTGTTAGTTTCAAGGAACGTGAGCAGTTGCTGATTGATGGCCTTTTCCATGATTTTAACAAATGGAAGTGATGGCAATTGGTCTAGTTTGAGGATCGGTCTTGTCGCCTTTTTTGGGAATAGGTTGAACATTTGCTAACCTCCATAATGAAGAATTCCCCAGAAACATAGAGATCGTATAGAGCTTAGATAGGACTGGTACTAGTTCGGGAACATTTCTTTAAGACAATAGCTGGGATACGTCTGGGCCAGTCGCCTTATTGAGATGCCTACTGATGATCGATTCCAAGCTTGTACCGAAAATGAATTGGTTTCATAGCGTATAAAGAAGAGTTGACATGGAGCACATCTTTTCCAGGATCATTGAGACACGAGTTTGATGCAAACAAATCCACAAAAACATTGGCTTTGTCTACAGAATCTGCAACTACCGATCCGTCAATAGATTCAGAAATGAAAGTTGTTCGAAGTTTTACTAATGGCTTTATAAAGACCAAAATTTACGACTGCCTAAAGGAGATGTAATTTGTTATCGAACCACTTATAAAATAATGATTTTTCATAAATAAATACACTGCATTGATGTTAATATGAGATTTATTATTTTAATAATATAACTGATTGTAAAAATCTCAGTTTACGTTTGTCAATATATATAAAACGAATGTAAACCTAAGTACAGCTACATACCTATATAATAAACATAATAATTCTTACAATGTTATAAAGTAGCTAAGATTCTAATTTTTGCTTAAATTCAAATATTGGACATCTTATAATTAAAGTATCATCTTCACTTTCACTACATCTTACTGAGTCTCCAAACATTGATTACTAAAGGTTTTGATTTTCAGTTCTTTTTGAACGTCCCACCACTGGCTCATTTTTCAGCATTTTTCATACACCCATGTGGAGACCGTATTTTCAACCTTTCTTTTCGAAGGCCCTTTTCAACCTAATTATTTTACCACGTGTTGATGTGTTTCATATTTTTACACCACGTGTAGGACGTTTACTATTTTATGACAGCTCACGTAATGCGTATTCTTACCCTATGGGTCAACCCTAATTAGCGCCTTTTTGCAATGCTCACGTGAGGGCTGGTCTTTGGCTGGACCTGGAGCTGGACTTGGGCTTGGGTTGGTTTAGGATACTATATTAATGTCCTTTTGGCTATTTTAAAAAGCAGTACTGAGGTTGCACATGCATACAATGTTGGAAATTCATAATTAATTAGATATTATTATCGATCCTGTTGTTTAAATGGTCATATGCTATTGGATGATCTTTTACCTATACGAAAAAGTATTTCTATAAGGAGGTTCTAGACACGTTAGGCTTAACTTGTTCTCAGGCCTTCCCATGGCCGGAGATGGTGTAACCTAATATAAGATTAGTGTAGAGCTTAGCCCTTATCGTGGCCCCTTGATGCTTGTATGTTGTTCTAACAATCTTACAGCTGTAGGCCTTCGCCCTGTTATACAAAATTGTTTTCTAATAAGGAGGTTCTTGTAAGGCAGGACTTGTAGGTCTGCGCCATGGCCCTTGAGTAAAAATTTTAGCGCCATCTAGTGGAATAGACTAATGAACATTTTCTATAGTAAGTTGATAATGCCACCTTCGCTCTATCTTGTTTCTTCCTTCTCTCTTAAAAAAAACCACCACACACAACTTTAATTAATTAATTAATTAATCAATCTCAACAAATCACCTCGATTATCAGATAAAACTCAATCAGTCAACCGAAATTATGTCTTGTTTGCGAAACCAGATTACAGTTCAAACTTAATGCATTAAAGTCTAATTAAATATAACGTGAATGATAAATAATTTCTACCTAATGCAACGATCACACTCTAACATAGCCCTAGCATTTAATGTAATCCTCTTTATTCATATTTTTAAGACAGCCGTCTTAGGAAAATACCTCGACCAAAAAGTTTAGTTTAAAACATGCCCTAGGGTTATATATAAATTGGTTTAATACTTAGACATCCCCGAAGATAACCGATTCTACCCGAACATTGCGAGCACGCTTCCAAACCAAGGCTAGCTGGTTCTCGTTTCGTGTGTTTCGCTCTTTAAAGTGTAACTGTCATCGAGTGAACATTTATAACGTATTCTCCTGTTTATGAACATCAGCGGACATTAGAGATTTTACGGACTTGTTAATAAACTATTACAACATAACCGTTCAAGATAATGATGAAAGCGATGACGTTGTTGAGCCGAATGTATCTCACATCCAAGATGCTGGTAATGGTTCACAAAGAAAAGAAGAGCGATGAGAGAAGGCAAATCTCAAAATCATGATGATGATGGCGACGAATCACGGTTCAAGAAGAAGAAAACCGATAAAGCATGTTATTAAATAATAATGATGTATTATTGTTTATAATAATAAATAATAATAATATATTTTCAAACGTTAGCTTTCCTTCAATTTTGTTAATAAACTTGTTTTTTTTCCTAACGGTGCGTGCTCCACCGTCTTGATTCATGTTTGCACGTTTACAAGTTTTTCGCTTTGCGTATTTTTGTGTTAGCGTGTTTGCATGTTTTTGTGTTGTGTGTTTTCGCTGCGTGTTTTCCGCTGTGTGTGTGTGTGTGTGTGTGTGTGTGTGTGCGTACGTAGCGTGCGTGCGTGCGAGCTGCGTACCTTGCGTGCGTGCGAGCGTGCGTACTTACGTGCGTGCGTACGTGCGAGCGTGTGTGCGAGCTTGCGTGCCTGCGAGCGTGCAAGCTTACGTGCGCGCGTACGTGCGAGCGTGCATGCGTGTTTTTCGTTTGATCCTCGTGCTAAAGCAGTGCTAGTCGATTGTATGTAGTTGGCACTATTGTGTTGACTAAAAGCTATAATTAGAAACGTTACTTGCTATACCCAGTCCGTGGAGTTATGTTTAATTAGCTTTTTTTGACAGATCTATTTGTTTATTATAAGATCAGGCATGCATGTAAAGTAATATAGAGGTGAAACTAACTAGCTAATGTGTTTTGCTGGTACACGTATCACAGTATTGAAGATTCTGTTTATGTATTAGAAAACGTACTACATTCTCGAAACAGAATGCAGATAAAAATTGAAGGAAGTGAATACGGTACAATTCTGCGAACGAGTTGAAAGATTTGAAGCGTGTAGCATTTCCAGAGCCTGTTGAAACCAGTTAATTTAGGGCTAACCTCCTGTCCATTAATAATAATGTCTGATAAAGCTGTTAGGGTTATTAGCTACTTTTTAGGTTGTTACAATATAATGTTCAAGGTGAAGACGATGAGATAATTGTATCTCAAAAATCTCGTTTGATCTCATGAGATGTGAATAGCTTTTCTTAAAAATACCTGGAGGCTGTCTCATTCAAAAAATCTCATGCAAAACATCAATAATCGTTAGCAATGTAGCTGTATCCGCTATTATGCTTAATGTTATTATATATATATATATATATATATATATATATATATATATATATATATATATATATATATATATATATATATATCTAGTATAGCTATTTTGATATCGAAAAAGAAGCAAAATTTCGAACGGTTGTAGTATTTTCAGAGCTATCGAAATCAATTAAATTTAAGAATAATCTCATCTCTATGTAATAATAGAAGTAATAAAAGTTACATATTTATATGTATTTAATTGTAGTCACTGTTTAATGAGTTTTATCATTATGATGTAACATTAGTGGTATTAGACGTTTTTATGATTGTTAATAAACTATTTTATCAGTGTGAAGACAATGAGGAATACATCTCAAATTTTGATGATGTAACGCTCTCTATAAAATTTCAAATAAAAATTAGATTACGTCACCTTATTTCAGATTAAAATTTTTAAATTTAGTTGGCATTGCTATTAATCCAACTGATAAAAATCCATATAACGTGAATCACATGTGTGTGTGTGTGTGTGTTTGTGTGTGTGTGTGTGTGTGTGTGGTGCGTGCGTGCGTGCGTGCGTGCGTGCGTTTGTGCGTGCGTGCGTGCGTGCGTGCGTGCGTGCGTGCGTGTGCGTGCGTGCGTGCGTTGCGTGGTGTGCGTCGTGCGTGCTGCGTGCGTGCGTGCGTGCGTGCGTCGCCGTTGCGCGTTCGTGTGCGTCGTGCGTTGCGTGGTGCGTTATTGGCGTCGTCGTTCGTTTTGTTGTTTTTTCTGTCCTTGTTGTTGTTTCCGTGTTTTTGTCCGTTTGTGTCCTCCGTTTGTGTGTGTGTTTGTTGTGTGTGTGTGTGTGTGTGGTGTGCGTGCGTGCGTGCGTGTCGTGTGTGTGTAACGTAATCGATACAATAGTTTAATCTAAAGCTTAATTATTTTAAAGTAATTTGGAGCAAAATTTTTTAAATATTTGTGTTTTGAATGTAAATTTTTAAGTACAACATGATTGTTAAATACGAAAGGTTTTTGTATTACTTAAAATAGTTAATGAAATGGCTGTTTATATCAGCCATTAAAGCGTATTTTAGTAAGACACGTTGTATAAAAAAATCTTTCAATATGGTTGAAGGAAAACTTCTAAAGGTAAGTATTATTTTAATATATGTTTTTACCTGATATTGCTAACAAAAATGCCGATAAAGATTTTTTAAAAATATTATTACACAATTAAGTCATAAGATCAGCTCTACAAAATAGTAGGTACGCATTCTGGATTTTAAAGTTGTAGAATTGTTAATTCGTGTAATAATAAAACCATTAAAACCTTTGCCTTTTATTTCTATTATATCAGTTTGATATTCTAAAACGTTTAATTTTAATTTAACTCTATGTTTATATAAGTAATTATTACTCTTTAATGGGTTTTACAACTGTTAATGAACCATTACAATAAAACAATTTGTTGTATGTAAATAAATCAGATATGAGTTCGAATGTATAGGTGGTGACTGTTTAGAGAATCTGCCTATACATAAAGCATCATTGCATTAGGGAAAATTATTTGTTATTTCACGTCATATTTTAATTACTTAATGTTCAGTTTGAACTGTAATCTGGTTTCCGCAAACTGTAAGACATACATTTGTTTGAGATTGATTATTTAATTGATTTGTTTGTGTGTGTGTGTGTGTGTGTGTGTGTGTATTGTGTGTGTGTGTGTGTGTGTGTGTGTGTGTGTGTGTGTGTGTGTGTGTTGTGTGTGTGTGTGTGAGAAAGAAAGAAACAAGATAGAGCAAGAGAGAGGTGTGCATAATCCTTCAGAAAATGTTCATTAGTCTATACGCCACTAGATGGCGTTAAAACAATTTTACTCAAAGTGCCAGGGAGACCCGATAAAGTCTTGTCTTACAAGAACCTCCTTATTAGAATAAATTTTGTATGACGGGGCGAAGGCCTACAGCTGTAAGATTAAGTTAGAACAACATACAATTGATCAAGGGCCACGATAGGGCTAAGCTCTACACTTTCTTATAAGGTTAGGTTCACCATCTGCCCAGGGCGACCTGAGAACAAGTTGCGAAGCCCTACCGTGTCTAAGAACCTCCTTATTGAAATACAACGTTTTCGGGTAAAAGATCATCCAATAGCATTTGACCATTTAAAGCAATAGATCGATAATTTTAATAATAATTTCTTATTATAATTTCAACATTGTATGCGTGTGCGTTTGCCTAACCTCCAGATGCCTTTTAATATAGCCAAAGGACAATACCATCAAATAACCCTAAAAAAACCAAGTCCAAGTCCAGGTCAAGACCAAGACCTGCCTCACGTAAGCATAAAAGGCGCTATTAGGGTTGAATAGGGAAAATACGCATCCTATACGTGAACTGTCATAAAAAGGTAAAAGTCCTACCGGATGTGTAAAAATATGAAAATAACGTCCTATCGCAGGTGTGTAAAATTAATTGAAAGAGCCTTCGAAAAGAAAGGGTTGAAAATACGGTCTCACACGTGCGTGTGTAAAAATAATTAGGATAAAAGGGTTGAAATACGATCTAGTAAGCTAATAAAGAAAATAATTAGTGGAAATATGGTCGGCCACGTGGCTAACAAGTGACGTAAAATCCAAGATGGCGTCTTGCCTGTCTCTACTTATGTTTCTTGAATAGTCCATAATACAACAAACGCGTTAGTAATGTAATGGTAATGAATGAAATGAAATTTTTATTTTGACCTATAACATAACCGAAATACCTTTTTTTTTTTTTATTACATTTAAACATGTCCGACGTGCATTCTATACAAATCAGTTATTTTCCAAAATTATCCAAAGTATATGTATTTTAAAGTTTAAGAATTTTGAGTAAGCGCTTTCTTAATATATTGTAACAACCTTTTGTGGTTGATTAAAAAATAATTGTTTGGGATCGTTCGTTTTGTAATATTAGAAAGTTTTTAATTATTAATATGTAGAATTGAAAAGACAATTTAATTTGCATTACCTAGAACACATCTTTTTGTAATATTTCATAAAAAGTTATAGTTCCTTTCTTAAAAGATTGATTGGTTATTGTATAACGCGGGTGACAACTTTTAGAATACTACTTGAGTTATTCTGAATTTTTAATTCATTAATGCTGAATGTTACAGCAGAAACATGGTTTTACCTAATTTTTATATTGCATTTCTTATTAATTAATCAGTGAAAATAACTAAGCAGATAGCTTTCATAGGTAAACAATCAGTATTTGAACTCTCCTATCTTAATTTGATTGAGCCAAAGTTTTATTTTTAATCATCGCATTGTTTTAGTGTTTATACTTTATTTAATGTTACAATATTCCAAAAAATGTCTCAAAAATATGGATTCTGTCAAAATGGCTAAAATTTGCCGCTGCAGAGAAGTGCATTTGTCGGTCTGTCTGCAGCTACCAACATTATCAGCCAAAGATTCTACTGTCGCACAGATATTAAGTTAGTGAGCGTTCCGTCTATTCCATCTGCCGTTTTCCAAATCGGTAATGAGGCTGATAAACAAGAGCAGAGCAGTATCATTTAATACAGTGAAGATCATGCTGATTTTATACTACATATATCTAAGTTATATGGAACCTCCCCGTATTGCTTCTTATTCGCAGCTAGAGTACCTACAATATCATTCAAGCTTTGCTTAAACTTTTCAATCTCATATGCGAATATCCTTATCTATATTCTATGTTCACATAGTGTTGATATTTAGTTTAAATTTAGCAATTGCAAACGTTACCGTTATGTACTAACCTTCATAATTGTTAACTATGATTTATTCATTTAACTAATGCACGCTTAATAGCTTTGTGTTAAAGTAAGAGTGTCGCACATAGTTTTACGTTTTATTCAGTTAAGATCGATATTAATGCTGAAATGTCTGTTTTCCTAGTGTCCTAGGATATGGTCGCAAATTCAATATTCTATGCGTTAAAGACTGACTTATTATCTTAGGTATAACTTTCTTTTATACTATCAATCAATTAAGCAATAGGAATAAAATTTGTTAAGATCCACATTTGAAACTTCATTAAATACGACGCACAAGTAAATCATTTGGACATACGCATTATCCTATTAATTATATACCAAAATTACATCTAAACCCTTTACCGAACTAGTATTACTATTTACCTATTTGCGCAGAATTAACATTAGATAAAGTATTTTCTAAATATAAATTCAGAATTAATCTGTTCAAAATTATTACAAACGTATATTCAGGTTTCAGGAATAGAGGTTAAAATTCTCGTGAGCGTATTTGTCTACTTTGTTTGGCAATTTTCACTATTTGCCTATTTTGTTACAGTGTTAATCATTAAAGAACAGAATGGTAAAATTATTAATATATTCATATAATTATTATAATTTTGTATGAAAATAAGTTCAAAAGTAAATATGTAATTAAAATTATTAATTTTTTAAAATCATAAATAAAAAGTTTTATAGGATTTTGAACCACGACCTGTTAATCCGGTAAAAATTGTATCATAAAATAAATTCGAAGAATTTTGTCTTTATGTATGTAGAACTGATAGATTCTAAATTTAATGAGTAAAATCAAATAACTTATATCTCAGTCAGTTAAAGACCTTAGTTTACAAAAGAGAGCAATACTAACATTGGTTGCAGATCAGGATACCTTTTTAAAAATCAAAATTATTTTACATACATTATGGTAGATATATATATATATATATATATATATATATATATATATATATATATATATATATATATATATATATAAACTTCGTGAAATACATAAAAAATTACGCAATTAAACATATCCTTTGAAACAACCATAATTACAATGCGTCATAACAATTTGTTTAAAAGTTAAAACTAAATGTCAGAAATAATTTAATAATGTATTAAAAGCAATTTTATATATAATTAATGCATTAACATATTAAAGATTATTATATAGTAGGCCAAGTTCTCATGGACTGAGAATGGGATATAATTATTACTGTGAAATAATCTGTTTCCTTTATCTTAGTCGAAGTTCCATAAAGAAAGACTTATAAAATATACGTCTGCTATATTTTAAATGCAGGACTTAAAACGTATGTCGATTCTAAAGTCAAAGCCATACGCTGTCAGATGTCTTCTTGCTTTTAACCTCAAATTATTCTTCGTATTTCGTTTCTATAATCGTATCGTGTTTTGAGTTATAATAATTTATCTTAGCTAATTTATTAGTTTCCTTGCATTTGTAAAACAGTTTTTCAAAACTTTATTATTAATATTCACTATTACGAAGTTTATAATTCAAAATGTATTTCCAATTGATTGAATGCATTATTTATTTGCAATAAATGTCATTTAAATTTTGAAAAGCCAAACTGGTAATGTTAAAATACTGCATTATTTCGAAATGGAACGCGAAAACTAATTTATCTTTTACTTCCATTATGGTACGCTAATAATTTTCACTATTTAAATTTATATTTGAATATTATGTTGTAACGAACTGTCGCATGGCATTTAAAACCGTAACTCGGACAAAGGCAAGAATGGCTATGCTTTAGAATCTAAATCGGGCCATTCAAAAAAACAAGCTGCAAGTCAGAGGATGTCGACGATTACGTGAAAATTTTGAAACAAAAATTTACACCAACTGTTAAGTACAAAGTTGATAAATTTTGTCTTTATGTATTGAAACTGATTAGATTCTAAATTTAATGAGATAACAATCAAATAGCTTATATTAATGGAATGTGAACAATTATGAAAATTCACAAAACTAACTTTAATATTAAATTATTATAATTTTTGTTATGAACGAATAAGTTCAAAATATATTAAAAAAATTATTAATTTTATTAAATACAAAATAAAAGTTTACCACGAGCAGGTTTGAACCTCTTATTTGGTAGATGAAAATGCACTATCGATTTACAAGATTATGAAATTTTGTCTTTATGTATGTAGAACTGATGTAGACTCTAAATTTAATGAGATAACATCAAATAACTTATATTAATGGAATGTGAGCTCAATATCAAAAATGCACACATTAAAACTTGAAAATATTAAATTATTATAAGTTTTTTATGAACGAATAAGTTCAAAGTGTATGCAATAAAAATTAATTAATTTTATTAAATACGTAAATAAAAGTACCTCGAGCAGGATTTGAATACGTTGGTTTTTAGAGTAGCGTGACCAACTGATATCAAAAAGCCCATTCCATGTAAATTTTGTCTTTATTGTATAGAATGATGTTTCAAATTTAATTTAACAATCAAATAACTTATATTAATGGAATTACCTGCAATATGAAATTCACCAAACAATCAACTTGACTAATATTAAATTATTATAAGTTTTTAATATGAACGAATAAGCTCAAAAATATTTGTAACAAAAATTATTAAATTTGTTAAATACTAAATAAAAGTTTACTCGAGCTGGTTTGAACTACGTTATTCTAGAATTACCACTATCCATACAAGCCCCATTATGTAAATTTTTCTTAGTATTGATGTAAATTTTAAATTTAATGAGATAACAATCAAAAACTATATTAATGGAATTTGAGCCTAATAACCAAAATTACAATACAACTGCAATTTTAATTAATTATTAAAGTTTTTTTATGAACGAAAAGTTCTAAAGTAAAATTAATAAAATTATAAATTTTTAAATTAATAAATTTCCTCGAGCATTGAACCTAGTCCTGTATTGTAGACCACAACACTCATAAGTAACTTAAATTTGTCTATAAGTTAACATTAGTTTCATCTTTTTCAAAGAATCATTAATAAAATTATAAAAATTTAAAATCCATTATTTATTTGATATCTTAACCAATGTACAAGGCAATGATCATTTGGGTTTTAAAAATTTTAAAGGAATAACAATATTAAAATAGTTTTGAAATCATTATTCCAAATTGGCCAACAGAAATTAACCTTATTTGTATAAATTGCATAAAGAATGTTTAATTTATAAATGATTATTAATTAATCTATTTTAAGATTGCCCTAAATAAACGTGTTGAATTTGTGATTACAAAACGAAGTAAATTAATCATTAGTGAACTGTTTATATCATTAGCCGTGCCCATTTAATAATCTGACCACTTTAAATTTATATTAATTCTTCTGAATTTTACAATGGTAAGACTAGTTCAAATTGGACGTATTTAAAAATTGGCACATAATTGCAATATTAACCTATTTTAAATTATATTAATATGCTACAAAATTTTATTTCCTTATTTAAAATTTAAAATTTTTTACGATTTTAAAAATTTTAAAAACCAAAATTTTTTTTTAAATATTGATTTTTAAAATTTAAATTTTCCTAAAAAACCATTTCCTTTTTTTATTTTACAAATTTAAAATTTAAATTTTATTTTTAAAGTTTTTTTAATTTCACTTTTCTTAATTTTTTTTTTATTTTTTTTTTTATTTTTTTTTTTAAATATTTTTAAAAATTAATTTCCTATTCTTTTTCTTTTCCTTTTTTTCTTTTTTTTTTCCAAATTTCCCAAATTTTTTTCTTTTCCCTTTCCTTTTTTTTCACGTTTATAATATATGGCTTCTGTAACTTTTATAATAGCTTATTTATGGGAACATGTTTATTTATGATGTTAGTTTTTATTTACTGCGATTGAGTTTTACACATTTTTTATAATGAATATTATCTGTAAGATATTTTGAATTAATGTTTGCTTAACTTATGTGATTTTTCACTACTGTAACTACGTATGCTACTTATACTGATAAGAAACTTTCTCATTTTAGTGTAAAATATATTAGCGTAACAACGATATAGGTAATAATTTCATAAGTTGCTTATGCAAAATTGCAATGTCGATGACTATGCAATATTAAAAGGAATACATACTAAGGAAATACCAACTCTGTCCAATTACTTTGAAAATAAAATAACCAACCTTAATATTTTTAGGTACGGCTATATAATGGTTATGAAACTAATATTAATAATTGTGCATTGATTGCAATTGCAAATATCTTGCGTTTTTACATTGTCTTATATAGAGTGTAGGACGTGGAAAATATTATATAAATTACTGCGGAAAAATTGTTACATTTGTTAAAAAAGTACATAAATACCAACCATTGGTAATTCGGCTTAATAATAAAATTTCTAGTTACATATCGAGAATGCATTGTACCAAAGAGGTTAAAAGTTAAAAGGTATAATAGCATGTTAAACAAAACATTTCCTCAAGCGACAATTGTCGGTGTAAGCCTTTCACACAATGTTAAAGTCATTAAAATGCTAATTTCTGCAAGGTAGACCAGACCACAACTTAAAGTCTTAAACATATAATAAAACTCTTGTTTCCTCATTGTCAACATGTACGACTTACACGAAAAAATAAAATTGGTTTAAAAAAATTGTCTGTTTTAACTTCTAAATTAATTGAGAATATCAACATGATGAAGATGTAAAGTTAAAATAAAGGTACCGTGTTATATTACAAAACAGATGTGATGAATAGCGGTGATTTTTACATTGCCTTTTTCTGTTAATAGTATTTACCATTATATTTACTAAGTATGTTGGTACCATGAAAAAAGTCAAAAGTTCCGTAGAAATGGACTATTTAAATTACTTAAACATAAAATCATGTTTATTTAGTTGACAGGTTACATTTACTACTGCCTTAAACTATAATTAAAACGTCATTTATCGTCGATTTTATATACCGGTAATTTTCTGCAAGAATAATTCGGATTACTTAGTACTTAATTTGCAAAAATGGTGAGCGACTTTATTATACGTGCACATTGAACGTCCTCAAAACTTCATATATTTTTTTACTTGATTTGATAATTCTTCAGTTATAAGCTGCACATAAAACGTTTTATGACTACGTTAATAGATATCGTTAACGAGATGTAATGAAAATCAAGTGACCGTAAGTTTTGAAGGAATTTTATTTATGGCTATATGAAATGTGTGGATATTATTTTTTTCTAATTCCGTGTTTCTAAGGACTCTTTGTAGTGCGTTTAGAAGCTTCTTAGAAGCATCGTTTCTGGTAACTTTTCTGGTGTCTTTTCTGCTGTAATAATATTTTAACATGTCAGTTGGTTAGATGTAAGTTAGATATGTAATAAAAATTATAATATGCGTACACTTCGACATGAAGTTAATGTAATGTTATGAGCGTTATTATTCTAAGAAAATCTATTAAATTTAAGAAAATGCATGTTTATAAATATTTAATTACCTATACTTTCAAGAATAAAATTATTATGTATACATTGGTATGGTTTTATAATTTTTAAAATGTTTTTAAAACAAATATTTCAGATCAAATTTAGAAGAATATATAATTAAATCATATTTTGAAAAAGTATACAGTATGTTTTCATTTTTTATAAGATAATTCAATGGGATACAACTACATTATTATCGAATGGACGTCTTTGATACTTGAATGACTTGAATTATGAACGTATTTTAATAAGGAACTGTTAATGAGCACAAGTGCATTGATCAGTTTTATTCCATTAAATGATTCGATTTATACTGTAAAACATAAATATGTGTTATAAGTTTTTGTTATGAACGAATAAGTTCAAGGTAAATATGTAATTAAAATTTATGATTAATTTTATTAAATACATAAATTAAAAGTTTACCTCGAGTAGGATTTGAACCTACGACCTGTACTTTGCTACAGTACCGCGCTAACTAACTGCGCCATCAAGGTTCAAGTCCCAATCGATGTAAATTTAGTCTTTATGTATGTAGAACTGATGCCAATTATAAATATAATGAGATTACAATCAAATTACTTATATTAATGGAATGTGAGCCTGCAATATTGCAAGGATTCACACATACCAAAGCAACTTGACTAATATTAAATTACTATAAGTGCAGGTCGTAGGTTCAAATCCTACTCCAGGTAAACTTTTTATTTATGTATTTAATCAAATTAATAATAATTTTTAATTACATAAAATATGTGTGTTCATTGCGCTGTAACAGAATGAATAAACGAATATAGCATTATCTAACATTCTTCGTCGCGTTGTGAGATTATACCTATAATGAAATTATTGTAACATTCGAGTATTACTAACACAAACATCTGAAAAATGTTATTCAATAAATTTAGTCAGTTTTGATGCAAATTTTGTTAATATTTTTAAATTATTTTCCTCAATAGAAAAAATGGCGTAAAATACACGTTACAAAAGTCACTTGGCGTACTTATCCAATAAACCTACATGCGTGCGCCAATAGAGTTACTTGTGTTTTAATAAACAGCCATAACGCGTAGTTATCTAACGATTTTGACAAAAACAGCAGTTGTTAACCTGATCTATTTTAAAAACATTGCTCAAACGCCCTTATGTATAATTTTTGAAAAGGTTTACGTTTATTCACAAATTAAAGTTTTAATTTCATCCACATCCCAAGTTGGCTAAAAATGGTGTAAGATTGGGGCAATATTGATAACTTGTATATGGTTTTTTTATGTTGAACTTCAAATGGGCCGATATTGAAAATCACGATTACTTGTTATCACAATATTTATCCAGTATAATATCAATATGAGTTTTTCAATGTTGTAATTGGTCACATAGACTGTACATACAGAATGGATACTCTAAGTGGAATAAAACTCCAACTCAAAGAAGTGAAGTCCGGAAGAAACATCATGTTAGGCATAATTTACAATTGTTTCCAGCCCTCAATCTGGGGATTACAGTTTCTCCACATATGTACCCCCGGAGGTGAAGCCCCCCTAACTTTCTTTCAAATGAAGAGTAGGTCAATTGATACACCGTGTGAAAGCCTGTATTATGAGGAATACAACGCAGTATTTATTTTCTCAAAATTTTAAACATTATTTTGGTGAACAAAAAATCAAAATCAAAAATAATAAACAAATAAACGCACTCTCTTAGCAAAGGAAGTTTCATTTGAGAATTTTCTTAAACTTAACGATTTCTCTGCAAAGAAATCTTTTCTTATGGGATACGCTCATAACTTTAAAGATGTTCAAAATGGTGCCCATTTGTTTCTTGATAAAGACCCAATCGGTGATAAAAACCATGTCTCACGTTTTGAAACATGTCTTGTGGAATATTTCTGATTTCTGGAGTAATTCTGTCCCTCAGATCCTGAAGGTCGGTCGGTAATATAGCATAAACCTTACTCTTCAAATATCCCCATAAAAAAAGTCAAGGGGATTGAGATCCGGGGATCGTGGTGGCCATTCAAGTGCACCTCTTCAATCAATCTATCTATTTGGAAAAATTTGGTTTAAATTCCCTCATCCAAGTCGTTCGGATTGTTGTTTGGAAATAGACCCCTTAAATTTGGGAGCAGGTCAAAATTGCCATTCATAAAAATGGCCTAACACTCAATCTCCAATAATCCCAGCCTACACGTTTAATTTTTGTGGATGTTGCGTGTGAGTTTCCCGCATCCAATGGGGATTGTGGTCAGACCAATAACGACAATTGTGATGATTGACATCACCATGCAAAGAGAAAATACATTCATCCGAAAAGAGAATCCATTCCAAGTGTATGTGACCATGGTCAATGAAGTCCATCATTCGTTCACAAAACTCAATTCGTTGGTCTGGACCTTCATCAGTCAATTCTTGTAGCATTTGCATCTTTTAACGGTGCATCTTTGCAGTTTTTAAAACCTTTAAAACAGTTCTATAACTGACCTCATTATAGCGTGCTAATTGCCGTGCCGAAATGGTGGGGTTTCCTTAAATAGCCAATGAAACGTTCAGCTTTGTATTTTCGTCAACTGCCTCTCTTCTTTGTCTTGGCAAATTCCTGACATGACCCAATTCTCTATAGCGTCTTTCTATTTTGCTAATTGTGCCCTGAGAAAGCCGCGGAAAAGAAGGATGATTTGCTTGAAATAATTCAGCTACCTCAGCTTGAGTAACGACTTCGGTCACCATATCCTATCATCATTAATATCTCAATGCGAACGGCTTGGGTTAAATAAGCCATGCTACATAATTTATTACGATGTGAAGATGTGAAAACTACACTAGAGGAATTATTTACTTGAATAAACGAGCAAAGAGAAATACAAGGAACAGACAATATTGTAATTTACTAATGTGGGTGCTAAGAAATCAAGCAGGTAACTAAAGTGGAGACTAAAACACAGAAAATTACGAGCGTTTTTCGTCAACGATAAGACCTGGCTTGCTGAGATAATAAATGCACGTTAACAATACGGCACATTTTTATCTACCGGCTATTTAAGCATTGTCGAAATTAAAATGCATTTAGTGGGTGTAAGAAATACAGAAGATAAAGATTTTTTCCTTCACCGATAAGATCAGTCTTGTTGCGTTAATAAATGCATCTTATAACTGCGGTACATTTTTACCTACCGACATTTCAATCATTTTGGAAATTAAATACCATTGAGCCAAAGAAAATTAATTGTTCATTTAGGTTTTTTCACTTTATTTTTGAAATGCCCAAGAAAATATTGTTGTATTCCACTTAATACAAGATTTCACACGGTGTCTCACTTGACCTATCCTTACATTTCAAAAAAAAAGTTAGGGGTGGCTTCACCCCCGGGCGTGGATATATGGAGAAACTGGAACCCCCAGATTGAGGGCTGGAAACAATTATGAAGAATGGCTATCATGATTTTTCTCCCGGACTTCACCCCTTTGAGTTACATAATTTATTCCACTTATAGTATTCACCCTGTATATAGATTTTACAATAGTATCACAATGGTGTTGAAATAATAGACTCCCAATATAAGTAGTAACGGGAGAGCATCCGCTCCACTTTTTTTACGTCACAAGCCCCGCCCACTGGGGTACCTTCCCCTCCACTTTTTGTACTCACGTGGAAGGCATATATTTGCAGGGTGGGGTCAGCCCGTAATTAAGGTTCTTTTGGCAGTGTTAAGAGCCTTTTTGGTTGTATACCCCCTGGAGGTTAGGCAATTACGCGTACATGCAGTGTTCTGATTGGAGAGATTAAAACTAGGCCACGCTCCACCTTTTACCCGATTGGTCGTGCATGCACCCGCCTGTCTGGTTTCGATTGGTCATTATCCCACCACTCAGCCGCTATGCTCTGATTGGAGGTCTAAGTCTCTGCACTCTGATTGGTTATGGCGGGTAATTTGAATTTGTATTCTAATAAGGGGACCCAATACTAACTTGTAAGAAACGTGTAGATCTTTAAAACTTGTTCTCGGTCCTTCGCCCTTGTAGCGGCCCCCTGGTTGGAAATGGTATGGAGCCCTAACCTTATAAGACAAGTGCAGAAACTAACGGCCCCTATCGTGGGCCTCTTGGTGCAATTGTATGTGGGTTATAACCTCATCTTATAAGACATAAAAATTTGTATTTGTATTCTAATAAAGTGGCCCTAATGCTAACCTTAAGACAAGACTTGTGTTAGATCAGCGCCCTGGCCCTCTTTGAGTTAAAATTGATTTTTGGCACCATCTAGTTGTGTATTTTTAAACTAGCAAGTGTTTTCTGTAATAAAGGTAGCAGTAAGACTGATTAGGGTTTGTTTGCTGCGCCATGTAGGGGTGTATAGACTAATGAACATTTTCTGCAGTAGAAGTTGGTCATGCACACCTCTCTTCTCTCTGTCCCTCTCTCTCTCTCGCTCTAGCTCTACTCTCACTCTCACTCTCACTCTCACTCTCACTCTCTCACCTCACCTCACTCACTCTCACTTATCCTCACACTCACTCTCACTCACTCACCTCACCTCACTCTCCTCACCTCTCACTCTCACCTCACTCTCACTCTCACTCACTCACCTCACTCACTCTCACCCTCACTCTCACTCTCACCCTCACTCTCCTCACTCTCACTCTCACTCCCCTCACCTCACTCTCACTCACCTCACCCTCACTCTCACCTCACCTCCTCACTCATCTCACTCTCACTCTCCTCCCTCATCTCACTTCTCACTCCTCACTCTCACTCTCACCTCCTCTCCTCTCCTCTCACTCCCTCCTTCTCTCCCTCCTCTCCCTTTCACTCTCACTCTCATCTCCTCTCTCCCTCTCTCTCCTCTCCTCTCTCTCTCCTCTCCTCTCTCCTCTCCTCTCCCTCCTCCTCTCTCTCCTCTCCTCTCTCCTCTCTCCTCTCCTCTCCTCTCTCTCTCCCTCTCTCCCTCTCACTCTCCTCTCTCCCTCTTCCTCTCTCCCTACTTCTCCTCTAACTCCTCTTCCCTCTCTCCTCTCTCTCCCTCTCCTCTCTCCCTCTCTCCTCTCTCCCTCTCTCTCCTCTCATTCTTCTCTCTCTTCCCTCTCCCTCTCTCCCTATCTCTATCTCTCCTCTTCCCTTTCTCTCCTCTTTCCTCTCTCTCTCTCCCTCTCTCTCTCTCTTTCTCCCTCTCTCTCTTCCCTCTTTCTCCTTCTTCTCCTCTCTCCCTCTTTCTCTCTTTCTCCTCTCTCTCTCTCCTCTCTTCTCCTTCTCTTCCCTCTCTCTCTCTCCTCTCTCCCTCTCCTCTCTCCCTCTCTCTCTCCTCTCTTCTCTTCCTCTCTCCTCTCTCTCCTCTTCTCTTCCTCTCTCCCTCTCTCTCCTCTCTCTCTCCTATCTCCTCTTCCCTCTCTCCCTCTGCTCGATCTCTCTCCTCTCCCATTCTCACTCGACTCTTTCTCATACACACAACCAAATCAATCAATCAATTAGTTAAGCAGATGAATCTCAAACAAATCATGCTCAATCAAATCAATCTCAATCAATCAATCAACCAAAATCAGCTTATGTCTTACAGTTTGCGGCAACCAGCTTACAGTTCAAAAACTGATTTGGTTTAATTAGTTACAGTTTTCTTGCTCAAAATTAGCCATAGTTCAAAATACCAAATTGCTATAACGGAAATGAAAGAACAAAGGTTTTAACGGTTTATTATTATACGCGAATCAATAACTACGAAGTTTAAAACCAACAAATACGTACCACATAATGCTATTAATTAATTTTAAGGAAATATCGTAACACTCACCTTTATCTAATTAACTAGATAAATGGGTAGAATAAGAGCTGATGCAGAGTTGGTTGTTTTATGACAGCCTCCTTCTATAATAACACATTAAAATCTGTATTGGCATTTTTGTGAACAATATCAAGTAAAATATATATTAAAAATAATGCGTATACCTTCAAATGTGTTTTTCTTTCAACTGTTCGAATAATAACGGCGTTGGGAACCAAACTACATATTGAAATATTTTATACAGTTCACTAAATCGTTTTGTGTTTTACTTATGGATAGCTGAGATAAAACTGGCTATTGGCTTTCCCATCATTAAATAATTTAGAATATAAAATATACAAACCTAATTATCTATATCACCTTACTGCAAGTCGTATTTACCTTTCCTTTAGCAGACTACTTAGAGCCTCTATACCATCGTAGCCGACTTACCTCTGTCAAAAAAGGGTTATAATCAAATTAAGTATACCGGCCTATTCTAATCTTTGAATTTCTACCGATAAGGACCTGCCATGCTATCGCATAAGATGGCTTTACATACAGGTTCTGTCTCGGATGAACTGTCGAAAATGAGCTTTTGGATTTATAACGTGCTAGGGAAAATATTAGATTGTATTTACGGAAACATTTTGAGTTATGACCGACAGATCTTTGCTATATCATATCTCATATAGGTAAAATTTCGCGACGCGAGGCTTTCCTCGAAGGCTGTTTCGGCGATCCCCTTCCAACCCTTCCTGAGCATAATCGGGATTTTAAGACAGGTGTAGGGTATCGCAAGTTGTTATCGGGTCTTTACCCATTGTCGTGATCGCAATTTGTTCGTAGGCCTTCGTATATTGTCGTGGTACGTACCCTTGCCGCAAAATTTGAATTTGTATTATAATAATAAGGGGCCTAATGCTAACTTATAAGACAGGTGTATGGCTACGCAACTTGCTCTCGGGGCTTTGTCCCTCGTCGAGGCCTCAATGGCAGGAAATTTTAATTTGTATTTGTATTTAAGTCTCTGCAGGTTATGGCTGAAAATATGAATCTGTATTATAATAACGGGTATAATGCTAACTTGTAAGACAGATGTAGGGCTTAGCAATTACTTTCAGGCTCTCGCCTCTCGACCAAAAGTTTTAATTTGTTTGTGACGCCATCTATGAGAAATCTAAACTTGTGTTATAATAATAAGGAGGCCTAATACTAACTTATAAAACAGACATAGAGCTTCGTAACTTGCTTTCGGGTCTTAGCCCCTGGCCCCTTGGCGCGAAATTTGAATTTGGATTTGTATTTAAGTGTTTACATTCTGATTACTTATTGCGAGAAATTTGAACTTATATTCTAATAAGGGACCTATTGCTAGCTTATAAGATAAAACTTAGGAAACTGTGGTAGCCTGCGCCTCCTGTCGTAATGCATGTTGGGAAATTTGAATTTGTGTCGTCATCTAGTTGTGCATGGCTTAATGAATGTTTTCTGTAATAAAGGTGGCACCATCTAGAGTTATATTTCTGGTACTAATCAGGGTTTTGTTTGTTTGTGGCACCATCGAGTGGTATATTTTTAAACTAGCGGATGTTTTCTGTAATAGAGGCAGCGCCACCTTGCGGTAAATTTATAGGACTAACTAGTGTTTTCTGTGATGCCATATAGTGGTGTAAAGGCTAATGAATGTTTTCTGTAGTAGAGGTTGATAGTGTTTGTCTCTCCGTGTGAGGTCTCCTTTACATGTTGCCAGTGAAGACGTTTTCTGGTCTTTTGTACTGCGTTACGATGTTCTCTCTTTAGAAGTACAAAAGACCAGAAAACGTCTTCACTTAATAAATGAGACCTCACAGCGATAATTTTGACAACACAAGGATAATAGCAAACATCAGTATCTATCACACCGGATTATCAGAGAAGCTATCGAAATCGAAAAACGACCACATAATTTGAATTCACGAGACGACACTCAGAGGTTGCCATCGACCTGGAAGCCTATTCTCAGCAAACACCCAGTCACGAACGAAAGGAAAGAAATCGGTTAGAAAGGAAGAAAAGGAGAAAGTGAAACTATCACAACGACCAATAACCAGGGCATCGACCAGAAAGTCAGTATACAAATACCGCCGACCATCAGCGAGGACCTCAGTTCAGTTCGAGTTACCAGGAGCAGGACACGAAGACTTGAAAATGGCAGGTGAGATTATGCCGAAACGTCGTCATTTCAACATCGGTTCTTTAAGAACCATGGAGGATAATCTACGCGAGACCAAGCCCGGAAGAACATCAACTATATATATATATATATATATATATATATATATATCTTGACTCTGTCTATATTTCTACTTCTTACTTCTTACGTGTTCAGTAGACAAATAACTGTCCGGTGGTAGGACGATGCCATTATTAGGGAATGCTACATCGTCCGAGGCACGATTTGGCTAGTAACCGGTCTGCCCACTATGGTACTACCAAAGAGAACAACATTATTGCCTTGGATCGACCTGGCTGCAAAGGGCGGTCAAGGTCAGAACAGACAGGCCCGTTGCTGAGGACTTTGCAAGCGAGTCTACGTGGAATGTTAGAGGTACGCATGGTAAAGAATTTGAAATTGCGAATGTAATCTAAGAAGGTAAACTTGATATTCCGTGTGTATTGGAGACAAAGCGCAAAGGAAAGGATGCTGTGGAGATGGAGGATGGCAGGCTAGCAGTATGGTCAGGAGTTGAAACTGAAGTGCATGGCGCAAAAGGAGTTGGGGTAATCGTAATTGAAAGAGTGAAAAGACGTGTTAAACAGTACGAATTGGTATTTCCCCGGGTAATGTGGTTTAGAATGAAAGTGGAGCTTCGAAGAATTTTTTTATTGGGTGCTATTGACCGGTGAATGGAGAAAGAGTGTGAGAACTTCCGGAATGCTGTAGAGAACGTGTTGAACGTGTGTAAGCCAAACGAAAGAGTGATGATAGTGAGAGATATGAGCGGATGGGTGGGTGTACGTAGAGAACATACTGAACGCGTTCTAGGAAAGTTCGGAGGCCAAAGAGTCATTGAGAATGATGAACGCCTGGTAAACGTCTGTGTGGGGAGAAGCATGATTGTTTCTCATACATGGAAAGGAGGTGAATTTAAACGTATACTTGACTTGATAGTGTATGATGAACGACTTAGAAACCTGGTAAAAGAGACAAAAGTAATGCGTGGATCGGACCGGTGTGTTTAGGGCAAACGTGGGCCTAGACAAGGAACGCAAACAAACGAACGTCCAGAATTAGGGTAGACAAACTAGTAGATAATAGTGCGAGAATGAAATACGCAGATACTGTGAGTAAAGAGTTGAATGTGCGTGAAACAGTGTGTAACGCACAAATAAAAGACACTGACGTTTAAAGTGCATGGATAAACTTGAAGAACGGTGTTGTCAATTGTACCGAGACTGAGAAAAACCTATTTTATGAGGTGTACAGATTAAGAAACAAAGAAGCAAATAAGACAGTGAGAATATGTAATGAGGGAGTGATGGCTGTGGAAGGACAAAAAATGCAGAATGATTTTGAGGGAAACAAGAAACGCTTCTGGAAATGGGTCAAAAATACAAGGTGGCCCAAAACATAACGCTCCAGGAGTGATGAATACGGGTAACAAAACAGTATGGGACGAATATTGGGATAAATGAGGTAGAGAAAACGGTTGGAAGGTTGAAAAACGGTAAAAGAACAGGCTTAGATGAAATCGCTGGTGAAATGTTGAAGTATGGAGGTTCAAAGCTTATATGAAGATTGCCTGAATTATTAAATGTATACCTTAAGTGTGGAAAAGTACCGAGGGATTGGAAGGGCGCTAACATTGTACCACTGCATAAGGGTAAGGGGAACAAGAGTGATTACAAGAGCTGCAGAGGAATAAGTTTGCTCAGTGTACCTGGTAAAGTATTTGGAAGAATACTGATAGATAGAGTACGAGAAACTACACAAACTAAAATTTGGGATATAAATAAGAGGCAGGGATTGCTTTTGCTACCCCGCAAGGGGATGGCGTGAAGGTTATGCTATGTCTTTAAGTCTAAATTTTGATATAATTTTAATCGAAACGTGGATAAACAAAACTGTCGAGTTTTTTCATCTAGATGGATATACAATACACTATAATTCGAAATTTATAAACAAAAATGACGTTACGAGCGTGTACGTGAACGAATCGTTGACACACAATACTAAGACTATAACTGTCAACACTTTTTCGTTTATTAGAACTGATATTAATGTGGATGGTACTAAAGTAGTATTATCTTGTTTATACAGATTACCCTCCAATGCTCATGTGTTTCTCGAAACTGTAAATACATACTTGGGTCAGCGTTCCAAAAATAATATCGAAATATTTGCAGGTGACATTAATGTTGACACGCTTATGGTAAGCAATATTTCGTAACAGTACAAAAATCTGATGTGCGAATACGGACTAAAGTAATGCATAGTTTGCCCTACTTGGATTTCAAATAATTATGAGACTTGCATCTCCCACTTTTCTGTTAGATTTAGCGACAAGGTGATTCTGCTTTTGCCCATGATTCTGAATTCCCCAATATCAGATCATTTTCCCACTATTTTACATATAAACCGCGTAAAGTCCACAAATACCAATTGCGATGCATTTTCGAAGGTCTGAAAAATAATAGATTACACTAAACTTCATAACTCTTTGATAAATAAAAGCTGGTCAGGCATACGTAATCAAGATAATGTCGAACAAATGACAGAGTATTTCATCTTTGATGAAATTGATTTAAAAAATCAAAATGGCGTAGTTTTTTGGAATTGCTATAAAAATCAAAGAAACATAGTCAACAATCTGATTAGGAATACCAAAATTAACTTTTACAAAACCAAATTTAATAGGTGTAACAAAGTTCAAGATCTCTGGAAAATTGATTCACCAACACCGATTATAGACCAGGAAAGGAGATTGATCAAGATGTAGGCATTGCTAATGAATTTAATAAAGGCTTGATCGAAACACCTTTAGGACTATGCAAAAACATAAAACAACGTAACTTCATGCGGTCCTGTCATCAGTTGAAGTGCTTAAACAAATAAAAATGTAGTCGCGGATCCATTGTGCGTTTTATTCAACAAATATTATGGAAAATTGAAATATCCCAACCTATTTAAAATATATTTTGTAATACTATAGACGGATTGCATTATTAAGCAATGTATCTCAAGTTTGTGAAAAAATTAGTAAGGAATAACTGGATAAGTTTATAAATACCTGTACTTTAGTGAATGATAAGCAGTTTAGTTTTCGAGATCGCCTAGGTACCGAAAACGCGTTAGTTAAATTGATTATTTACATAAAAGAATGTTTTGACAAATCATTATGCGGTGCACCTGTATTTCTTGATCTGACCAAAGTCTTCTATACAGTTCCACGTAATAATCTCTGCTCGAAACTTGAGTATTATGATGCAAGGGGTGGCACTTTCATTACTGAGATCGTACTTAAATAATAGGCTACAGTACGTACCAGACAAAAAATGGGGCACTAACATGTGGAGGCACTGTCTTAGGGCCGCTACTTTTTAAGCTATACATAAACGATTTGCTAAATCTACAGTTAAATACTTCTACAATTATTTCATTGCGGATGATATGGTACTTGTTGCTAAAGACGCATCTCGGGACAATTTATCATTTATCATTTTATGCCTTTCTCTCTTTCACGATATTGACTGTAACATTTCATGCGGTTGTAATACAAGTTTAGATCTGGGTGTGCTCATTGATTGTCATCTTGGGTGGCATGAACATATTAAATATATAACCAATAAAATTAGATCGCTGATCTACCTATTCTTTACCTTTATTTGCTTATTTTTACAAATATTACGAAGTAATTGTGTTTTATACTATTTACATTTGCCTATTTACAGTTCTCCTCTCCTTACCTAGCCTACACTGTCTTCTTCCCCCTTAACTGTCTTCATCTTTTCCATGCTTCTTCCATCCAATCCTCTACTCCTCTTTTTTCCTATTGTATCTCTTCTGCCGTCCTCTCCTCTTCCTTTAACTCCATGTATTGTTTCAACATATGTTGAATCGTCTCTATCTCTTTCCCGCATAACCTACATCTTCTATCTTCGTCACTTCTCCAGTATTTCTTTCCCCCTATTCGTTTCCACATCTAGATCTCGCTACCATTTCCTTCTCCCTTCCCCATTCAAATATCCCTTTTCTCTTAATGTTCCTATAGCTTACATTATATTTTCCTTCTTTCACCTCCGTCCATCTTTTCTGCTTTTGCACATCCCTCTCTCTTTTAATTATGTCCTCTCTCACGCTCACTCTTGCCCAGTCTCTCCACTTCTTGTTTCGCATACTCGTTTCTCATAGTATTCTTTTCTGGTTTCTTGTCCATATTTTATTCTTCCTTCTTTTATTTCTTTATAACATTCTTGTAATATTTTGCACTCCGTTCTTCTACTCATCTAATTTAATAATTTACTTTAGATTTGTACAATCATTACTTCAATATGGCATTTTCGTGTGTGGTGGTTCTGCAAAAAAAGTACTTAAATAAATTAATTAACGTCCTTATAGTGTTTTATTTTACAATATGCACCTATTTTTAAATACGTTAGAAGCGATATAACGCCCTAGGGCATTATTAAAAACGGAATGCATGGTTACGAAACCAAGGTGACTGGAACCACCTCGATTATATTTTTTTCTAAAATAAAAGTTAAGCTCACTTTGTTTGTTACTAAAAATACGCAAGCTAATAAACGTCAAAAATAAAATTCAATATCTTTTTTTTAATTGAATAACATACTAAAACGATATTAAATATAGAAGGCACCACGGGCCATTATTATACCCGTAACACCCTTGATAGCTTAATTACTATAATAATTGCTCAAAAGTTACTATTAAAAACAATATTGCAGAAACCCTGGCGATACTGCAGTGAATTACTATATCGTCATGCTGGTGTACACACCATAATACAACTGTATTTAATATCTATTGTTCGTTATATGTTTAAAAATAGATTTAAATTAAATTTTCATTTTCCTAAGCATGACTATACCACGAGACTCAAACTATCTGGATATGTGTACAAACCTGACACATCCAAAGGTCAATCATATTTTGGGTACCATCCAATAATTAGTCAATAATTTTTTGCTCAATACACATAAGGTCTATATTGTTGAGTCTAATAACATAAGGTCTTTTATAGGTAGAATAAAAAAATGCCTTCTGCTTTATCACCAGATGATATCAACTCGATACTTTCGTTTAACGCCAAGATATTATCTTACGTAGACCTTCAAACTTGTTATTCAAACATTGCCCTATCAAACATTTATCCTTTTATATAATAGCATATAATGCATTCTCGTATATATATATATATATATATATATATATATATATATATATATATATATATATATATTATAGGGTCCGGCAACAAGAGCGCCTTCTATATCTTCCGTTTCATATAAACTAGATTAATAAATTTGGGATAGGGTTATAGTTTAGTTGTGTGCATATTTTAAAATTATTCACGTGTATACAGGTTATTATTTAAAGATGACCAAACTATAATAAAAAAATTAATGGAACACCCTGTATATTATTACTTTTTCATTGTTTCTAACAAATTCGCAATATATTTCCCTATCCTAAATATAGCCGTTTTTGAGTTATGTCGATTTTATAAAAAATTGAAATTACAGAGATAACTTTGAAAATGTACCTCCTTAACCGTTGAAAAACAAAAGTTATCTAATTTATATCAGAACAAGTACACAGATAAGAGCTTTCTTATAATGCAAAGAAAATGTCAATTGCATACAATTGACTTGCCAATCAGACATTATTCCAACTAGTAAAAGTTTACTTTTCAAATAGAACACCCTGTATATTATTCCGTTTTTGGTTTCTACGTATTAACCCTTATCAATTCGATATACCCTATCCCAAAATATAGCCGTTTCCGAATTATTTTCAATTTTTCAAAATGTATAAGATTATTGGAACTTTTTTAAATCCTCGTGTAAATAGAAAAAAAATAGTGGAAAACAATTGTATTGCAAATTAAAAACGCAACAGAACTAATACACTATAATTATTAAAATTATTTCTAAAATACAAAACTAATAGAATAAAAAAAAATAATTTAACGCTAATCATTAGCGATAATGATTTATAATAATTGTTCAAAATGTTGTCAAAGTCGATCTTTAAAAGATTGTTCAACTCTACGCAACAATTCAGGAGTAATGCTATGAAAAGCCTGTGTTATACGATTACACATATCTTCGGCAGTGGTTGGTGGTTCCCTATAGACAATACTTTTTATGTATCCCCATAAAAAGAAATCTATTCTTGTCAGATCAGGGGACCTAGCTGGCCACCTCACAGGTCCATTTCGCTCAATCCATTTATTAGGAAAGACTCTATTGAGATTAGCTCTTACATCTGCAGAGTAGTGAGCAGAGCGCCATCATGTTGATACCACATTGTGGATCTAATATCAAGAGTAATATTTTCTAATAAGCCCGGTAAATCGTTACGCAAATAGTTAAGGTATTTCTCACCATTCAAGTGTCCATCAAAAAAGAATGGACCGATGACATAATCCCCAACGATGGCACCCCAGACACTTAAAGACCACTTATGTTGATTATCAACTTGTCTTAATAAATGTGGATTTTCTGAGGAATAATAATGAAAATTATGTGTATTAACAAATCCATTCTTATGAAACATTGATTCGTCTGTCCATAAATATTATAAAAATTTGGGTTTTGAGTAATTTTTTCTGGCCCAGTTACAAAATCTTACTCGATGATCGAAGTCTGCATCGCTCAATTCTTGGTGTAACTGAATATGATAGGGATGTAAGCAATTCTTTTTTAAAAGACGGCCTACTGATCTCTCACTTATACCAACTATTTCGCTTATGTCCTTTTGGCTTCTGTGATGATCCTCTCGATGGCGAGAAGAACCCTCAATTCACTATCTTCATTTGTAGAATGTTCATGTTTGGAGTAATTGGCACATGAAGTTGCAATAAATCTACTCATAACTTTCTGAAACGATCTTGCGTTTGGATGTCTTCTATCTGCATATCTTTCAGCATAAATTCTGCTGGCCAATAAACAGTTTCTTTCTGCAGCACCCAACACGAATATCATATCAATTAACTCATTTTTGTAAAATTCATTTTATAAAAATCTTGATTACTAACAATAACACTCGTAAATGGTTAACTACAGTTTTATTTATTTACGTCAAACATTCAATTTTTATAAGAAGCACACTTGATTTTAGAATTTTACTTGAAATTGAAGTAAATATTTGTCAAATTCTTGTTAACATGCAATTCCTCCAATACAAAAATTGTAATTAGTCTTCTATCATAATATATTAGTTTCTGTTGCGTTTTTAATGGATAACACAATTGTTTCATGATGTTGTATGGCGAAGTGATAAAGGTTAATATGTAGAAACCAAAAATGTAATTATATACAGGGTGTTTTATTTGAAATACTAAACTTACTAGTTCGAATAATGGTTGATTGGCAAGTCAATTATAAGCACCCTGTATGCAATTATGTCATTTTCTTCACATTAAAAGGAAGCTCTATCTGTGTACTTATTCTCATATAAATTAGATAACTTTTATTTTTCAACAGTTAAGGAGGTACATTTTCAAAACAAACTCTGTAATTTCAATTTTTTTTTAGAAAAATCGAAATAACTCAAAAACGGCTATATTTAGGGACAGGGAAATATATTGCGAATTTGTTAGGAACAATGTGCAGAATTCAAAAAGTAATAATATACAGGGTGTTCCATTTAAATTTTTTATAATAATTTGGTTCCTTTAAATAAACAACCTGTATTCGCCTGAATAATTTTAAAATATGCACACAACTAAACTATAACTGGATTCCAAATTTTATTAATCTAGCTTATATAAAACCGAAGACAGAAGAAGTCGCTCTTGTTGCCGGACCCTGTGTATATATATATATATATATATATATATATATATATATATATATATATATATCAAATATTAAAATTTGCCTATGTCAGACAATACTGATTTAAGTAATAATATGCGTTTGATTATAAGAAGGAATATTTTCGTTTCTATTAAATTAAATTATTAAAGTAGATACCTCCATAAATTACTTATATTCACAATTAGTTTGTCACATACCGTTTTTTTAACCATTTAAAGGTTGAAAAGGTCTACTTTAAGCGGCCAGTAATAACAAAAAAAGGAGACAGTAAGAGATGAAGCGGTCAGTAATGGGCCACTTTCCAACCTGTGGGGGAGCTACTATCGATTTAAACTATCAATGTCAAGTTGACAGCTTGCCAGTTTTAATAAAGAGAATGCAACCATTTTTTCTCACGTGCGTCGATGGTGAGTGAACGGAAGCAACATGTTTTCTTTAATAAGCATATTTAAGAAGTAGCGACAAAACCAATAGAAAAATGGTAAGCATAACATTTATATCTTCTCATTAAAGTAAAAATTAAAAGTCGCATTGTCACGACGTTCAATGCTAAACGAGAAGCCGTGATGGATGTGTTTCAAAGTTTTTTAATTTGAACTGTATAATGTTGCTTGGTTCTTTAATTGTGAATAAAATCTTATACAAACCTCGGCAAAAGTACCATTCCCCTGTCTCGAGAACTAGTTCACATCGAGGCCTCGACAAGAATGGAACACTTTCCGCCTCGGTATGTAACATACTATTTCATTATTATAAACACTCATACAAAATGTTACGGTTTTAAAAAAATTCATTAGGGGAGGGGGTTGTAATAATAACCAATTCGGTATTTCTTAAGATACCAGAATATTTTGGTTTTAGTTTGAGTTTTCGCTTAGTGATTGTGTCAATATGAGTAAATTATACCTTGTCAATATTGAAATACTATATTGGTTCAATATAGCAAATTATTAGCGTTACCAAACTGGCGTAATATTGAACCTTTATATTAGTCCATTTTTATTACTGTTATTGATTCAATATGGATAATATACGCACAGGCAATATTAAACAACTTTATTGGGCCATTACAGCAAAATGCTTACATCGAAAATTGGTCCAACATTACCACCCAATATTTGTCCAATAATATTCAACGTTGTTCCTATATGTTACCAATATCTATATTCAACGTGGGGTCTTTAAGAGAACAATATGCTCAATTATTGTAAATAGCTTTATCTCAGTTTTAACCTTATATTTTATTTTTATCTATATTTACTTCATTTATGTGACTTAAACTTTGTTTTTTTGTATTAAATTTGCCTTTGAAATGAACTTAAATTTCTTGTTTTTATCTAAGAATAGAAATGCAGTGTACTAATTTAGCCATTTTATGCAATTTATGAGTTTTTAAATTCTTTACATTCATAATTATTTTGACTTTCCCCCATTTTGAAATAATGAAATACCTTTATTAATTTTAATAATTTTGTAATCATAAAATATCTGGTGTGGAACAACACACGACCTTCCAACCTACAAAATGGAAATTAAAAGAAAAAAATAATGAAGTTTTAGGGATAATTATGTAACCTCTTTTGTAATAGGTTCACAACGAAAATAGGAAGCATGGCAAGAAAAAAAAACAAAAAGAAGCTATGTCTGATGGACGTTCAAAACTTCATGTCAGATGGAGATGGAGCCTCAGCTCAATTCTCTAAACAAATTTTTAATAATTTATTTATGTTGTAGCCAAAGGTTAAACAAAAACAAATGATAAATCTCCACAACTCACAAGTTCTTACAAGTCTAGTACATTTTGGACACATTTCAAATAATTCTAGTAAACTTGTCGCGCATGCGCAAGTAATTCCCTTAATTTTAGTAACATCTAATTGCATAAAAAAATTGAAATTCTCCTTGGAAAAATGTATCAATTATTTAAATATCTTGTTTTTTGCAATTTCACGCATGTATTTTAAATACTATTATATTTTACGCATTTGAAAACCAAATATTACTTTCGAAAGGCCAGAAATATCGCTATGTTATAAAATACTGTTATTATCTTCGAATCTACTATCATAGTATACCATACTATTATGTAACCGCTTCCTTAATACGTTCATAATGGAGATTGGCAATATTACTGTCGCTGTAAAATCATTTACCTTGACACTTCTCACAAAATAATTCAATTACAACAAATATTCAAAGATATATAATCTTTCCATGTATTACTTTACGTTGGCAACATTGTAGGCTCAGAGGATGAAGTCACAATAAATTCCAATCTCTTAATAAAACAGTTATTGAAATATTTACATATTAAATTTTAGTACAGTTACACAAAGAACAGTTTAAATATCGCAGTTCAAAACAAGAAACCTAAAAATAATAATCGAATTTAGTCGGCGCTTGCAAGGCCGTATTATCAATCCTTTTGATCAATATAACGGAAATAGTAATGATATCGGTAACATACATTTTGCCATATTTTCGTAAAATAAAGTTTCAATACACAACATTACAGAGATAAAGAAAATTAACAAATAAATCGTGTGAATGAGTACGCTTGTTTCTAAATAGCCCGAAGGGCTTTTCTACAATAATTTACACGAATGCAAGTGAATGCATCCTCCACATAAACCCCCAAAAACAAACACATACTTTATTGTTACCACCAACAAAATAAAAATAAAAATTTACCTTACTTAGCACCAACAACAACATAATACTCTTCTTCGTCTGGACTAACATTCTCCAAATAATCTTTTACAAACTTCCTTTTCATAATTATACGAACTAAATTTACGAGAGTTAATTCAGCCAAAAGTACACATATGACTAATTTTTCACCTGATCTATAGTGGATGCACAGATATTTAACCATGCTAACAAGCATTGCGTTATTTACAAAGCGTTCTTTAACGTTAATCTATTTATTTTACACTTAAAGCGGCACTATATACAGCCAGTTTGTATTTTGTTTGTTTGAACTGCGCGACATACGTGAAACTACCTCTTCACCAGGAACTCGTTAAAAATAAACCGCTCAAACAAAATGCGTTACAGCAAGTCCACAGAACAGAGGCTAAGCCCTTAAGAAAACACGAAAACCACTTCTTCTATGGCCAAAAAAATGTTACCCTTGAGAAAACGATACACAAAAAATAACTCGAGGATGTGGTGAACATATATATTATCCTATATATGGAAACGGTGATTAATTCTGCTGTATAAGGCCCAAATTCGGCCTCATCTGGAATATAATTCTCACCTTTGGGTTAGTGCTCCCCAATACGCTCTCGATATCGTTGATCGTATTCAAAAGAGAGCGATTAGGCTTATAAACGACCCGTCCTTAACGTCTCACATACAGTCCCTTGAGATGGTTTCAGTTCTTTCTTTGTATTATCGTTATTACAACGGCTATTGTGCTGGTGAATTACATTCTTTGATACCATCTCCGGTTATCTTTGCGAGAAACACTCGGTTCGCTCATTCACATCATCAGTATGCAGTACAAATCTCCACTTGTCGTACCAAACGGGCGCAATCCACATTTTTCTACACAGCTTCTAAATTCTGGAATGATCTCCCTAGTTCCTGTTTTCCTCTCACTTATAATATGAGAAAATTTAAGGGATCTATTGGCAATTCATTATCCCTCTATCCATCCTCCTAAGTGTTCCTGAGTGCTTTAGCACGATAGGCCTTATTTAGCCTGTTCAGGTCCACAATCATAAAAAAAAAGTACTTCACCGTAGTACGATACACCCCCGGTATGCATAACTTGTTCCAATCTTCTTACACTGCCCCTTTTGCGTATATTGCGACAGTCGCAAAAAAACCGAAAGACATGAATAGCTCTACATCATGGACTTGACTGACTCATTAAACGCTCAGATTTTGCCATATTCCTTTTCCATCTTACTTAAATCCTAATTAGCCTATCATAAAATATAATCGCTTGAATTTTAAGCGCGGTA
The DNA here is from genome assembly GCA_036346205.1 of Vesta saturnalis. Lineage (NCBI taxonomy): Eukaryota > Metazoa > Arthropoda > Insecta > Coleoptera > Lampyridae > Vesta > Vesta saturnalis. The sequence goes on along the minus strand of JARFJB010001722.1, from coordinate 1,265,639 downwards.
AAAACGATACTCAAATACGAAAATAATCGGGAGAAGGAAATTACGTCATGTTGCAAACTATATTGTCAGCTTCCCTGCAACCAACACAAAATGATATCGCTTAATTATTTTTCTTTAGTACTTATTGTAAGTCAAATAAATTCTTCCAATTCTACCATTACGAAACTTGGCGAAGAAATCTATTTTAAAGACAATGCGTCAATTTTAATTCTTACAAAGAAACGTAACTTCACTCTTTCAACTAACGAAATTCCTAAATCTTGAAATAGCGAGAATACTTATTTACACAAAACAGTATTATCTGTGAGTGAAACGTAATTTTACAAGTAAAATTTATAAATGTCTCCAAACCAAAGAAAAAGATGATCAAATAAAAGCTCGCAAGCATTTAAACTCTTTTAAAATTCGAAATTAAAAAAAAATAGAACAAAGCTAACCGTACGGTCCTTAAAGTTAACACACAGGGTGACATAATATCTTATTGAATCAGGTGGCTTTGGAATTTTTTTTTACGTTAACATGTATTTATGTATATTAATCTCTATCTGACATGAAGTTTAAAAGTCATTCTGACATAGATTATTGTTCTTGTTTTTACAATGTTGCCTGTTTTCGTTATGAACATATGAAAGAGGTTACATACTTACCCTAAAAAAATGATAATTAAAATTGTTTCATTTCCTTTAATTTTGTAAGTTAGCATCTAGATGGCTATTAACCTCTGCATGAAGTTTTAAACGTCTGTTAAACATAGATTATTGTTTTTGTTATTACAATGTTGCTTATTTTCGTAATGAACTTATTATGAAAGAGGTTGCATAATTATCCAAAAATATCTGGCGTAGAACACCACACGACCTCCGTACCTACAAAATGGAAATTAAAGGAAATGAAATAATTTTAATAACATTTTTTAAGCAACCTCTTATAAGAAGTTCATTACGAAAATGGGCAACATTATAAAGGCAAAAATAATAATCTACGTCAAACAGATGTTTAAAACTTCATGACAGACAGAGGTTAATAGACATCTAAATACTAACTTAAATTAATAGATATGAAATAATTTTAAATATAATTCTTTTAGCCCTTTTTTATACGTTTATAACGAAAACAGGACACTTTGTAAAAACAAAAACAATAATCTATGTCAGAATGACGCTTAAAACAAAATTTCAAAGACGCCCGCTTCTATAAGATATCAATAATACAGTTTCATTCATGTTTAATTAATTTTTAGATTTACCTTGCGTTATATTAAGAAAACATTATAAAGAAAAGTTAAGTAAAATTAATTTTTTTTTAAATACGTGTACATTTTTTCTTATACATTAATCGTTATTCAGATATTGAATAATAACAAACAAATTTTAAACGATAGAGTTAGTGGACTATGCTGGGAGGGGATTTAATGTATTCCTCTACACTATAAAATCAATTGTATGGTCGGGCCAGCGAGAGGTGTCTTATGACTCATCTTTTAGTAAAGATTTTAAAAACGTATGTCGGTATTGGTTCATATAGTGAGTAATTTTGAATACCAACAAAACATCGCCAATGTTTCTAGGTTATTTTCAAATTTAAGCTGTCAAATTTAAATAAAAATATTGTTCGAATATCTCGGGATTTAGCATCTTAAAGGTCTTAAAAATCTCCATCCACTCGTATAAATAAAGTCGAATTTCATTTAAGGTCTGTTCGCACTTATTCTGGCATGTAAAGTCCACCGAGTGTGGGTAGTCATATGATAAAAGTATATTGTACAACTGTAAACGATTATCAGAAACGACAAAATTTCGTTTTGGATCTGTTTTACAAATTAATTATATCAATAATTTTCAATAAGAACGAATTAGCTAGTAGTAGGCAGTACCCGAATGAAGTGCAAAAAGTTTGGTTAATCGCGGAGGATCGTTTTTAGCCGACAGATCTCACTGCGTCAAAAGAGTCTGTAATTTGGTTATCTAAGCCACTTATAAATAACTGATTTCGTCATAAATAAATACACTGTATTGGATGTTAAAAATGAGATTTATTATTAGTTAATAATATAACTGATTTTAAAAATCTCAGTTTACAGTTTGTCAATATATATATATATATATATATATATATATATATATATATATATATATATATATATATAAAGTACAGCTACAGAGGTATATAATAAATATAATAATTCTTTACAATGTTATAAAGTAAATAAGATTCTAATTTTTACTTTAAATTCAAATATTGGACATCTTATAATTAAAAGTCATCACCTTCACTTTCACTTTCACTCGACTCTCCGATAGAGGTTTTACCATTTCGTCAGCTCTTTTTTGAACGTCCCACCACCGGCTCATTTCCTTTTCAGCATGTAAAATACACTTTTGCCACAGTTCTCCAGTTACTTGGTTTAATGAATCCTTCCATAGCGATAAAACATTCTCGTCCCTGAAGCCCTGTCTTCCAACATTGTTGTAATACTGTTTACAATTCCCCATATTAACTCGATAGGGTTGAATTGGCAGTGATACGGTGGTAAACGTAAAACTTGATGTCCCACATCGTTTGCAACTAAATTTAATCAGTGGCTACTACATACCAAGTAAAATGATTGTGAATTCATCGCCCTTATTCTATATTGTACCCCTGATTTATTACCGCTCATACTGGACCCGTTGTCGTAAGCCTGGCCTGCAAATTTAATCTCCAATTATTACATTTTGTCCTGTTGATATCACAACTGAAAAATAGTCTGCAAAGCTTTCGTTATACTGAATAATGTGATGTACCACAACTGGTGCATCTGCACCTACCTATTTTGTTTAATAAATTAGAAGGCGGGTTGAATTGAAACCATCTAGTAAATATAGGCGGCTCTTGTATATTTTGATAGTAGAAAATAAGGTGTGCTTGAATATAGGTTGTTAGGAACAATAATGGAGGGTTGTTGTTGATTTTGAGATTTAGAAAAAGAGAAAACGTATTATTTTTGGTCTGATAAAATAGAATAGAATAAAAGGTAATGTTATATATTCACTAACTGTATTCTCTTTCAGAAAGTGTTTATAATGTTATTGCCTAAATGAAAAGGTAGATTTATAATATTAGTATAAATTATTATAAATTGATTCAAAAACAGAACATTCTCTTACAAACTGAAGTAAATAATAATTGAAATGAGTATATGATTTGTATTACAATAACATGGTAAGAGCAAGTATTTCGTTTAATATAAATTAATATCAATGATAATTTGAAAGTTAATGTTACATCACAATGTTGTTATTTAATGTAGCGAGGTCAGATATATTTTGTTTTAACATTTCAGACCTATAATGTAGCGTATTTTAAAATTGATCACCTATGGGTGATAACCGTAGCAAAACTAAAGTATGTTTTCGTTGGAATACTGTGTGTATGCCTGTTCTGAAATATGTTACCTTTTAGTTCGTTAATTGTAAATGCAGACCCTTAACATGTTGTGATAATTTTCTTATACTACAGTAGCTAACTGTATTATAACTTGGTGATCACCATTTATGAAATACAGGCCTGTATTAAATTACTACTACTGCATTGAGTGAGTTATTAAGGTTAAAGTAAGATGATAGCAATAATCTTGCAATAACAGTAGAGTCTAAATACGTATTGATCTAGGTACCTATAATTAATACTGATACTATATATATATATATATATATATATATATATATATATATACTGTGTTTTATTGTGTTACCTTTACTTTTATCCTCCCTTAGATACCGCAACACATATATCCCAGTAACAACTCTCTTACACAATATAGTGGTCCTATCTGCTTTTCATGAAGATCATTTGGCTTAAATAAGTTCGCGCATTAACCTTGTTCTTGCATTTGAGTTGTGCAGTCGATAGACTGGCCTGGGTACATTACAATAATAATATCATTCGGGTTAGATTTGTCAATAGACACATATCTAACTAAAAATGTCATTTGCTCTATGTTACTGACATCAGGTGTATAACCTAGAATAATGGAATAGTATTTGAATTGCTTAATTTCGTCATGACATGCGTTTGATATGCGAATGTAAAACATAAATCAGTTCGTTGTAGATATCTTTTCCAAGATAGTGAATTTTAACTTCCTGTTTTTAAGCACTCTACGAACATGTTCTCCCATTTTTGGATCAAATTGAGCCAGTAGTTGAATGATTTGTAAAAAATTTTCTTTATAAAAATCATAAAGTTTGTCGTTGGTTCCCTTAATGGCTAAACAATTTTGAGGAAGCATTTTTATTGTTCACGCAATACATAGAAGCACCTCATACCAATAATAATTCGCGTCTGCAGCAATAAGCATTTGTGACTCATTGTCAATCATTTTGGAAGATTGTCATCTCTGAACAAAACATTTGGAATTGAATGTGATTTTTTGATGACCCAATTTCTTTTAAAGTGTCATTGAGGTGCCTCCAACGTGCAAACGAGAACTAAACGAGCAACTAAAAGGTTACAGCAAAAACAATGCACACAATTTTTTTTGATAACGGAGTAGAAAATCCAATCGCGCAGTACTTTTTCTCCGTTTTTCAATGTTTTCGTATAATGATGAGCGCTGAGGATCTTGAATCGAAATCTAAAATACACCACCGTTTTCGTATTTTCTTTAGAACTTCCTAGAGTAGGTTCTTATGGATTTTTGCATTATCGGCTACGGTTACCTGATCGACAGTATCCTTGTAATTTAAGTTTGAGTCTGCTTCAGCTTGAGACAACTCTGAGTTGTCAACTTCCTTTTTCTTAGTTTCTAGGTAGTTCAGTAAAGCCCCAGCCTATTTATCAGTTTGATTGCTTTTCGAGCCTTTTTCTTTTGCACTAACCACCAGATACCTTTTTGCGTCTATTTGACATTCTATAAATTATTAATAAAGTATTTTAACACTCAATCACCGTAAATACTGTTAAAGTCAGTAGCTAAATTATGTGTAACTGTTACTTCATTTTATACCCTAAATACAAAAGATAAGAGTAGGGTTTCAACTGTAGAATCAGAAAAACCCTGTATCCTTGTTTCTTGTGGAACTGCCACGTACTAGGACATATTTTTTTCATTTACACTATATCCTTGTTTCTTGTGGAACTCCCACATACTAGGACATAATTTTTTCATTTAAAGTGATTATTTACTTCTTTACAAACTTATAGTGGAGGAGGAAATACATTTTTAATATTTTTTTTAATAAGAAAATTAATAATAGTAGTAGCGTTATTACGTGTGCGGGAATGTAACTTCACCTGTTACAAATTCTGTCTCGCGCCATTAATATTTTCAGATCAAAATTCACTTATCAATCAAAACACATTTTAAATTAAAAAATTGCTATATCCGTAAATAAAGGATTTGCTACCTAAAATTTGATGAAAGCTAAAAAAACGCACTTAAAAAATAGAAAAATGCACTTCGTCCAGAAAAATTAAAAAAATAAAAATGAGATTGTATGGACTTATTCCAAAAAACTACGTATAAAATAATTATAGTAACTTACCTTAGAAATTAACGGCACTTTTCTAGAACACAGTAACTGCATAAATAAAGCAAATAAGTGTCCGTCTTTGCTTTTATAATAGGGGCATAAAAAACATGTTGAAATAGGTTAAATCCTGTGCTCGCGATAATCTTTATTGTCTGATTTTCGGGAATCGACAGGAATATAAGAATTACAAGTTCTTACCTGTTGCGTTTTTTTAGCATATAGAACGTATTTTTACAGTAACGAAATAATATATGTTTCTTGAATAGTCCATTATAGAACAACAAACGCGTTAGTAATATAATGGTAATTGAATGAAATGAAATTTTTATTTTTACCTATAACATAACCTTTTATTTTGTTTTTTTATTACATTGGACTAAACATGTCCGACGTGCATTCTATACAAATCAGTTATTTTCCAACTGGAATGTATCCAAAGTATATGTATTTTTAAAGTTTAAGAAATTTTGGGAGTAAGCACTTTTTCTTACATATATTCCTAAATAAAATATCTCAAAAAATATGGATTCAGACAGTCAAAATGCCGCCCTTAAAATTTGCCTCCCGCTGCAGAGACACCGGTTGCACCGGTCTTCGTCGGCCCTGTCTACAGCTACCAACATTATCAGCCAAATGTTCTACTGTCGCACAGATATCCTTCGCTTATCTCTACAGGTACATGTAAAACGCAATATCAAGTTAGTGAGCGTTCCGTCTATTCAATCTGCCGTTTTCCAAATCGTTAATGCGGCTGATAAATAAGAGCAAAGCGGTGTCATTTAATACAGTGGAGATCATGCTGATTTTATACTACATATATCTAAGTTATATGGAACCTCCCCATATTGCTTCTTATTCGCAGCTAGAGTACCTACAATATTATTCAAGCTTTGCTTAAACTTTTCAATTTCACATGCGAATTTCCTTACCTATATTCTATGTTCACATAGTGTTGATATTTAATTTAAATTTAGCAGCTGCAAACATTACCGTTATGTACATGTTTTGTTTAAGTTCCGAATTTGTTTTTGTGACAACCGTCTGTGACACTTGTGTAGGCCAGATTCGTTAAAGTTGTAGCTAACTAACCTTCATACCTTTTAGTCACGCTTTATAGCTTTGTGTTAAAGTAAAAGGAGTGTCGCACATAGTTTTACGTTGTATTCAGTTAAGACCGATATTAATCCTAGTGTCCTCGGATACGGTCGCAAATTCAATCTTCTACGCGTTAAAGACTGACTTATTACTTTAGGATAACTCTGTGGCTTGGTACAAGAAGGGCCAATGTCAATTTTTTGCCAAAACGAGTTTGATAGTGCATGTGCATTCACTGACTATATACTTCTTATTGCAAGAACGGCCATTGTCAAAAAAGCTACAGAAATGCCTGAACTGCTTACTCTGTATCGCCAATGTCGTAGGAAAATTTTCGGTTGCTTTATGCAAAAAGGACCAAAGTAGACTTATAAACAAAGCAATTTTACATTGATATGCAAAAAGGGTCAATGTCAACTCTGGCCCTTCTACGCTACAGATTTTAAAACCTTTGTTGGTTGTTAAAGTGTGACATAGGCCATAGAACGTGAAAGTAGGTGTGTGCGGTTCAGTGTTGTTCTTTAAAATAGTGTTAAAAATCGATTAAAATGGGGTCCAGAACTAACAAGATCATGGAAATGTGTTCAAATTATACACACGGTGAGTATATCATGGTGAATTTACTATTATAATTCTATGTTTATTAGCATGTGCAACTTTGAGGTTATGTTACATATAATATCTTAGAAATTCAACAGAAATATTTTTAATTACAGATGTTGTATTGGCCAAAGACGATGAGAGTGTAGTACACAGCTCTCCTGCGCCTAGTATTAGTGAAAGTACAGCATATGCTTTAGAAAACATTATCGAAGATTCCTATAATGTAAGTAATCTTGACACGTATTTAACCGAATTTGGAAATAATACCAAGGAAGTAGAGTATACTAGCAACGTAGACAGAGTAGAATCTGCAGTATCACCAATTACACTTACAAATATTGAAGTGGACAATCAGCAAGGAGCAAATCTCTTAAACAATACTTCCCTTGTGCCTAGTGGTAGTGATTTTAGTATTGCAAGTTCAGACGAGTATGTTCCCGATACAGATTCAGACAGCGAATCATCACCTGAAGATATAGTAGTTCCTGTACAGGAAGATCTTTAAATTCCCCCAAACAAGCTTGACAAGGTACAGCCAAATACTGAAGACTTGGTTTCCAAATCACTAAGCAAGAGAAGCGGAAGAAAGAAAAGCGCAGAAAATACAGGGAAGATAAATAGAAATCCAAAGCAGTGGAATAGAAATGTTAAAAAAATGATGAAAGACAAAGGGAAGCAATACATTTCTCCTTCAAATAACATAATTCCAGCTAAAATTTTAAGAGATCCCTGTGCTTGTAGACTGAAGTGTTTTCAGAAGTTTAAATTAGAAGAAAGATAAAAAATTTTCGATAACTTTTATGAGATTTCTAGTGAAGCTCAAAACCAATTTATAGCCGGCTTAGTAGAAGAGCATAAAAAAAAGGTTGAACGGTTAAGAGATGATAAGACAATAGACAGTAGGCGTACTTTTTCCAGAAAGTATTTTTTGCAGAAGACTGACGAAAGAATTCAAGTGTGCCAGATCATGTTCTTAAACACTTTATCTGTTGCTTTGAAGAAAGTGCAAATAATTGTAGAAAAGAAAAGAGCTAGTAATACTGGAATGTGTTCAGAAGATAGAAGAGGAAAACATGGAAAACAGTTTAAAATTCCTGAAGCTAACAAGGAAACAATTCGCATTCATATAAAACTGTTTCCTTCTTACAAAAGCCATTATGCTCGTGAACATTCTGGAAAAAAATACTTGTCATCAGACTTATCGATAGCCAGAATGTATCGCCTGCATGTTCAATATTGCCAAGAAAACAACTTGTCAGTTCGGAAAGAATCTGTTTACAGGAAAATTTTCGTTGAAGAATGCAATTTGTCATTCCACAAACCACATCTGGATACATGTGGAAAGTGTGATAAATTTGAATTGCGATTAAAATGTATCGAAAATTTAGACGAACGGCAGTCTATAGAGAATAAAAGAAATAAACATTTAGATTTAGCAAAAACTTCCTACGAGGAAAAGAAAATGGATAAAAATAGGAGTAAAGAGAACGAGTCAATAGTTACTGCTTCATTTGATTTACAAAAATGTCTTGCCACACTTACAAGTGGAATAGCGTTCTACAAGCGTCAGTTATGGACCTTAAACTTGACGGTTTATGAAACAAAAAAAAAATGGTCCAGCATCATGTTATTGCTATATCTGGGATGAAACGATGGCGAAAAGGGGTGGACAAGAAATTGGTGCTTGCATTTTTCAATACCTGAAATCTTTGCCTCCTGATGTAAAAGAAGTGAATTTATACAGTGATTCGTGTTCAGGGCAGAACAAAAATATTTACATTTGCTTGATGCTTTTGTATACAACGCAGCATCTAAAACAAAGTGGTCGAAACGTTATCATCAATCATGAATTTCTTGAAGCCGGCCATACCCATATGGAGGCCGACACGATACATGCCGCAATCGAAAAAACAAAAAAAAATACGACAGCTAAAATTGACTTACCAAGAGATTGGGCAAACTTAATTAGATTAGTCTCTAGAAAATCGCCGATGAAGGTTATTGAAGTGGTACAGTCAGATTTTATACAAGGAATCTTTCTCCATTGTAGAAAATTTCAAGACTTTAGATTTATCTAGAAGAAATTCAATTAGATATCCACGTTTAAAGGATTTACAACCACAAAATGATAAACCATTACCACTTAGTAACGAAAAACTCAACGACTTAAAGAGTCTGCTGCCATACATTTCAAAAAATAGCAGACCATTTTACGAAAAATTTCTTGAAAATCTTACAAGTAGTGAAGAGGTTGAAGATTTTTTGCCTGACGAAAAATCAGAAGATGAGTATGAAATGTAACATTACTAGTTTGTTGTATTCTACTGCTTTTTTTTTAATAATTAGTAATAGTGTTTCGATGTTCAATTCTTATACGTTTTTCAATAAAACTCTTTGATTTATACTTTTTTAATGCAAACTTCATTGCCAATGTCACTTAACACAATTAATTTTGAAAACCTAAAAGGGCGAATGTCAACTGTTTTTTGGAAAATTTTGAAAATAAAAATGTTGAAATATTATTGTAGTGATTAAGACATAAAACTATACCAATTCATAAAATATTAGCTTCAAAACATGACTTAGGTAGGCAACAGCATGCTTCAGAAATAAAGAAATTTGTTTCCACCGTTTGTGGAAAAGTTAATTTTTTGACATACCAAGCCACAGAACTTTCTTTTATACTATCAATCAATTAAGCTATAGGAATCAAATTTGTTAAGATACACATTTGCCTATGTTGTTACAGTGTTAATCATTAAAGACACAGAATGGCAGAAATTATTAAATCTATCCTATATAATTATTATAAGTTTTTGTTATGAACGAATAAGTTCAAAAATAAATATATAATTAAAAAGAGTAGAATTTGAACCTACGACCTGTAGTTTGCTAGAGTACCGCGGTAACCAATTGCGCTATCGAAGTAAAAGCCCCAATCGATGTTAATTTTGTCTTTAAATATGTAGAACTGATGTAAATTCTAAATTTAATGAGATAACAATCAAATAACTTATATTAATGGAATGTGGGCCTGCAATATAGCAAGGATTCATACATACAAAACAACTTGACTAATACTAAATTATTGTAAGTTTTTGTTATGAACGAATAAGTTCAAAAGTAAATATGTAATTAAAAATTATTATTAATTGTATTAAATACGCAAATAAAAAGTTTACCTCGAGTAGACTTGTACTTTGCTAGAGTACCGCGCTAACCAATTGCGCTATCGAAGTACAAGCCACAATCGACGTAAATTTTGTCTTCATGTATGTAAATTCTATAGAAATTTTTTTTTATTAGACTCCTAGAAATTGTACCATCAGTCCTTACTACAGACTATAATTACAACATACATATGTAAGAACTTATTCTAAAACTTAATCTATAAAAGAAACATGTCATGAAAAGATATGTCCCTGTAGACATTCTCAAAAGAAAAACAAGTTAAGTAAAACGAATTTCGAAGTCGTTTGGTTTTAACCTTATTAGGCGGCGTGGTTCTTCGTCCCCATCGAAAAGTATCGTTGCTAAGTGGTTTGGATGATTTGAGATCTTGTCCTTGTATTTTCTGGTATGGGTACCCCTTCTTCTCGTATTGTTTGTAATTCCAGATCAGCGTGAAGCAGTGCTTGGAACGTACCATGGGGAGTTAACTGTGATGCGTAGAACGTTGTTTTGGAAATTCCGGAGTATTTCTAGGTTAGAATCGCTAGCAGAACCCCAAAGTGAGATGCCATATGTCCATATCGGTTTGAGAATGGTGGTATAGAGTAATATCTTGTTTTCAAGTGAGAGTTCCGAGTTTCTGCCAAGGAGCCAGTACATATGTCGAAATTTTAGGCTCAGCTGTTTCCGCTTGGTAAATATATGCGTTCGCCACGTCAATCTTCGATCAAGGAGGAGTCCTAGATATCTGATAGTGTCCATTTGGGGTATTTGGGTTCCGTTTAAGTATACAGACGGATAGTTACCATGTTCTAAGGTAAAGGTGATGTGTGCAGATTTATTTTCGTTGGCTTTTAATCTCCAACATTCTAACCATCCTTCGAACTGTTGCATGTGTGTTTGCAAATTCTTTGAGGAAACGTCAGGACCAGCATGTGACGCTAAGATTGTAGTATCATCAGCATAGGTAGCAATTAAGGTTTGTCTGGTTTCGGGGTTGTCTGCTGTATAAAAGGTGTATAATACAGGGCCGAGTATACTTCCTTGTGGGACCCCTGATTGAATTGGGTATAGTTCTGTGTATGCTTCATAATATTTAACAAGATAGTTTCTGCCAGTGAGATAGGGTTTCAATCGTTATATTTGGAAATGCGTATTTCAGTTTATATAATAATCCTGTGTACCAGACTTTGTAAAAAAAGCTTGACTTATGTCTATACATATGGCTCAACAGTAGCATTTTTTTTTTCGTATACTGTGTTGATTTGATTCACTAAACGATGTATTTGTTCTGTGGTGCCGTGGGCTTTTCGGAATCCAAACTGATGCGATGCAATGGATTGTTGTTCGGTTATGATTGGCTCTATGCGTTTTAACAGAATTTTTTCAAACACTTTTGAAAGCATCGGTAGGAAGCTGATAGGCCAATATGAAGTAACTTCTTCTGGACGTTTCCCTGATTTTGGTATCATGACTATTTGGGCTACTTTCCACTGACTGGGAAAGTATTCTAGTCTTAGCACCGCATTAAATGCGTATATTATAAATTTAATTCCTTTTTGGGAGTTGTACTATTTGTTTCACTTCTAATTGATTTATTTTTTTTTTTTTTGTATTGGTAATGCCATCTGATGCGGGATTTCTAATTGTTGTAATAGTTCTTCTTCAAATTCTGGAAGCTGAGTTGGGTTGGGTTGGAATACTGTAAGTAGATGATCGGCAAATACTAGGGCATTTTGCTGGTCGGTTCTTGCCCAGGTGTTTTCGTATTGGATGTATATGTAGTTTTGGCTGTTTTAATTTTGGAGTAGCCTTGCATAACGGGTAAAATCTGTAGCTTCGGTAGGCGTTAATCCTTGGAGATGTTCTAGTATAGAGTTGTTTTTCAGTCTGTGTAGCAGCGTTTTTAACTCTATTGGTTGGAAGACACTCAGAAATTCTTAAATTCGACCGTCCTTATGAGTTTCATCCTGCTGTTGAAATTGATTCTGCGAAAACGATTAGAGAATATTTTTAGGCATTTTTGTCGCCAAAAATAGTTAAGTTTATTTGCGACAGGACTAATTATCGCGCTCTAATGTTTTTAGAGGAAAAAACAATTTGGCTCTTAAAATTTATGACATATACTGGAAAGATGTATCTGCTGTTTCACTTTTATTGATGATGGGATCAGTCCACATGCCTAAAATGCACGACTATTTGAGAAAATCGTTTTTGTTGGGAAGACCACCTGATTTTGTAGAAAGATAATGAGCAGGACTAGTAAGGATTATTGCAATTTTATAATATTTTTTCAAAATGCATTTTTACTATTTTGAAGTTTCTCCTATTTAGCTACCCACGTGTCGATAATAAACCAAAACTGTTTACACGTCTACTAATGTTTTCTTTTTCATATATACGTGAAACTACTACCGCACTAGTTGATGTAGGTGATATGTGTGCTGTAGATGAATGTGTGATGCTATATAGAGGGCGATTGCACTTCAAACAATACATGAAAGCTAAAAGTCAAGATTTGGAATAAAGTTGTTGGATATACTTACAATTTTGGGATTTATATTGGTAAGGATATCTATGATGTATCTTTTACACCAGGTACGGATACTTTATCTATGAGCCAAAGAATTGCAGTATACCTGATGGAAAACTTCTAGAAAGAAGGTAGACAAGTTATCTTAGATAATTGGTATTTATATGTGCGTTTGGCGTAATTTTTACTAACTAAACACCTTCGTCACTCGTACCATGTAAAATGTAAAAAGGGGGGTTCCTCAGGAAATTTGTCTGCTACCTCTGGAAAAGTATCAATTATGCTTCATTCGTAACGAGGATATACTAGTTGTAAGATTTCCAAATAAGCGCGATGTTTATGTGTTGACAATGAAACCGACGACAAATTTCAAAGAAAAACAGAGGCATAACACTGGCTCAGAATCTGTGGTCACGTTCAAAAAACCTGAACATATCGAGCATTATAATGTAAATATGTGTTCAGTAGATATTATACTCGTAGATAACGAAATTCAACCTTATAATGCTGCTACGAAAATTAGAGCTGGTTAAAAAAAATTGGCAATTCATGTAATTCAAAGAATGGTTTTGAATCGAAGCTTCCCTATGAAAATTCTATCAACAAAAGAGTTACATTTGCGGACTACACTTCAAAAATCGATGAGCTGCGGATTCACTATCAACCGGCATATACAGGTTTAGGTAACTTCTACAATGAGAAGTTAAAAACCACAAAAACCCATAAAAAAACTGAAATTGAGGATAGCTTAGTTCGTCCACAAAAAAAAACTATAAACATTATAGCAGACAGAGGACGTCTGTTATAATGTTTATAAAAACAAAAATAAATATACATCTGTTTTTTGGCTGGAACACTTTAAGAATTTCACAATGGATAAGTTGAATATATTTATTTATTGTTTGTTTTCTGTACAAAATTTACATTTATAAATTAAATAATTTGGTTAAAAATAGATTGTCTACATCCGTAACCCTCAACGTATAAGATCTGAGTCAAATCGGATTATGGAATAATATAATTCTTCAAATCGGAGCCGCCATCTTATGGCCAATATTTATTTTTATTCTGGAAGCGTAATGTCATCCATAATCTATCAACGGGAAGTCGGTGAAGATCCGGTTAACAAAATAGCTTAAATTGCGAGCCGGTTCGTATATAGGTCGCGACTTTCGTTACAAGCGTCCGGCAGGGAGGGGTTAAGATTACTATTACATAGAGGGTTATGTATATATAAGATCAGCTTATAATCACTATTATGTTCATTGTAAGCTTCTTGTGATTTTTAGAAATATGGGTAATGTTTATACTCAAACGGTTGATTGAGGTCGTGGTTCGATAGAATCAATTGTAGCAGTTAAATACATACAGCGCCCGTCTAAAGCATCCCCCCCCAACCTATTATGTGAACAAAAACTGAAATTAATAAAATTTTGGGAAACCGAACTAAGGTACATATACAACGTTTTCGATGGTACTCAGTGTTGTATTTTGAAAGCTCATTTCAAGTCATTTTCAACATCAACAACATTAAAATATTACTACTAATTATGAGTTTCAGCCCAAAAACGACAATTAATGTTTTGAGGTTTTTGGGTTATATTACAAAATGACGGCTGTCCGACATTTTTAATGGTTACGTCGATACTATCCAAAATATTTTATGTGAGCCTTAGTTCGGTTTCCCAAAATTTTATTAATTTCAGTTTTATGGTTCACATAATAAGTTGGGGCTTTATACGGGCACTGTATGTTTGTCTTAATGTACAGGGTAACCAAATTTCAAGCGAATTGTAGGTAAAGTATGTGAAGTAGTAGAAATACACAAAAACTGGTATAGATGTATTCGATTTGAAAGAATATCTTCTTTGGTTTATCAAGTGTTTTCTATCTCTTTTCATTTGTTTTTTATCCTTGAATTGTCATCTTTTCTTTATTTTTAAAAAAATGTTATTTCAGTGGCGCACCCAAGATTTTTGCTAAATTTTTAATTAAAATTCAAAATTTGATCTAATTTTAGTGGGGATTCATTTATATATTTTTTTAATAAATCTAGGCCCATAAAACAGCCAATATACTATGTAATCTCCGTGATTTAAATTGAGTGTTTATTTTATAGTTCGTTTTATTTAAAATCCACTGTTTGAAGGTAAGTTATAAACAACTGGATCTCGGTACTAATAAATCATAAAATAAATAAAAACAAAATACCTGATTTAGTTTAGTTTTTACTTAGATGTATGATTAAACTTTAAATTTTTTCTCTTCCTTCAAACAATTAATTAGTTATGGAAATACATAGAAAAACACACTTGTAACCCTGAATTTTTTTTATGTGTACAATACAACATTGATAATAAAAAGTGGCGATAAGGTTATAGTTTATAACAAAACTATTTAGCTTAAAAACTCTTTGTGTTCAGATGTTAATATATAATTTTCAATTTCTATTCAAAGTAAACTTATATAAAATGAAAACTGAAATAAAGAAATAACGAACTCTTTAACTCTAATAAGTTTCATTAAGAGGTAATTTGAACAAAGTTACTAACTTCTAAACCATTAATCCTTGATTCCGTCATAGAGTTTGTTAAGAAACTTTTAACCCGCTTAAGTGTCGAAAAAATTCTTTCTGCTGTGATAGTGCTTACTGGTATGGTGCAAAATATTTTGAGCAGCAAATGCACGTTGGGATACAACATTTTGTTACACTCATTTAGATCCAATATGGCGGTATCAAATACACTTCTCTTAACTGTTTGGGTAGTTGTAGAAGAGGGTGATTTAGTTTCTTTACCAGGGTTTGCAGCTTTCAGAAACCTTTTTTCCACAAATCGTACTCATCTAACACACAATTTTCACTAACAATATCTAAATTGTCTTTATA
Source organism: Vesta saturnalis (assembly GCA_036346205.1). Classification (NCBI taxonomy): domain Eukaryota; kingdom Metazoa; phylum Arthropoda; class Insecta; order Coleoptera; family Lampyridae; genus Vesta; species Vesta saturnalis. The sequence goes on along the minus strand of JARFJB010001722.1, from coordinate 1,249,837 downwards.
GAACTCCACGAGCTTCAAAAATTGTCCTTTTCTTTTTTCAACAATCTGTTGTTGATGTTCAGTGAGTTTTGTACTTTGAAAGGAAGAAGGCAGTTAACATTTTGCAAATGTCAAAGCGTTCGGCCGTTATCGCATCCACACACTCACTCACAAATGGACATTTTTTCGCTATCCCTATGTAACGAGATTTCCTTGCTTCGCTCGTTCATCCAATTATAGACATAAAGAGTAAACAAAAGGAACTTTTACTTCTACTTACCCTGTATCTTTAATAGCTGTGATAATGTTTTCAGCGTATGATACTGCTGTAGGAAGGTCGTAGTTATCAGTTTGGAGAGATGTACGAAGCTTAAGAGTATAACTCATAAGCGTCTCTGATGGCAACAGTGCCACTATAAAGTCTGATTGTTTGATGGCACGTAACAACACAAACGCTCCCGAAGAAGCATCATCATAGTCCCACTCTTGAATTTCCTCCAGAACAGCGGAAATAGCCGGAAGAAACTCATCCATAACCATTATGGAGTCATGCCTCTCTACCCAGCGGGAAGGGCACATTTGTTTCAGTTTACTTTTCTTTGACTCAGGAACTGGGTCTTCCACATTTCTTTGAGTAATTGCTTGTCTTTTAGATGTGTTAAAAAATGCCCACACCTTTTGAATTGTTCCCAAGCAATTTCTGATTGCTGGCACTGTAGATGAGTTTGATAGTGCTAAGTTTAATTAATGCGAGATGCAGTTCGGGAATCGTTTGCTTATGTGAGCTTAAGTCCCATTGAATATACCGCTCATAGGAACTGCGCCATTGTATCCTTGCCATCTCAAAAAGTTGACATTTAGCCCACATTCAGAAATCCACTGTAGTATTGTTTTGTATTGTTCACCAGCTAGGTTTTTCAGAGGCATGAATTGCAATAAATTCTCAACTATTCTGTATTTATTGTCCTGATCATTATGTTTTATGGAGGCAGAGGGTAAACTGTTCTTGTGTGGATACATCCGTCGTTTGATCCGCTAATACAGAAAAAAACAGCATCCTTTATTTCTTTGAGAATTGTACCCATAATTAATTCATGACAAGCATCAGTGACTTGATTTTGTATGTTCCAACCGTAAGTTGCACAGCTTTGAAAGTGTTTTTTTAAGAGTGCTGCCGCCACTTTCAATACTCATTCGCAACAACGATCGAAAGTTGCTTCATTTTCAGCTGGTGGAGTTGCAACGTCAAATTCACCATTCACCTCGATGATTTCTTAAAGGTATATTTTGCCTTCCGCAAAAAATCACTGTGTCTATAATGGGTTTTCATATTTTTCGATTTTCTTCAGCTTGCTTGCTTCACACTTCATTAAGTGATATGTCAATGTGGTACATGTTGCTATTAACAATTTTTAAAAATTAGTCTGATTTTGAAATTGAATGACGGTGGTAGCTTGACTGTAGATACCCGCGGATATTTTCTAAGGCTTTTGGCCATGCGGAAAATCCACATTTTACAAGCTTGCCAGATGATTTGGAAGCTTTACACGCCAACCACATCAGGTGCAAAAACTAAACAAATTCTGCAGTATGCAGCATCCTTTGATTGTGAGTAAGCCAGCCAGTCAAATGTATTAAACCAAGTTGCGTTCAATTTACGGTTCTGCTCACCAAATTTTTCTGTAGGATACACAAAATTTTTGTGGGACATCCAAATATTCTTTGTCAAAGTATTCTGTTTGCCTTCACCAGTAATTCGTTTGGATTTGAAGCTACTAATATCGCTAAAGGCATATGCAGGACGAGCGTTACCTGAAGTTGACGGCTCATTCGGTTTTTCATCAAAAACAGGCGTAGTTCCAACGTTATTTTCGGTGGCACTTTCGTCAGTTTGTTCCTCACTGATGTCTCTTTCTTCAAACACTAATTGTTTTTTTGAAAATGCACTAAAATAATTTGTTAAAAGGTTGTTTTTCCTTTTACTCATTTTAAAGTTTAATTCACATAACAAACAAAACCCCCAGTAATATTGTTGCACAACCGGTATATTTGATATTAACCACGCACAAGCGGTGAACTATAACTGAATCAAAAAACTTATCACAAGCAGAAGGAATGAAACACTAGAGTAGTGGGGCAGGACAAGTTCGGAGTAGTGAGGGGAGCCGTCCAGACCAACCGTTTCCCGCCACGTCAGTCGGTGGGCATCCATGGCTCAAAGCGGATCAAGCCGAAAGGTGCTCGTCTTTGCAAATAAATAGCAAGCAACACAACACACCACTCTTATTAGTATATTATAGCACGTCACATGTTTGTTTCCATTTCCAATAGGAAGAGGTTAAACAAGAATACTCGGGCTTTCGTAAAACTTTACATTGTATTTCAAGCTCTAGTTAAAGTGAATAAGAATATTTGTTGTTAGTTACGACGGCGGTGTAGTAAAAAATGAATTGTAGTACTTATGGACTTATGGCATAAACTTGAGTTTCTTTGAATGGAAACTATATGTTATTTTTCTTACATTGAAAAGACCGCTTCTTTTGCTTTTCAATAATGTAAATAACTAATATTATTTTTAATAATTAAAGATTTTTAGGATAAATACAATAAATGATACATTTTAAGGCGTCCTTCACAATATGCTGTGTTTCCATATCGACCCACATGGTTATGGAAATCCTAAATTTGTACTCCATTTAAAACTTTTTTCTAAATACTCTCTTGTACTTAACTTAAATAGCATGTAAGAAAAAAATTACAAGAATAAAAATAAAATTGGATTTATCGAATTGAAGGTAGAGTAAATAAATAACGTGGAAAATGCTTTCAAACTAAGTGCTGGAGTGAATGTATCGAAATATGGTGACAGGTTTTTAAGTTACCACATGAATTTTGTTTTTCTTCTTATTGTGTTTATGAATAATGCAAATGCGTTAATATTATTTTTAATAACTGCAAAGTTACAGAATAAATACGACAATAGTTGCCTATGAACTGAAACACTAGGGTACGTGATAAAAAATTCCTTAATTTAATTTGACGATCATAGAAAAGCAATAATTTCTTCTAAGAGTAGGTTAATTATATAAAGCAATGAAAAGAAATAAAAGGATCTATGGTATTTTTAAATTAACTAAACTTGCTAACATTTTATTATTACTTTAATTTAAAAATATTATAGTTCGTGTTAATCACTTTTCCTTCACTTTCTCTTACGAGAAAGTTTAGGTTTCTGGAAATCTTTCAAATCTATTGAACGTGAAAAAAAATTACGCATTTAATTTATACGTTATCTATTATTCTTGTAATGTTTCTTTTTCGTAAATGATTTTTGCATTAAAATGTACTTTGTCCACGACTATAGTATAATATAGTAGTTATAGGTCTCGGTAGACAATACTAATAGCAATTACGCACTAATTTTTATTAATCACTGTTATTGTCATTAGCAAAGGCATTAATAAAAATAAATCACTGCTATTTTATATATTGTCGGTATCCGTCCAATACATTCAATCAAGAGTGTCGGTTTGTAGAAGAGAATTAATTTCTTTCTCTCTCTTAGACTTGGCGATGCACATTTATTTGTTACCATGAAAACGTCGATGCATCATTTTTTTTGTAATTTTTGATTAAATTTAGTTCACTCGGAAATCTATACTAAATACTAAATTTACTAAAATAATTAAAGTAAAATGGATATTCAGTCTACTTCTAAAGGGCAGTTAACATTAACGCTAGCCGACGTTTGCCAAGCAGCTGAGATAGCAGCCCTCGACTTATTACCAAGTAAGACTAAAGAACTTTACTTGAGCTCACGAGACGTTTTGTAAATGGAAAGTGGACAAAAAGTGGAATCTACATCTGAGTTTGCGATCTTGCTTACTTTGCTGAGCTAAATATAAAATACCAATTGTGGCAGTAATATTCAATGCTCAAAAGTACAACAAGCCTAAACGAAAAACTTAAATAGGTACTTCTAAATATGCTAAATTAAAAACATATTTAAAACGGCAGTCGGAGGGATATGTTCCAAAAAAAGCAAACACTTTTACTCCAGAGGATATTAACAAATTTTTGAAGTCTGCGCCAGATGGTAAATATCTTCCAATAAAAGTAAGCGTTAAATATTTTTACTAATGTGAACTAACCGTATATATTTTCTAGATCGCATTAACAATGGGTGCTTGCCGCTCAATTGATCTACATAACATGAAAATTAGCGAAATTCAAGATTTGGGAACAACACTACTTGTTACAATCCCTAATACAAAAACAAAAATTATACGGAAATTTACAATAACTGGCGAGTTTTACGAAATGTGTAAAGGGTATATATTTAAGCGAGAAGTGAACAGTGACATAGTTTTTCTCCAGATGAGAAACGCAAAATTAACAAAAAAAAAATTGGCATTCATTCCTTTATAAAAATGGGTAGAGATATTGCTAATTGTTTGAAACTACCAAACTCAGGAAGCTACTTTGGATATAGTTTCAGGAGAACTTCCGCTACGATTTTAGTTGATGCGGGTGGTGATATTACTACCTTGAAAAGTCATGGAGACTGGAAGTCCACAAGGGTAGCAGAAGATTACAGTAATGACTCCTCACAAAATAAAGGGAATACTGCTAACAAAATTTTAATGCTGCAGTAATGTTTTACTGAAGCAAATATCGGTGAATTACAGGATATTAAACTAAATGAAGTGCCAGCATTAAATATAAAAAAATGTTCTAAATTTACAATTATAAATATTAATAAATAAAATTTCCTTATGATTTATGGTTAATATTATAAATGTTAATTCCTCTCAAACTGGTGCGTTTTTGACGATAACTAGATTAATTAGCATTTTATCAAACAACTGAAAACAAATCATTTACATATGCACTAGATTTGACAGATCAACATGCCCGCGTTAATTTTAAGTGAAATAAGTATTTGAATTAAATTAAAAATATTTGTAGTCGTGACATAGTATACAACTCGCATATAAGGGATATTAATCACACGAACGATTTGCTCCAGTCGCATGCGGCTCGTTCCTCAAACATCGTTCTTAATCAAAACAACCAAATCAGTTAAATCAAAATAATTACAAAACATGCTACCACAAAAACAAAGTTGGTTGTATTTATTAAATCTCATCAATACTTAACATAGTATTAACACTGTTTTTTCTAAACAAATATTAAATTGATTGTTTTGGCTATTGGTCTTAAAGAAGATATCGAAACATCTTTACTCTTCCTCATTAAACTCTGTACAACGGGCCTTAAACTTGAAATACTTATGGAAACGCTGAAGTAGTGCACATTTAAAATCCAGCACCTCTACCATCTCCGTACTTTGTTGATATGATGGCCAAATTGAATATCTCGTATTCCTACCCACTGGCTTTAAATCCTTAATGTCTTTAAAAGATAATACATAACCTTAAAAATCTGTACAAATAAATAAATAACGTAAATAAGCTAAGGATAAACTAAAACGTTCACTTACCAGCGTTGTTGATAATCGTACTGAAAGAACTCCTGGGCAGCTTATACAAGTAATATGTTTCTAAGATTACACAAAACTCATCTCATGTATCATTAGTCTATCTTCAGTTATCTCTTATTTTTCCTCTGGGTTTGCAGTATCTATCCCAACATCAACTTTGTCCTCACTCTCAGGCTCATCCTCTTTTTCCCCTTCTGCGACTTCATCTTCAGGTTTTGTTATGCAATAATAATTTGCCCCTAAATCCCCAAAATATCGAAAATCCTCAATTGTGGGTTCATAATACGGAGAATTCATTTATGTCGTTGTTGACGCAATCTCAGCCTGAAAGTTACTAACGTAAAAGCAATAATGTGTTTTATTCTAGAGAATTCAACCATTACATAACACTGTAGACGGGCGATTTAAGCAAGTGCTCGTGTTGATCGAATGAAGGTTTACGACATGCTTAGCCAAGTTGCACGGATGGTACTGACGAATGTTTGATTCAATAATAATAAACCACTTGAATTTTCATTTAAACGCGCATATCAACCTACTGAACACTGTAATTGAGCCGACAAAAAATCCATACAAAGCCATGTGTTTCAGTGGTATCGCGTATTATAGGATAAAATATATCTAAAATTAAAGTCGCTGGGTTAAGATAAAAATAAAAGTACACTACAGTTTACTGTTCTGTACCTGGCAAATCTTGCTCTCTGGCCTTGATACAACTTCGTATACAGGGGTTCAATGCCATTTAACACTAAAGACTTTAGTGTGTCGAAATTAATTACTTGGGGATTTTTATAGTTTAGGGTGATTCTCTTAGCTTTACAAACATTGATGTAGTCATTTTTACATGTAAAGAACACCTTGTATACATAATTCTTAGGACCCCCGCTTGCGAATTCCGTGATTTTACTACCACTCCATAAATCTCCACCTCATCGGTCACATCACCGTGGGTTTGTGTGAAAAAACAAAACCTGTATCAAAGTACAGTACCAGTTCGACAAGTTTCTCCAGGTATAAACTGCCAAGACGACATTGACAGTATTTAGCTGTTCCACCCCATTCTCGGGTCTAAGCCAGTTTACGACGCTAACTTTTTCGATCACGTTTAAAATGAACTGGACCTCCTTAGAAGGATCGATCATATGTCAGGGTATTTTGAACACCCTGTATACGTAGTGGGTAATTTTGTTTGTAATTCTATTCGCTTAGTTAGATTCCGTATGTATATATTTTTTTTTGTGTGAGAGCTTACTGTAGATAATGAATGTTTTGCTTGAATGGGTCACGCTGTATGTAAAGGAATGTGTAATGTGCATTAAGGAATTAATTATGATAGGATCACGATTTTCTAGCGATTTACTGTCAAATTTTTCTTGTCAAGTTGCGTTTTATGGATAAATTTGTTTAACGTGTGTAGCGACCTCTAAGGAAGGTGTGTGGCGAGCTTTAGTTTTTTTTTTGTTTGTGAATTATTATTCCGTAGTTTAGATTGTTTTCCTTATTATTCCCCGTTTATTGAATGTTGAGTAACGTATTATTTGTAAATAGCTGTATATAAGTGTAAATAAGTGTAAAATTACGTAACTTAGAGAAAGAGTGTAGATTTAAATGCATATGATGTCATGCTGGCGACAGGAAGACGAGTAATTATAGTGGTTCAGTTGATTGTTGAGTATGTTGGTTTTAAGTCATAGAGGTAGAATGTGGGACTAATTGTTTGTACTTTAAGGAAAATATAGAGATATTTTGCACGTTGATTATGCTGACGATGAAACTTTTGGAAATTACCGAGTCCTTACGGATGAAAACGAAATTTGTGTGTAGGGGTATCAAATCTTCCCCTTCCGTTTTTTTAATTGGTGGAACTAAATTAGATGAGATTTTTTTTGAGTGGTGGGATTCAAAATCCAAGATGGATTTTTGGTAATAATTTGCTGGATTCTGAAACTGATCGTGCTCCCGAGTAGTAGTACGGTGACGTTAGTTGTTACGCTTTAAGGGGTGGTTTAGAACGTTGATATATTGGACCTTTTGGTGTTTAACGAACATACTTGTGTGTTGTAAGGGTAGTTTATCTACTTTCTGAAGAAAACCTGTGAAGGGATTTTATTAAAATTGTTCAACCACCAAAGGATTAGACCTAGTGTCGATTTCGATTTTACGTCGTTAAGTTACCTAGAGATCATCGTCGTGTTATTCTAGTGCTTCGGTGAACTTATTGGTTTATCTCGCTTTTGCGGATTTAAACGAAAAATTAACGTTCTTGAAGTGCCACTTAATTGCCGTACAAAGCGTGTTGGAATATAAAGAAACTTTAGCAGTATATTAAAATTATAATTATTTAAATAAAGTTATTAACCTTTTGGATTGTTAATGTAAATAAAACTATTTAAAAGATAAAAGTTAACAAGCAAGTTGAGCGCACAAATTATTATTTTAAAAGAAGTTTATAATTAATGCAGTAACATTTTACCGAGATTAAATCAAGGAATTGTTTGTGTACAAAAGAACAATAGTCAACATTTTCATTCATCATTTGTCAGAGCAGGGATATTCCATTTCCGTTATAGCTGTAACCGATCACCTCGTTCGTTTTCAATTGTTGTAACACAGGAGAGGTGTTAATCTGGACATTAAGGTAATATAATGTGTTTTTTTTTCTTGAATATTTTCAAGATTTTTTGTGTGTTTCGAATTATTTTTTTTGCTAACGAAGGTTTGAAAGCGGTGTCGTACTTTTTTTTTGAATTAAGTTGTTGTTTTAATTTAGTTATTGTAATTAATCATAATTCTGACTCTCCGCCTTCGCACTTTTTATTTTAGTAGTAAAGGGCAATTGACCCTGAAATAGTGTGGTTACATAATCCACAATATATCTATAGATTAAGCGATCTAGAACGGCGTTACGCAGGATCCTGGCCAGACATTCTGTCGCCTTTTAAGCATTTGTATTTTTTTGTTTAAACGCATTATCGTATGTTTACATTTATAATATTTTCTTTATCTTTTTTTTTATTTTATTATAGCTTTGTTAGGTTTTATTAAATTGTTTTAATTCTGTGAAAACCCTTTTGTGTTACATAAAAGTTTTTTTTTTGCAAATTTCAAGTTTACCAGTAATTTAGAATTTAGAAATTTAATCCCGTTCTACCACCCGTTTATATCGTTACACATAATTTTGAAAAAGTTGTAAGGATCAGAAATAATTGTGGTTTGTATTAAATTATCCCGTTGCCCTAAAATGAATTTAAAAATGATTGTGAAATATATTTAAGACTAGGATTTGCGCAAATTTTGTCTTTGTCCAGCTGGACACCCTCGCATTCGAAATATTCGCATATGTAGCGATCCTACGATTCGTCGTCATTGTTGCACCATGAAGGTCAGTCCGAACAGGGTTGCATGATATTGAGAAAGTTATCGACGTAACCTGAGAAAAGACCACCACTTATTCTAGCTCTGTCCTATTGGCAAACCTCGTACTCCCACACTTCAAAGATTTCTGAAACGCTAATTCTATAGCTTTTCGAAGTCGTCTACGACGTAAGTTTCGGAAAATTTATGTTCGTCCTGCGTATGGGTACAATCATGCTGGAGCATTGTTTCAACATAAGTTCTACACAATACGAATATTTCTTTACCGTGCATTTTTAGAGACAGGGCAGTATGGTACAAATCTGATGGCGGAAGCACACATTTCAGAAGGCACTAGGCAGTGTGCAAGTCGAGCTTTGAGAAGTCAGCACTTATGAGAAGTGTAGGATGTCCCACCGGATACTATAACATAGGGTTATAGTGAACAAACATCCAAATGCACGATCTGCGCATCTTATTCCGTCATATGATACAACTTAATCGCATTAGTACTATCTCCGAAGAAGCTATCACGGGGATTCAAAGGTTACTGATTCAGCACGTTGTTTGAGCTAACGAACACTGTTGCGGCCGGATTTTGCTTTAAAAGTGATCTGAATTCACATTCCCAAATTTCTATTAAATCATATCTAAAAGAACGTATCCTACGTGATGTTGTCACCGTATTCTCACAACGCAAAAACGCGGTACTTTGTTGGCGTTTACTATTACCAGCTTTTTCAGGGTAACACCTTTCACAACCGTGGAAATAGCAACCCTGAAACTGATATACAGTGTTTGTGTCGTGAAAAACCCAAACCATCGTTTGGGATGAGTCCTATAATATTCTCGCGAATAAAATTTCTATGGTAAACAAGGTCACAGGTACCGGCGATCGTGCGGCATTCTCTGAAAGGATCGACTTCGTTTCCGTCGACAAACTTCCCTCAAATCTCAAGACAGGCTTTTCTAAGGATACCCATGTCTTGCACACAATAACGCACTATCTCATTTTTGAAATTAAAACGAGTTCCCTTAGCAATTTCGTCATTGTGCTACTCGTCTGTCCAAGTGTCGTAAGACATTTCGTCGACATCATAAATGTGTATGGCTGGTAAAGCGAAGTCATAATCTTGGTTCTGCTTAAATAGGTGAGGGAACTGGCCTTTTGAGCCGGGGAAATTAAGGGTTTTAGGGAGTTTGGATAGGGCCAATGGGTGGGAAGTTCAACTAGTCTATGAATTATATGTTGTTATTGGAGGTGAGCGACATAATTTTGGTACTGTTAGATACGATTTTAGGATTCCAATTAGAAGGATTCTTTAGGATTTCATTAAGGATGAATTGACAGTCACAGGATTTCTAGTTGTGGGCTAAGGCTATATTGGATGTTCACTTCCTACAGAGTGAGTAGTTCAGATACAGGTGAGGTAGAGATTATGTTGGCGTTGTCCGCAATCCTGCTCAATATCTGGATTGATATAAATACAGTGATTTCAGATACGCTGAGCAACGCACAACGTAGCGGTACGGATTAATGTGTTAGTATTATTAGTAGGTGTATCTTGGCGGTACTCGAAATCGTAAAAGACAAAAATAGAATCGTTTGAGAGTTTTTTTGAGTACGCCGTGCTCTTAGACATGTAGAATGACGGATGGATTTTTCGGATTTACCGGTGGTGCAATGTGCAAAACCGCATTTATGAGGCATCTTAGCCTTCCATGCACTCACTAAACAGGTTCGACAACATTGGGGTTTCCGCGGAAATGTCTATTTACACTCATCATAAACGGTAGAGACGACAAATTGGCAAGGGGGACTGTTATGGCAACATGGGAAAAAAACGCTGTTGAAAAGGCACTGGTTAAGCGAATAATTACATTATAATGTGCGTCTTCAAAAATTAAATTTAAAGTTTTACGTTTGGGACTTCTTGGACCCTCAAAATAAACTGATTGGCCTAATCTGTGATTATACACAACTATGGTGTAATGAATTAAATAATCTTCAAATTGTTATTTGTTCAACACCACCACCGTTGTTTAAAGCGACATTAGCGGTAACACATAATTCATACATCCTCTGATCCAAAGTAGGGCGATCTTTTTTAAGGAGTGACAATTGAGCATCGTCCTCAGCTCAGCCACCTCTAACGCTAGTAAAGAATAACTAGGTCATAAAATTAAATATTATTAAACTGCCTCAAAGATGACAAACCAGAACACTCTCTACGACGAAAGCTAACAATGTAATTTGCCAGCCAAAAACACATTTAACAAAATTTAATCGAATTATGATGTAAGTGTAAAGTTGTGAAAACTTCAATTTTAAAATGATAGAAGCATTCACAAATCCAAACATTACATCAAATAAAATAACCCAGTTAAATCTAACAAAGAGATATTTTTATCAATAATTGGAAGTGTTATTAACAATGAAAAGCACAATGCAGAACGTTCTTTGTAATTTTTAATTTTAATTTAATTTCAACTACTTATGTTAAATTATAGTACTGTGGTAATTTAACATATAATTGGTAAAGCATTTGCTTCAAGGTCTAGGAAAAACACAGCAAAAAACCTAGACATACCAAAAGTTGAAAATAAATTAAAATCAAGGCGTATCATTATGCTTTTTTTTTAATTATAAGATGCCAATACCTATTTAAACGGAGATTTTCTTCTTGTCTATTAAAATTATTCGGGTGTTTATATATTTCAATAGCTTCACGTTGCAAACGAACATAATAATGGGTTTGTCTTGACAATATTTCCATATTGTCAAATTGAATGTCATGATTTAGATTATTCAGGGCATGGTCAGCCACAGCAGACCTCTCTGGTTGACCATCTGGTTTGAAACATCTTTAGGGGATCTTAAAAGTCCTTTAATTTTTCTTGTAGGTTTAAAAATAGTCCTAATGCCATATTTGATTAGGATTTTTTCAATTCTATTTGTAACATTAGCTATAAAAGGAAGAAAAGCAGTACCAACATTAAGAACTGGTTTTTCTTTAAGGTTACGCCTAGAAGGTGTAATAACATTATTAATATCTGTAAGTGAATATCCATTATCTTGTAAGGATTTTCTTAAATATTTATATTCATCATTCAAAATTCAGGGTCACAAATTCGTTTTGCTCGATCTACTAAAGATTTAATTACACTAATTTTTTGATGTGGATGGTGGTTGGATAATTTATGAAGGTATCTATTAGTGTGTGTCGGCTTTCTGTAAACCTTAAAAGATAGTGAATTATTATTTTTAGATATTAATATGTCAAAAATGGTAAACTTCCATTAGTTTCTTTTTCCATGGTAAACTGAATACTAGGATGTATACCATTTATAAAACCAAAAACTCATGCAGTGCTTCTTCTCCATGTCTCCAAATAACAAATGTGTCATATACATATCTATACCAAACTGAAGGTTTTTAGGTGTATTTTGTAACGTTAATGTTTCAAATTTTCCATACAAAAATTAGCTATAACAGGACTAAGGGGACTACCCGTTGCTACACCTTCAATCTGTTCATAAAATTTACTATTCCACTGAAAATAAGTTGTAGTAAGACAGTGCCGAAAAAGAATGGTTATGTCCTTTGGAAAAAGATGATCAATGTATTCAATAGTTTCTTTTAGAGGTACTTTTGTAAAAAGTGAAATAACATCAAAACTAACCATTATATCACCTTCTTCAATTTTGAAACTATGCATTTTTTCAACAAAGTCGGCAGAATTTTTAATGTAATGGGGTGTTATTCCTATATGAGGTTGTAATAACAATGTAAGATGTTTTGCAAGGTTATATGTAGGAGAACCAATTGCACTAACAATAGGCGTTAAAGGAATATTAGGTTTATGAATTTTTGGTAAACCATATAGTTTTGGTGAAATAGCTTCAGAGTTAGATAGTTTCTTTTTTATTTCTTCAGGAATAGATGATAATTTAATCAGCTCTTTAGTTAAAAATAAAAATACAAAACTATACAGTTTTGTATTTTTATAAAAATTACTCTACTTACATCGCCATATTCGATGTTTTCCAACGATGATGGACCAAGGCAGCAACCATCACCTTGTACTTTAGCGCGCACCTAGAATGATACATAAATATCAACAACAAATTTTTTTTCACAGCATCACGCAACCCCTGGAAACGCTCTATATCAACATCGGTGATGGTTTCACCACCAACTACACGATCAACAATGTGTGTACATTTATACAAACTTGTATTCAGGCATTAATGCACTCTCAAAAATACTTAAAAGCATAGGAATTGGTAAACTCGACATTATAGCACAGTTTCAATACAACGCATGAACTGTAAATGAATGTGGGAAAGATGGTACCCTGATTTTATAGTCGCAATCTAATTACAAGAATTTTTGTCACACAAAGAACGTAAATATCATAGCTATATTTTTAAGGCCGGGTTACTTTTCACTTAGTTAGCTAATTAGTGGGTTTTCCAAGCACCTCAGGGGTATTTGAATGTATGTTCAATATCGTTTTAGATTTCATGTAATTACGTAATTAGAGGGTTTTTCCAAACACATTAGATTTTTGAATAGTCAAAGGACGTTATTGGTGATTACATAATTGGAAAAAACCCGCTCACACTAATTATAGGAATTTTTGTCACGCACAAAGAACATGGATATGATTGCATCTTCAAAGTCGATTTTACTTTCTATGTAAATAACTAATTACGTTTTTCCAAAAACATATTAGAGATTTTTGAAGTTTTAATGGTGAAAAGCATATCTACTTTATTTATTTACTTGTACAGATTTTTAAGGTTACATTACAATCACAGATATGGATTTATCAGTTCTAAATGCATCAACATGTTTTAAACCTTTTAAGGACATTAAGGATTTAGAGCCACGGGTAGAATATGAGATTTTCAATTTGGTCATCAAATGAATAAAGTACGGAGATGGTGGATATGCTGGATTTTAAATGTACTACCTGAGCGTTTCCATAATTTTTTCAAGTCTGAGGCTCGTCGTACACAGTTTAATGAGGAAAACTACTGATAGCCAAAACAATCAATCTAATATTCGTTTAGAAAAAAAAGTTTTATACTACGTTATGTAATGATGAGAATTAATAAATTCAACCACCTTTGTAGTACCATGTTTTGTAATTATTTTGATTTAACTGATTTTATTAAGTGGTTTGATTAATTGATTGCAAAAATGACCGCCAAAAATGATTGTCGTGTTGATCAAGTTTACTTTATTAATTGGCCTAATTAATTGATTTGATTTCAAAATGACCGCCAAAAACGTGGTTGACCTTCAAAACAAAAATGTCCGACCAAAATGACGTATACCCTTCGGCGTTTGCACGAAGCCCCGCAAATTCAGACGTCTGCGCCGAGTTTTGGAGCAGCTGAGGTCTTTTGAAGCTATGCGCAAGTCTCCCCATTCTACTAGTAACATTTCAAAATTGATAAGATCTCTTGAATTATTAAACAACACAATTACCGAAACTTTGCCTTACGTAGTTTTAGGGGCCTATTCTATAAGGCTTAGAGACGTCGTTACGCAACGATTATCGTTCGCGAACGACTTTCGCTATTCTGTATGATAATTTGGATCTTTTACCAACGACAATATGGCGGTAAATTTGTAGTTATTCTACGACAAGGCCTGACCAGTCGTTGAGTCAGTATAAAATAACGTAACCTAAGTTTTCTGAGGTCGGATGTTTACATATAAAAGTGTATTTGTTCACTAGCCCTAATGAATGCAGAAATCGCAAATATGTTGGTAGAAGAACTTGAAAGAAGATAGGTACAAGTGAAAGTAATGCATTGTTGTTCATCAAAGTAGCTCAAAATTGTAAGAGGCAATTAAACGTTTATCGACGCCATTTAAGAGACGCATCAAATCCCTTCGAATTACCAGAGGAATTCTTTAGGCAATCTTTTCGTTTGAATATTGAAACCGCAAGAGATCTCTTGGAGGAAATGTTACCATTTTTTAATAATGTGAATAATCGTCGAACAAGAGCCCCACCAATTGTACGGTTTTTTCTGCATTAAGTTTTTTGGCACATGGGAGCTATCAAAAGCCGGTAGGTGCAGATAGACTGGTGTCTTCTGCACAGCCAGCAGTGAGCAGATATTTACTCTAAATTGTTGATATAATTGTAAATCACTTAGCCAACACTTACATACGGTTCCCACAAAATGCAATAGATCTGGCCAACGTGAAGCAAGGGTGTATGTTGTCGATAAGAATAGGGAGTCAGTAATACTTCAATTCTTGTACTTTTTTGAGCAATTTCAATTACCAGGAATAGTAGGTTGCATTGATTGCACACATATAGGCATAGCCACACCACAGCCTATCAATTTGGGATATCCTGCTAACGTATTCATGAACAGAAAAGGTTTTTATAGTCTCAATTGTCAACTTGTAAGTTCATAATGATGTTTTAAATTAGTCTACTTATACTTTCGTAACCTGTTATAATTTTTAAGACCTGCGATGTAAATTGCAAGATATTGGCCATTGATGCTCGATTTCTCGGCAGTGTGCTGCTATTTTCACAATGAGTTCAGTGAAGGACTTGTTGGATAGGAATTTTATCGCAGAAGACGAACACTCATATTTATTTGGAGATGCTGGTTATCCTTATTTATTAACACCAATTCATGGAGCTGCTCCTGATACACCGGAGTTTCGATACACACAACAACGTTGTCAAATACGTAATCGTGTAGAACGTACATTTGGATTGATAAAGGGAGTATGGCGTTGCTTGAATCCACACCGTATTCTACATTATCAACCATAATTTGCAGCTCGTATAACGTATGCATGTGCGACACTACATAACTTAATGATAAATAGAGGTGTCGAAAGTAAGTATGCCATGTAGTTATGGTTATCTAAGGAACAATTTATAAATTTGTTTGTTTCAGTGAACGAAGGCCTGGAATTCAACAATGTTAATGATGAAGGTAATGATGTTGATGATCCGAAAGCCTTGTTAAATAGAGGAAGGATGTTAAGGAATCAATTAATTCAAAATTTTTTTTAGTCAATCAAAAATACACTAATTTTTACATTTTATGTCAAAATCTGTATACATTAAATTGCACTTGGCTACAATCTAACTAGTTTTCTCGTCGTCATCACTGTTCAATACAAAGGTCACCCCTTCATACTTGATCTGAAGCTCCATCTGTCGCAATTTTAGTCTCCTCCTTTGGACGTCGGTTAACTTCTCTAGATTATCGTTTATCTTTCGAAGAATGTCGATTTCGTCTTCTTTTTTCTCATCTTTATTGATGATTTCTTTTAAGCAGCTGATTACTGTTGATCCCTTTCTTTTCAAAGAGTGTTCAGAACCGACTTCCTGTACATTAGGTGGAGCTGCTGTAGAAGTAATAGCAATATTCTCCCTATTTTCCATATCATTGTCAATGTTTTCATCGACGAACAAAGATGCCGAAGAAGTCGCTAATATGCCATCTTTTTATTAGATAGAACATAAGAAAAGATTTTAAAACATATTACCAATTCCAAATTCCGGAGTTTCTGACATTCCGTCGACTGCAACCCAACCAATTGTGTCCATAAGTATTTGTTCGATGTCTGTTAGGGTATATTCGGACACATCTTTGTTTCCAGTTTGCCTTTGAGCACTTTTCAATTTTCTGGCCTTTCGTTTGGTTTGAGACCGCCAGTCATTAAAAACCTTGAATATGTTTATGTAATATACAATTGTAGATGTATTTACAAATACCCTTTTCCACTCCTTTACATTTCTTATCGGGCCACCAGATGCATTTAGTAATTGCACTAATTTTTCCCAGGTTTCCTCTATGATGTGAGGTTGATTACCGTCGAATTTGTTCTCCCTAAAGGCCTTGTTTGATTTGAGGTGCTCAGTGTACAGTATGTATTGGGCTCTTATTGTTTTGCCAGCTCGTGGTCGTTTTGGAGTTTGGTTAGCCATGATGATTTGTCTGAAATTTTTTAATCCCACATTATATTAACTTAAAAGCTTACCAAAATGTGTAGGTATATTTTACAAATACAAAATGCATTGCGCGTTTGTACCTTTTCTCTGTCTCAGTAAGGTTATGTTTTTTGAGATTTGTTATTTTCGGCTTTGAAATAGTTCTAATGTCAACAAATTCTGTACATATTGCCGACTATTATAACGATAATTTATAACGATCATCCAACGACTATTTGTTTAACGATAGTGATATAGAATGTAACTATCGTTCAAGTTCGAGTCGTTACCATTACGGCATCGTTAGTTAACGACACAATACAGAATAGGCTCCTTAATGAATTTACTCGTAGGCAACAGAAAATTTAATAACATTAAAAGCAATAATATAAAAAGCTTTATAGTTTAAAATCCAAACAACACGTAATTATTCCTACCAAAGAAAAATGGATTAGATTAAGAATATTTCAGATATGAAATTCCATTAGATATTAAAGAATCTTTAGCATTAGGAATAAAATTTAATATTTATATTATATAATTTAAAAAAACTAGCATTTTTAGTAGATATTGAATCAATATTAGATAAATTTGATTCTAACAAACAAATAATTTATCGATCCCAAATTATTAACATTTTAACAATTTTTTTCCATAAACCAATAGGTAATAGTTATTTGCAAAATATTTTTATAAAAACTAAAATGTACTTTAAAGAACAGCCTGAATTAATTTTAACTAAATCTGACAAAGGTGAAATAACAGTTATAACGAATAAACAACAATATTTGGACTTTGGGATGATTTACTTTCAAATAATTTATATTACAAAAACTTCAGAGATTCAACTTCAACTATGCGACAAAATTCTAATAAAATTATTTCTAATTTAAAAAAAATGTAAATTTATTACAGATAAATTAGCAAAAAGTTTAAGTATATGTAATCAAATAACACCCAAATTTTATGGTTTACCAAAAGCATCCAGAGGTATTTTATCTTTAAGACCTATTATATCATCTATTAATTCTCCTGTTACTAAATTATCAAAATTTATTACAGATATTTTAACAAAATCGTATAATTTTAAAAGTGAGTATTCTATTTCAGATTCTTTACCTTTTGCTGAATTTATAATTAACAAAAAATTACGTATTAATAAGTTTTCATGTTATTTTTTTATTCACTAACATTCCAATCCAATTATTCATTCCAAGTGTTGAAAAAAGGTGGAATAATGTTAAAAACCATACTAACACACCAATGTTTAATTTTATTAATATAATTAAATTTATTTTTGACAACAGTTATTTTTATTTAATAATATTTATTATAAACAAATTTTTGGTACTCCAAAGGGTACCTGTATATCTTCAATAGCACAATATGTCATGGACGACCTTTTAAATAAATGCATTCCAAAATTAAATTTTAATTTACCTTTTTTAAAAAAATACATGGATGACATTATTTGTGCAATTCCAAAAAATTCTTCAAACCAAATCTTAAATATTTTTAACTCATATAATATTTTTATCAAATTTACAGTAGAAATTAATAATAGCGTTCCATTGCCAGATACTAAATTAATAAGGACGGATAATAATTTAGTAATCTTAGATTGGTATAGAAAACATACCCATTCTGGCAGGTATATAAATTATTTATCTGAAGACACTACAAGAATCAAAATTAACATGATATTAGGTTTAAAAAATAAAACAAAACACATTAGCCATCCTTTCTTTTATAATAAAAGTATTACAGAATTATATAATTTATTAATCGAAAATTCATATCCCTCTAAATTTCTTCTGTTCAATACCCCAAATTCTGCAGTTAATACAAGTAATTCTCTAGGAAAACCTTTAACACCGACTGATACTTAGAATCAAAATTCTAGTTTCGTTACACTACCTTATATAAAGAAACTTATCTAACAACGTATTTAAAGTATTTATAAAAGAAAAACAATTATCAGTTACTTACAGATATAATAATATCAAAACAATATTTAGTACAACAAAAGATACAATTGACACATTAAACATTTCTGGTGTTGTATATAAAATTCCCTGATTAAATTGTAATAAAAAATACAATGGACAAACCTGTAGAGTTCTTAAAGATCGATTAACAGAACATAACAGTGACATCAGGTTAAACTACATTTTATGTGCACTACATTCTATGATAAAATTCATTATCCAGATTTTGCAGAAATTAAAATTTTGCAATTAGAAAATAATCATCATAAACGTTTAATTTTAGCTATGTTTGAAATAATTAAAAATAAAAATTCTATCAATAAGAAGCGTGAATTTCAACAATTTATTAATAGTTTCGAGAACAAAATATGATTTTTAACAGAACTACTTTATTTTTTACTACTAAGTTGTTTGGTATATTTCATTTTTATAACCTATTTTATTAAATTACATGTTAACCTAAAATTTCTGTCATAACACTTATTTGAACTACTACACAAAACTTACTTTTAAATTACTCTTGACATATATATTTAACAAATGAATCAAAATTTATAAATTTGACAATTGTTTCTGCCTTTTCCTTTTGTTATAATTTATTAATAATATAGTTTTAATGAAATTGGTATTTTATCTTTCTGTTTAAACTTAATTTGCATGTAAGTTTAATTATCTTATTTTTCTTTTAAATCTAAATGTGTTATTTTAATTTAGCCTTGATAAACAAAATAATACATTTTCCAAGCTTTGAATAGCGTACAATATATATATATATATATATATATATATATATATATATACAGGGTGGGTGTCTACTGCGTGGACGTAGGATTGCTCCTTAACTATTAGAGATATAAAAACCAATTTTGGTGTGGTAATACACGATCATTAGATCTACATTCTGCAAATATTTAGGTATATACAGGGTAATTGACAAAAATATGCCAACCCAAACCTGTGTTTTCTTAATGGAACACCCTGTACATTTTTGGATTCACTGTTACATTTAGAATAAAAGTATAGATATTTGTATCACTAACCGTTCTGCAGATATCGTCACTTTGGCACCAAAATAGAGTTAACTTTGGAATCACGATACGAACGTTGTCACCACGATTTTGTAAATCTGTTTATACCACCGACTATTAATAATAGTATACTAACAAATAAACTAGTAAATTTTTCGAAAACATGTAAAACTGTAAAGAATGATTAACTCTACGCGAAATGTAATTTTTCTCAATTTTTTTCAAATGAAACCCTGTATATTTTTTCACATTTCGATGCCCCGTGAAAGCAGATATTAATTGATAATAGGTTTCATAGCCATAAGACGGGCACTTCTTGAGATATTGACGCTTTATTTGAAAATATTGGCATACAGAAGAACGAATAAAACAAAATCGAGAGCAAATAAGAAAATACGAATGGCAAATAAATTCTTTAACTGACAGGAAAACTTAGTTAATAACTAAACGATGAAATAGTTCTCTACACCTAAAAATAGGTTGAACAAGTAGCCATAAACGAATAAAACCATAAATTCAAATTAAATGTTCAAAATGCTGACCACGCCTAGCTAAACACTTTTCGATTCGCTCGGTAAACGAAAGATTCACTCGCAACAACATTAGAGGCGAAATGGATTCTATTTTGATATCTTCGCTTGTGGAGGGAGGATGTTAGTAAACTTTTCCTTAAACGTAGCCCCAAAGGAAGAAATCAAGGGGCGTAAGATCCGGTGATCTAGCTTGCCAGTTTTGCACACCACCTCGTCCTATCCACCTCAACGGATATTGCCTAACGTTGCTTACATGTTTCCGACAAATTTCCCAGTTTATTTGTTAGTAGACTATTATTAATAGTCGGTGGTATAAACAGATTTACAAAATCGTGATGACAACGCTTTCGTCGTGGTTCCAAAGTTAACTCTACGTAGGTACTAAACTGACGATATCTGCAGAACGGTTAGTGATACAGATACAAATTTCTATGCATTTATTTGAAATGTAACAGTGAATCAAAAAATGCAAAAATATACTGGGTGTTCTATTCAAAAAAACACACGTTTGGGGTGCCATATTTTAGTCAATCACCCTGTATATTTTTTGGAGTAAATTTTATTAGGAGATATCTAATTTTTCCTAAAACCCTACATTTTCAGAAAAATTGATATAACTTGAAACACTCTGTATGTGGGTATAGGGAACCCGTATGAAAGTGTTACTTATCTTTTAAGTAAAATTAGAAAATGCAATAATATACGGGGTGTTATTTAAACAACATAACCTTGATGTCACCTTTTTTTTGGAGCACCCTGTATATTTAAAAATATTTTTTAAATATTGTTCATATTGACTTACGTAATATCACTGTATTACAAATTAATGATTATATGCCGCTTCGCTGTAGAATCCGTGGCGTCGGTGGCGATTCACCCTGTATATATATATATATATATATATATATATATATATATATATATATATATATATGTGCCTTTTGAGGATGATCACCTCTATCACGATCTAATATAATGCGTAACTAACCTGCGCAATCTACACCTGTGTTCAAAAATGGCTTGATTTCCTGTACCCTGCAGACAGGTAGATTCTTCATGATGTTTCCGCCGAAACTTAAAACACTAATTACATTTACTAGTAATGTAGCGAACCACACTGCGAACCGCTAAGATCCACTAACTATCGCTGACGTAACGGGATAGTAGCAATCTAAGTCCGGTTTGAAAATACTTGCGATGGTAGTATTCAATCTACAAATTTACCAAATGTTCGTGTTTGGGAAGCAAAACGGGATGTTGACGATCTAAGCTTAGCTGAGGATCCCCTAATCGGCCACCAACTCTTAATAAACTATATTTAAGGAACGGTCTATGTTTGCGAAGTACCGGTGAACAGGTACCGGTATTTTCATATTCAAATGCATCCTTTGAACAGTTTCTAATAGAATGCGTTCTGAAGTGTCATTTAGAAAGTAAGAGATATAAAGGATTTGCTTCGCACGCAACTACCGTTATGATTGTGAACTATGGATTGAGATGGAAACATGCCTCTAGTCATCACTAATGCTTTTTTCCGATTCATATGAAACCAATAAGAAGGGTCGGTGAACGTTTGAATTTGCGTCGTCCGATTGCTAACGAACGACTTCAACTTGGACGGATGAGTTTTAATCCAACTTAGGGTCACGGATGAGTCACAGAGGGCACAGACGTGAGTAATTTTCAAACGCGACGATTAATAACAGTCCATAACATAGCGAATAAGCTTTGACAGAAGATGCGCCGCGTAAAGTTCCAAGCGGGGAATCGTTACAAACTCCATATGAGTTCACGGTACGTACATAAATAACCACCCCAAAGGAATCAATTCAAGCGTCCGAACATCTAATTAACATTAACTTATCATTTATCTTAGTGTTGGGATGTCGAGGAATACTAAACTTGAATAGTTTTACAATGGCAACCGTCCCAATCTAAATTAAGTAACCACGATTACTTGATAAGTAGTTTGACGAAAGGAAGAACTGGGGCTACAAATCCTAAGGGGTCATAACAACGGGCGACTACTGCTAAAATATTACGTTTGGTATATTTATTCTCCGTTGACTGAAAAGAAAATAAGAACGTATCTGTGATAGGCTGCTATTGTAATCGTAAAACCTTCAAGAAATCGGTATTGAAATCTACCAGTTGGGTAGACCGATTCGCTATTGGAATTTCATTTAAGAAATCCTGGGAGTTTGTTGTGTCAAATAAAAACCACCACTTTAAAAAAACTCTGTCAATTGACGATAAACAGGGGCTAATAACTCACTTGAATCGATGCCAGGCATCAAGTCGTCGACATACATATCTCGTCGTACTGTCTGCGCGGGAAGGCGTGATGACTCCTTTTCCTCAACGACTAATTGTTAAATACAACGAAGAGCCAAAAATGGCGACTATTTAGCACCGAAGGTAACAGTACTTACTTCATATACTTTGATGGGTTCGTTTGTGGAAATCCTCTATAGTATACGATGAAACCTTCTATCAGATTCTTGTACTTTAATTTGTTTATACATCCGCTTCAAATCGGCAGTAAGGGCTACTTCAAATAGTCAAAAATTCAGTATTGTGGTAAGTATATCAGATTGCAATTTTATTTCGGTGTATAACAAATCATTCCCGTTCGCATTTGCGTTCGCGTTCGCGGTCGCGGTGAAGTACCAACTCTGCAACGTAAGTGGTCGTTCATAGGTGTTAGGTATGTATAGCGGGAGAATCCTTACCTGAAGGTTATAAAGAATGGTTATTTCAGCTTCTTCCTTGATTTGATTGAGATTGATATGCTCCAGATTGATTGATTTGATTTGATTGGGATTGATCTGATTGATTGATTCGATTGAGATTGAGCTTGATTTGACTAATTTGATTGATATTGATTTGATTGTGCGATTTGATTGAGATTGATTTAGTTAGATAACTTGATTAATGTATTTGATTAATTGGCTTGACTGATTTGATAGATTGAATTGATTTGATTGTGCAACACCCAATAAAAGTTTCGCATGGTTTTCAAAATTTTTCCACGTTCAAAAGATGAATTAAGGATGCTAAGATGAATTAAGATGAACTAAGATGCATTAAGATGAATTAATATTGATTAAGATAAATTAAGGTGAATTAAGATGAATTAAGATGAATTAAGATGAATTAAGATGAATTAAGATGAATTAAGATGAATTAAGATGAATTAAGATGAATTAAGATGAATTAAGATGGATTAAGATGAATTAAGATGAATTAAGATGAATTCAGGTGAGTTAAGATGACTTAAAATGGATTGAGATGCATTAAGGTGAACTAAGATGCATTAGGACGGATTGAGATGAAGGATACTAAGATGGATTAAGATGAATGAAGATGAATTAAGGATGCTAAGGTGAATGATGATGAATTAAGATTGAGCACGGATGCTGTGCGCTGGATCGAAACTCTACCCGAGCATGCTGAGATGAATTAAGATGAACTAATATGCATTAAGATGAAATAAGATGAACGGACCTTAGAGATGCTGAAGATGAAATAAGATTAATGTGGTCGACAAGATGATCGAAACAAACAGGGATGAATTAAGATTTTGATTCTTAGGGATGTTGCTAGGCTTCGTCTACTCATATTCATATAAGATGTTGGTAATGCACTAGTAATACCACCTATAATGAATACCTCTACGGAGTAGCGTTTCTTTGTATAGAATCGAGAACCAATTACTATCTGTGCTAAACCAATAATTTTACTATTTACAGATCCAATGCCACGAACTGATCCAATATATCGGGAAATATCTAATTTGGGTATGCGACCCATTCCTAGAGTCAAGAAATTGCCTTAGTCACAACTGTCTATAAGAAAGCGCACTTCGTTTCTAGTGTTGTTTCCGGAGAGAACGTAGACCTTTACTGTGACTAAAAGAATGGGTTGACGAAGCGAACTATTATTTGGAATAGAGCAACAATTTAAGATGGAACTTTATACCCGCTTCATCAATATTAGGATCTTCACTTGGTTTTACGGCGGTTTGTTTAAATGGAGCGTCGAGAGTATTCTTAATACGAGATCTAAAATGTGGTAATGTGTGGTGTCGTGACTTGTAAACTTTACAAGTCGCTATTTTGTAAAATGCTAAGCAATTCATACATAGGTTGTTGTTTCCAACTAATGTGCATCGCTCTTGCGGGCTAATATCCAAAAGGGTGGGGCACTGGTAAGTCAAATGCGAATTTTTACAAATTCTACATTTTATTCCTGTGCTATGGGCAACAGCAGCGGAAACTAATAATTTGGTAGAAGTGTAAGTACGAGCGCATATTTTCTGTTGCACTTTAACGAAGGTCACAATTTCGTCGTAAGATGGTATTTCAGATTTTCCACGCATGTTTTCAAATAATCTTTGAGTTTCGGGATTTAATTTAGAAATTTAGATAAGACAAATGTAATCATCCAAATTCGTAATAATTTAATTTGAGTAACAGTAACAATGGCATGAAAGGTCTCAATGAGCGAGTTTAAAGAGGAGAAAGTTTCGTACTGTGCCTGGTTAAAATTAAGTGATTTTTCTAAATATGAATTTGCTATCAAACGCTTATCATAAACTTATCGATCAACGCATTATGAATAACTCGATAATTATCGCCAATTGGAGGAATAATTGAACAAACAGATAATGCACTGCCGCTCAGCCATCCAATCAAATAATGAACGCCGTCGATGTCGTTTAAATCTCTATTGTTATGAATGATGTTACTGTAGCATTCTATGAACAAGGGCCAATCCTTCAGATTGCCGCTAAATGTTATCAGAGGTAATTCTGGTAATTTTTGAATAGTTTCGGCTGTGATTTGCTCACGCTGCGGATGCTGCGATCCTGTCGCCCGTTGCATCAGTTGCAACGAGAAGTGCGTGCTTTGCGATAGCTTCTATGTGCCAAATTAATTCGTGAAACACTTGATAATTGTGAACGTGAGCTTTGATACTCAACTTTATTGATTTCATCTGAGATGTCTAAAGATTTTGCTTTTGTATCTGCCAAGCCCTCATACCTAATGCAGAAATTCTTCAAATTTTCAGTAGAAGTTAAATCGCGGCTATTATCATGCAACCTCTGTAATCACGCAAAATATTGCGCCTTTTTTGCTACTAGGTTAGTTAATTATTGTTGCAGGTTCGAAGCCGTTTGTGAATTAGAACGATATCTATATTCAATCTGATATGACTTAAATCCAGTGGTATGGATGGGAAAATGAAGGAAAGGGGTACTACCCTTGTGTCTTCAAATAGTTCTAATTACTTTTAAACAATGCTAGACCATATTCGTCTGACCATCGCACTGGTCTATATATTACATCTTGCAACCTTGGCGGATAACAAAGAAAATATTTTTTTAGTTTACGTACATCAAATAAAATGTATGTGATATTCTACATTAAAATAAACCAAACACTTATACTTGTCATAAAACAATAAATACCAACACTAAATCCGAGAAAAATAGTCTCTAAGCGCTACAACAATCTGAAATTTTTCTAAAATAAATAGTCCTAGGCTAGTTGTAAGTTAATCTTACATGAGTGTAGAAGAATTGTGGCCCAGTCGATAAAATCATACACAATTCAAGTTTAAACATTCAAGTAGTACAACACCCTTTCACTTTAAAAGAGCATGTTAAATTTTGTCACAGTAATCTAAATACACGTCAATTCAATTTCAAAAAGTTTTAAGTTATATTAGTATTATAAATAAAATTATCCAAAGCTTAAGAAAATTTTTAAACATACGTTATGGTAATCTTATTCGTCACACCCTGTATATTCATAAAATACACTTGCAAATTTATCATCGTATACACATAAACTAATATTTATAACCGTCATCAACATTCTGAAATAAATATAAACCAATCAGTGTTTTATGATTCATATATATATATATATATATATATATACATATATATATATATATATATATATATATATATATATATATATATATATATATATATATATATATATATATATATATATATATATATATATATATATATATATATATATATATATATATATATATATATACTATATATATATATATATATATATATATATATATATCTTCTTATTAAACTTTTAATCTGTATTTAAACTTTTGCAAGTGTGAATCGCTCTGCTTCAAAATGAAATTTCTGCTTAACCTCGCAGGACCGGGGTTAAAAGTATCCACAACATTGTGTTGTACCCGAATTTGTAAACATTGTGCTCCTAAAAATCTCAAATAATTAGTAGTTGTCGGCATACTATTAGTCTTTGAGACGCCATAATTAGCATTTATATAATTTAATTAATTTCATCTTACTCATACAAAAACTTTACGGTGGATAATAAATAACCCCCCTCGGTCCAATATGAGTCTAAATATTATTGAAGCTGCCCGGTAGTTTACAGCTGACAACGTCGTAAATAGGTATGAAGTGGAAACTATGTATTATTATTTCAGTTAGTAATTGAACTGCCTTCATCACGTTAGGTTGTGGTGTCGCTCTTTGTTAGCGAGATTTGAAAAATTTTTTTGTTTGTCGCGCAAGTGAAGAAAATTGAAAATGTATAAAGACAAATACTTGAGTCAGAGAGAATTAGACGAAGAGTTAGAAAACCTTTCTGATTTCGATGTCAGACATTAGTTTCGGTAACAGTGACTCAGACGTTAGTGAAACCGAAGACCATATTCAACGATGAAGAAGATATTGAACATTCAACCAAAGATAGTTCCAGTTCTGATATGACAAGTGAAGACTGTGACACGCCACATGTATATACATCAAAGTCAGGAAGAATTTACTTAGCTCACCCACCACGCTCTATACGGCGAGCAGTACCAAACATTTTTCGTGGGCGATCAGGACTTAGAAATGATGGCAAAGTAGAAAATATATTGCAGTCGTTCCAAAAATTTTTTACTCCGGAAATATTGCAAACTCTTGTTCGGCATACCAACGAAGAAGCTGAACGTACAAACGTGCCAAAAACAGACGATCCTGAGATGTTGGCTTTGCTTGGTATTTTCATTTTGATGGGAGCTAATGATGACACCAAATTGGATTACCACGATATGTGGTCTAAAAAATTCGGCAGATCATCATATATCACCACAATGAGTCGAAACAGATTCCGAGTACTGACAAAAATTTTAAGATTTGATGATAAGACCACCAGAGTTGAGAGGAAAGAGACAGACAAGTTTGCACCTTTACGTGAAATTTTTGATTTGCTGAATGATACATTTTTGCGATATTTTACACCAGGTATGAACGTGGTGATAGATGAAATGTTATCTTTATTTCGAGGCAGATGCCCTTCAAGGTTTTATGAAAGAAAAGCCTGGTAAATATGGTGTTTTATACGAATACTTGCAGATTGTTCAGTTCGTTATGTTTTGCGCATGGAGGTTTATGCAGGAAAACTGAAGGAGCACACCAGCATCTAGAGGTCCACAAGGAATAGTAAAAAGATTGCTATCTCCGATTAGAAATTCTGGACGTAACGTAACGACGGATAGGTATTACACTTCTGTGGAGCTTGCAGAAGATCTCTACAAAAACTTTGGTCTGACTTTAGTTGGCACTCTACAACAGAATCGCAAACATATACCAGAAGTTCTTAAAAAAACGGAAGGAAGGCAGCTGTATTCAAATATGTTCGCATTTTCAGATCTGAAGTCTGGAAACCCACCAATCACTCTTATGTAACACGTCAGAATCCTACAAAGATACTTCTGTTCCTGTCAACACAGCATTCTGATGATGTTGTAAGGGACGGAGGCAAAAATAAATCAGATATCAATCTTTTTTATAACGAAACCAAAGGAGGTGTTGATACGGTGGACCATATGGCGAGAAAATATACGTCGAAACGATCGACGCGAAGATGGCCACTCTCAGTTTTTTTCACTCTGTTGGATATTGCAACAATCAACGCATACTCCCTATTTATTCTCAATTACCCAAAATGGAATGAAAATAAGAGCAACCGTCGTCGTTTGTTTCTGCAAGAATTGGGACTTGCCTTAACGCTACCTCTTATTGAAAAAAGGGCTGCAAATTTAAATGGACTTCAAAGTTTTGTTCTGCATGCCATGGAAAATGTACTAGAACGTAAACTTATTCCAGATGTAGCTCCAAGATCATCCGAACATGGAAAAGGACGATGCCATTCTTGTTGCAAGTTAGCAAAATCGAAAAAAGAAAAAACCAACAAGTTAGCAAAAACAACCATAGTTTGTTCAAAATGCCAGAAGTATGTATGCGGTAAGCACAGCAAGAAATCCAATGTCTGTGTAGTCTACGATGAAAATTCCAGTGCATCCGGAGATTCCGACTGAATGACTTTGAGTAACTATTGTTTTAATTTATTAAGTTATGTTTAGGATTTTTTTTATTTGTAACTGTTCTTTTTAAATTAAAACGTACCTTTTCGGTTAAAATATATGTGGATATTTATTGACCCCCCTTGGTCCTCACTGTTTCCAAAAAAAGGTTGGTCCTGCGAGGGTTAATAAATAAATCATAACCAGCATTGTGTACTTAATGACTCTTAATAAATGCAAAGTAATTAAATTTTGCAATCGATCTGAATATAATATTGCTCCTCCTTAAAACTTTTATTGAACCATCACTTTAATGAAGTCTTATAATGAAACTGTAGGAAAGGTTTACCATAGTTCGCGTAAAAGAATAACTTAACTTACCATACTCTATTAATTAAATCTTTCAAGAATATTTACATGCGTTGTTTCTAATAAATCTTATAACATAACCCTTTAAGAACAGGTAATGGAGATTGATTATCCCTACTCCCTAATTGAAATTTACAATATAAGGAACGACATATTTAAAGATAATTGAACGCTCACCATTCAAATGACTAACATTATTTTTACAGACATATTCTGTAATCCCTTACCGGTGTAATGTTCTATCCAATAGGGTTGATTTTATTTAATTAAACCTAGGTATATACACTCATCACTAATAACAGGCCTTCATAAGGTTTTAAACACTGCCTATTACACCATAAGCGCTGACTCAAATGTCCGCTTTTATTATAATAATAATAACCTTTATTGCCCAACAGTACAAAGCAATGGGACATTCGAAAAGTGTTCACATCAAGATTAATCTATGAAACTAACAATAATTTTTATATCAGAAAAGTTATATCACAAAGAAATAATATTCTATTAAAATTTTTGCACATAACATAAAAAACGCGATTTGTGTAATAAGTTTGTATCAGCTGTCGGGAGAAAAAATTTGACTGGGTATCCTGTTGAATATGGTACTTAAAAATTTGTTTGAGACACTAGACAACTGAAATCTATCTGATTCAATACTGCTCTTGTGGTGATTATAAATTGGAAACCAAATAATAACACCATATTCCAGTTTCCAGAATAGAAAAGTATAATAATTTTAGACAAATAATTGATATTTATTTATACGCTTTTAACGCGTGTTGAAATTGGGAAATTTGATTTACTGAATGCCCCCTCATATTTTTGCCACAGAATGTTTTAATTACACTGGATGGCTAAATTCTTAAGTGTCTATAAGCTTGATCGATTTAATGCCGGTAATAAACGCGCATATGTTTACCTCAGTATTATTAATGTCCAATACTTAACACCTTTAGCCATATACTCGTTGGATTTTGATATCTTGATCTGTTTTCGAGATATTTGCCTCCTAAGGTTTCAATGCAATTCGGCCTATTAATACAACTTTTAGTCCTTCAAATACAAAGTTGGCTTATTGCTCTGAAAAAAATAAGTTGGCTTAAATGCATATGACAGCTATCATTATTTATGCTTGTTAAGCTTGTGTCAAAGAGTGCTAAGTAAGTAGCCTTATCTTTTTCTTTCTGCTTTATTTGTACAAGAATAAGTAGTATAAAAATGCCACGGCATAATGAGTTTTCTAATAATGAAATGCGAGATATGGTTTGTGTTTTTGCTCAAACAGGTTTTAATGAACTTGCTGCAACCCGAAGATATTTAGAATTATATCCTAATCGAAGACAACCAAATCATAAACTTTTTAGAAATATTTATTATCGCCTAGGAGAAACTGGGTGTTTTCGTACTAAGCGTCATAATGGTGCTCCAAAAACAATTTCGGTAGAACAAGAGGATGAAGTTCTAGTTCGTGTTACCGAAAACCAAGGCGTAAGTATTCGCCGTTTAAGTGCAGCGACAGGAATAAGTCAAACGTCTATCAATAGAATCTTACGAAAAGAGCAACTCTACCCTTATCATTTCAGTCCCGTGCAGAATTTATTACCACAGGATCCTGCGGCACGTCTACGATTTTCGCAATTTTTACAGACAAAACGAAGGCCGAAATTTTCTTGACAAAATTGTCTTCACCGATGAAGCAACATTTACTAGACGGGGAGTTATCAACTGGAGGAATAATCATTTGTGGGATTCTGAGAATCCACATGCCATAAGGGAAAGACATTTCCAGTAGGAGTTCAAGATGAACATTTGGTGTGGGATGATATCTGATTTTTTTATTGGTCCCTTTGTACTTCCGCCGAATCTGAACGGTCAACTATACTTATATTTTCTTGAACAAAATTTACATGAACTGCTAGAAGATATACCGCTTGAACTAAGACAAAACATGTGGTTTATGCACGATGGAGCGCCACCACATTTCCCTCTGCCTGTGCGCGATTATCTGAACGAATAGTTTCCACATCGATGGTTTGGTCGTGGAAGTGAATTTCCTTGGCCACCTACAAGTCCAGATTTTAACCCCCTAGATTTCTCTGTTTGGTCTAGTTTGAGGGAAATCGTCTACAAGCAAAGAACTGATTCCCGTGAAGAATTGCTTCAAAAAATTCAAGAAGCTGCCAATGTCATCAGAAATAAGGCAGGATTGTTTTTTAACATTAGATGATCTCTAAGAAAACGAATAGAAAAGTGCATTGAAGTGGGTGGTGGACATTTCGAGCAGTTGCTCTATATAAGTTATTCACCGGCATAATACGTGGCCGCTTTCATTACATATGACAGTTGTATGAACTTGCTACTCTTTTCAAAAATCAATTTGAGAAGGCATTATTTTCATGTTTGTTATTTTTTTACTATGAACACTTTGGAGACGTTATAACTTCCTCTTGCGAACACTATGTGGCCGTAAGTCCTATTGAATACTCTGTGTACCTATGCATTATTTCTTGTTATTATTTATTATTTACTGAGTTTCGTGTTTAAAAATTAAAAATTGTGTCAATAGGACGAACTGTATTGAAACTTTAAAAGTCAAATGTCTCGAAAACGGATTAAGATATCAAAATGAAAGTATGTATTAACCATGTAAAAAAGGTTGCTCTTTCAAATTTTCGATTCAGTTTAAGTGATTCTACACAAACAAAAAAGATTAAGCATCGATTTATCTATTCAGCAATGTGTAACCAGCGCCATTTATGAGCAAAGTTAAAATTAATGCCAAATTCTTATTCGTCATGCTGAAAAACATAACAATACCAATTTTCAAGTTGATTCTAAAA
Organism: Vesta saturnalis; assembly: GCA_036346205.1. Taxonomy (NCBI): domain Eukaryota; kingdom Metazoa; phylum Arthropoda; class Insecta; order Coleoptera; family Lampyridae; genus Vesta; species Vesta saturnalis. Next base: position 1,217,894 of record JARFJB010001722.1, on the reverse strand, counting down.
AAACTTGCTGAGTTATTGGAAAATTTATAAATAAAATTATTAACTGGAACACCCTGTATCTCTTAAACGAGCAACATTTGTATAAGGCATATTGCGCTCAATCCTCATATTTTAGGCTCTACTATTCTCAGTTTCCAGATTTCCCATTTTTAACGACTCACCCTGTATATATATATATATATATATATATATATATATATATTGTGATGTTTAATTTTAAATTATTATATTAATTACAATATACTAAAATTGACCCACGTTTGTGGTCATACATTTTGTAATGATTATTTTGAATTATTGTAATTTGTAATATAAAAGAAATTAAGATCAAACGCATTAGAAGATTGTTATGTATTTTATTAAAACTTCAGCACGATGTACCCTCATAACTTTATTATAACAAATGCTGCTATTTTTATTTAATTAAATTGCCTCGGTTAGCATTCTATGGGGATAGGGATCAATATAGCTCATGGCTAGAATCATATAATCATAAGTAGACCTCTTAATCAAAATAAATTCAATTGTGAATTTTAACAATTATGGAATTATATTCTACTTTACTATTTATTGAAAGACCATGTATCAATTCAATTATATCGCATTGTGCACATGCGAATCTGAATTTGTATTTATATGTTCATGACTAAACCACATTAAGAATAATATATTTTTGGTAAGTATCCTTTCCTTTTTACAACAATACTAATTCAACATAAATTCAATACATGATTTTGTTATATCCAGACCAGCATGCAATTTACTAATATCATTTACACAAATGCACATAAATAATACACAATGATAAATAACATAACCTCAAATAAATACAATCAGCTGTCGTTTGAATTCCATACATTATTTTTCCATTGCCGGAAATCCAACAGCATAATAATTTCTAATATCCATATCAGAAATTAATTCCAATTCGAATATATGCTCCACCGAAGGAAGATCAACAGCACTAGCGATTATGTTAATTATGCTGCTTAAATAACTTAGTCCCACGGTGGAAGTTCTCAAGTATAGTTATGTGGCTTAAATATTTTCGTTAAACACTTTATTTTAAGCACTTATTTTAATTATAATTTTGATAAAGTTTATAGTTTTAGGTAGTTTTTTCGAATTTTTATTTTCTTGCACCTTTTCATCATTTTTATTTCCATTCAATAATAAGGCATGGATAATTTGTATAAAATAATTTTAATTTAAAACGAAAATACATTACGAACACTGGTATAACGACCATTGGTATAACGACCACTCGTTATCCAAAAATATATTACCGGAACTTAAATTACGACAACCAAACAAAATAATTGAATTTGAATTGTTTGTTATTATGAAATTTAAGAGGTTATAGGAACCAGTTGTACGATTTAAAATTTTTATACATACAAATTGAGTGAACATGTTCTTACTTTAAGAAATAACAGGAAAAGATAAAGATTTGTTTTTTTTTCACTTGCGTATATAGCATCTGAAAATTTCTCAATTACCTAAGTAATTTTGTCAATACAAACATAATCTAACTACAATTCTATTGGCTAAGCACTTTTATAAATTTGCAAAATCTTAATATTACACATAACTTCCTTATACATGTTCAGATCTTAAAACTAAAATTATTTTTGGATTCTACTCAATTTTTCCTTTCCTTAGATACACCTTTTGCTATGCTATTCCAATATTTAAAATTTAACTATTTCACAAAATTTTATGTACAAATTCCTTTATAACTAACTTAATCTAAATTCCACAGGAAAAAAAGACCAGAAATGGATTCTGTGGGTCAAACTACACAAGAATAACACAGTCTCAAACACTTTTAAGGTTTATTAAGAAAATTTCCATCTCACATTTTAAAATGGAATTTCCTAACCTGGTTTTTCTAAACTTTATGTTTAAATTACATATAAAAATGTTAACTTAAATTGGAACATTTTCCAAACACTTCATTATGTAAGTTTTTAACCTAATGTTTCTTTACATTCACTTTTAAAGTTTGTAAGCTCTATGAATCTTCTCAATTCTGTTCAAGTTTCATACACTTTACCACATATTTTAACTTACGTTGATTTAAACAATTTTACTTTTATATTTGTTTCAGAATAGAAGTATAATATACTGCTGCACTGGAATATACTTATACAAATGGATTTACGTGTACTGCGTAGAAGAAAACTACATATAATTCAACTTCGAAGATGCTCGGAGAGTAATATAATGACAAGTGTCATTGTTCAGCCATGTTCATACTTTTATATGAAAATGAATTTAATTAGCTAACAACATGCCATATAATCACTCTTGTACATAGTTTTATTCATATTTTAAGTTAAGCAACATGCGCTTAACATATACGATTATTTAATTCCATCGAACTCTCTTTATGTGTACATTAATTTTTAACTTGAGCTTACACACTAAGTAACATAGAAAGAAGAACACCCAGTAATAATGAATATTTTGTAAAGAAACGATCAATTTTTTAGCCATATTACTCTAGCGGTTTTTGCGTTAACCTCTTTCAAAAACATTTACGATCACGTAACCTTAAAATCATTTGTAACTACAGTTGTCATTCAAGACGTGTAATACACGTTACAAAAAGCTTTTTTAATTGAATCATGATGCCTCGAGTGCGAAGACGCCAACATTTTTGGTAGTTAAGCGAGTTTGACTTTATGAGAGATATAGTCGATAGAACGTAACGGAGTTTAAGTACTGTGGCAGTTTGTGTTCGGTCATGGAACCAGGAGGACCGTACACGAAAAGCGAGAGGTACAGGACGTCCTCGAAGAACCACAGAAGGCGAAGATCGCCGTCTTAGAGTATAGGCTCTACGGGACCGTTTCACGTCTACAAGGACGATTGCGGACCAGTGGTCTGCAGAACATGGAAGGGCGATTGGGATGCAAACTATTTACCGACGGATAAGAACCTTTGGACTCTTTTCATACCGTCCCCATTTTGTGCTACCACTAACTCCTGGGCACCGACGAGATCGTCTAGCGTGCTGTAGAGAACGGGCAAATTGGGACCAAGAATGGAATTCAATTGTCTTCAGTGATGAGTCCAGATTTTGTTTGGGCATGCATGACGGTCGTGCAAGGGTGAGAAGACGGCGTGGTGAAAGACAACATCCCCAATTTTCTGTAGAAGGCGTGTGCACCACACAGTTGGAGTTATGGTATAGGGACTATTGCTATTGGAAGTAGGTCACCTTTGGTTTGAGATCGTAGAAATCCATATTGTACCTTATGTTCAGACCATCCCCAACAGCCCATTCCAACAAGGTAACGCACGACGACCTCGTGTTGCTAGGGCTTCTTTGGCTAATTTTGGGGCCAATCAAGTTGCTTTGTTGCCTTGGCCACCGAGATCTCCCGATCTTTCACCCATCGAGCACGGCTGGGATATTATGTGAAGAAGATTACTCAATTTACCCTACCCCCCACATACTCTAGTGGCTCTGCAGCATGAGTTACAGATAGCATGGGATGGGATACCTCAAGAGGAAATCGATCACCTCATTAGATGTATGCCCAGACGTGTTAATGAGTGCATAAGACATCGTGGTGGCGCAACACATTATTAAGTTTTCTTGAAAAAGTTAACAGTTTAATTTTTATCAGATTTTGATCGTTTACTAGTCTAACTCGGGTACACTTGTATACCAAATAAATTGATTGTTACTGGGTGTTCTTTTTTCTATATCATTTAGTATACATACTTTAACAGTGAAATACACCTTATTATATATCATCTCAATATATACGTATGTTAGCAACTCCAGGTTGGCGAATACAATTACCCACAAGCAGAGTTATAGTACCACAAGTGTCTTTTTGACATTGATTGGGATAAAAAACAACTACTTTTTGCTTTAAGGGAACTCCATATCTTATTGGGGATACCGGATACCGGATACTCATTTAAGTTAAGTCTCTTGCTCATTAGAAATTTTGTAGGGGCCCAAAGTAATGATAATTCTACACAGTCTGAAGGGTTTGATATTACTTTCAATACCCCGTTTATCCAGTGAAATTTTTATTAATTATGCCGTATGTAGGCGAATGTTGTGGTACATAAAGATAACATATTTGCGTGCGTCGTTCCATCGGGATACCCATAGTTACCCACTGTGACTGTGTTCCTCTGCTCAACAGAAAATTACTAAATAAAATTTATCTATTGACGTAAGAATAGAATAAAATCAGTTTTACAGCTGGATAATTGTTCTTTGAATTTTTCTTTGTTCTTTTATTTTTTATTGAATGACGCCTATCCTTGTTTTTATTCTAGGATATAATGATTCACCCAAGTTTCATTACTCGTTACGATATGTGGCAAGTAGCTATTATCATTACTGTTATAGAGATCACGAAGTTCTCTGCGATCACGCTCACGGAAAGTAGCTTCGAAAGCAATTAACTTGAAGTCAGTTAAGCTTCCAAAATTACCAACACTAACGTTTACTTTTCCAGTAATTTTCTTTACAAAAATTCCCTTATTCCCTACTTCCGGTTAAACCAGAAGCATAAATCATGCATTGATATCATATTCTGGCAGGGAAAATGCGGTTATAAGAATAAGTTACTTTGAATTGTATATTTAAAATTTTTGGTTACTGAGGTATTGACTGCACAAGCTTAGCTGAATGACTCTGTACATGTCCCAACTATACCAGTTGTCGTTCTTGGACTATTTGTTGTACTGGATTTATCTGTAACCCTTTTCTGTATGAACTGTATTTAGTTTTGTATTTTTTTGTTTTCCTTTATACTTTCTTAACACATCTTATTTCTGCTGCATTTGTTCGGCACTTCTTTGTTGTACCTCGTAGCCATAGTTCTCTTCTATACATGAGTCAGTGCAACTATTTTACTTAGTACTACTGTTTTGATTGTTATTGATCTGCCCTTTTTTTTTCGAAGAACGTGGCCTTTGGACTGTTAAAGACTTGTTTGAAGTTCTCTTGTTTATTTCTTCGTATATTCATCCTGTGCATTCGACGTATGTTGTCAAGAATATAACGTTCTTGTCCTTGTGTGTTAATGTGAATGTTGTGCATAGATGCGACTTTGTTTTGTCTACGTTGATCCTCATATTTTTCTTACCAAATTATCTTGGTGTTATATTGCAGACGTTATTCTACGTCTGCTACCGCATCATCTACGTGTAATGGTTCTAACCATTTTATCAGTTCTGCTTCCCAGTTTCCTACTCCACATACCGGCCAAATAATCTATCCACTCAAAAAGTTGATGAAGTTTGCTCATTAATCAATTTGTTATTTTAGATTCGATTTGATTATTTTTTTTTCATATTGCAGGTAAATTTATATGAAATCTAGCACGTTTTGAATTTTAACAAAATTGGGCGTACGCCATTTTAAACAGGGTGGCACAAAGTGTGTTTTCTTACTGTGACTTTAACACCACACGTGGAGTGTCAGAGTTGTTCCACCTTGTAATTTATTATTTTGTTATCAAGACACATCGTTTCTTTACGATTAATTTTTTTATTTATTACAATAGCTTAGTTTTTGTAAAAGATACAGGGGTTTAAGAAAAACGTTACATTTTTCTATGGTAATAACAATAAGTTTACAAACTTAAGTTAACACCGAACATAATGAAAACGAACTGAAAACAAAGTGAAAAATATAAAAGACCTTAATACGAAGTGTTTCCCCCAAGTGCACGGATAACAGCTACAATTCGTCTTGGTATGCTCTCAATTAAGTTGGTCGATTTGATTCCATTCTTCAATTAGAACGTCACTAAGCTGCTGTAAATTTGCAGGAGTTGGTACACGAGATCGTATTTTCCTGTCAAGGGTATCCCAAACATGCTCAATTGGGTTTACTACGAAGATTTCAACCTCGACTAAATACTCACGTACAATTCTCGTAACATGCGGTCGTCCATTATCACGCATCAGCATGAAATCGTCTCCGATGAACGGTGCAAAAGGAACAATATGTGGTTCTTGAACTTCTCTTACGTACCTATCGGATGCCATGGCTCCCTGTTTATTATAACCAACTCCGTCCGAGCTTCAAAACTTACGCCACCCCACACCATTAGCGAACCGTCTCTGTAACTTACATACTCTAGGAGAAAAATGGTTTTGGAAGGAACGTTCACCAGTTCTCCGGTAAATTCTTTCAGGTCCATCCGGTGTTCTAAGACAAAACCTTGACTCATCCGTGAACAGGATATTGCTCCATTCTTCCTTGCACCAATTTTCATGTTCCCTTGCAAATCTAAGGCGTTCAACTCGACGGTGTCTCAATAACTCTAGACGAGTTGCAGGTCTCCTGGCACACAGTCCAATATCAAAAAAAAACCTTCTTATTGTTCACTTACTTGAACTTGCATGACGTGCTCTAATCTGTTTTTCATTTGCACAGAACTAACTTTTCTGTCCCTCAAAACATTTAACGTTATAAAGCGATTATCTCGCTCACTAGTACATTTTTTCTACCACAATGATTGCTTCTTCTGAATACACCAAATTCGCGAAACCGTTTTACAGCTCTTTGAACTTTACATCTTGAAGCTTCCAACACTTTGGTCACATAATGCTGTGACCTACCATCCTGAACCAAAGCAATAGCTCTTGATGCGTCGGTTACAGAAAGATCCATATTTTAAATTACTATTCGACAAGAAACACGTTCAAAAATTTAATTGACAAGTTTTAGAAATCACAGCTGACAGTAAGTCCATAGCACTCTATGCAAACAAGTTAAATACGTAAACTTATTGTTATTGCCATAGGAAAAATGTAAAAATGTAACGTTTTCCTTAAACCCTTGTATGTTTTATAAAAATTAAGCTATTGTAATAAATAAAAAAATACATTTTAAGGAAACCATGTGTCTTGATAACAAAATAAGAAATTAGAAGGTGGAACAATTCTGACACTCCACATGTGGTTTTAAAGTTAAAGTAAAAATACACACTTTGTGTCACCCTGTACAAAATGACTTACGCCCAATTTTCTTAAAATCCAAAACGTGCTAGATTTCATATAAATTTACCCACAATATGTAATTATTTTGTCGGTAAGTGTATAAAGGGCTTTATTTTTTATATTCCTATTTTATATCATCGCTTACATGTAAAGAAAAGTTTAGTATAACATTAGCGTTGCTACTGAATATGGCATTCTAACTGGTTAATCTGTTTAATCCATCGGTGTATCTATGAAACTCTGAAAAGTCCTTAATTAAAAAACCCCGTAATTAAAGAAAATGTATGGTACATATGGTCTGCAGTATGACGGGCATATGACTTTTCGCCAAAGCAATATTTTTGCAATAAATATGCGTTACAGCAGAAGTACGTTATAGTGTCTAAAATACCTAAACTAGAAGTATAAATTACAAAAAAACTTTGTAGATACATTAATTGAACCGTAATAACAAGATTTAATTGTTGAAAAAATTTCTTTCGTTTGCATAATTGCAATACATATTACCCATTAACTAAATCGTAAAACTGTTTAAACGCTCGTAAACTATGCTCTAGTTATAACATAATTTGGTATTAAAATCTACTGGAATGTAAAACATTTTTTTAGTTCTGTAGAATTATATAAAATGTATACTGTAGAATATACATTTACAGAGGTTGGTACGCACTGTCCACAAAGCATTTCCAATTAGTAGAATTAGGCCTTTTACATGTCTGTTTATTTTTACTTTTAAATGAGATCGTTTTGATAAAATACTTATTTTTTAAAAACCTTCACTAACGCAATAATGTCACCGCAAATACAGTTAAATTAATAGCATAATACCATATAAAGGCACGCTCGCACACGCGCACGGACGTACGGATACACGGACACACGGACACACGGACACAGATATCATGGCCGATATTGGCAAAACTTGGCCAAATGTTGTAAAATGAGCTAATAAGTCGATTTAGTAACTGTGAAAAAAAGTCGACTGCATAACTTTCTATACTTACATATGTAAGTAATTTAAGTAAAGTCATTAGTTCAATATATTTAAATATAAACAAACCGTGTACAAAAAAAATATTTATACAATGTGTACAAAATAAAACATTACAAATATTGTTACAAACAGGACAGATTAGAAGTTATTGTGTTTGTAGCAGTAAAAGAAGTTCTTCTACATTGTATATGCAATGGTGCATTAAAAGTGATTTTATTTTACCTTTCAATTGTTAAGAAAGCCACGATGCTTTTTTGATAATATTAGTTTCACTGAAAGGATTACGGTAATCATTCTTTCTTGTATTGTATAAATGAAAATCTGAGTTCTTTTTAAACTGGTTCTTATAGACAAAGCAGAGAAGGTCCAGAATATATATAAGCTAGGTAATGGCATAATATTATATTTTGTTAAATAAGATTTGCAAAATTCGCTACTTTTTATACCAGTCATGATTCGAATTACTCTTTCCTGGCTTAGTAAAACTTCTTCTAATATTGATAATCCACAAAAACAAATACCGTACAATAGCTATGCCCTTAGTAAAAGTAAATTATAACATTGAATGAAAATACATACTTTAAAGGTCTAGTTTGACAGCAACAAGTATTAATTTTCTTTATCAAAGCAGATCAATGTGTCTTCCAATTCAAAAATTCATCGAGTTGAAAAGAAATTTTACTACTTGTTGATGTAATACATCGGTAATATTTATTTTCAGTCCATTACTTAGGACGTGTTTATTAAATAACATAAAACTTGTTTTTTAAATGGGATGTATAACTTATTTTCTATAAACCGATCATTTAGGTTCTCTAACAGAGCATTTGGCTTAGATACAAGTCGTCTAGCTTTGTACTAGTTGTCAGAGTAGAAGTACCATCAGCATAAAGTTTTAACGAATGTTTAAGAAATACTCTATGTAATTAATAAAAAGCAAAAACAGAATAGGACCTAATATAGAACCTTGGGGACCCTACTGTAACAGGCAAAACTGACGAGTAGCAGTGATTAATGACGTGGTTGGGTGATGTGTACGCAACTCTTAAAAACCGGGCTCTTTGTGAAACGAATATTGAACAATGTGGCGATTCGCTGTGATATATGTTGAGTTCGTGAATAAAAATAATCATTATATAACGTGTAAAAACAGTTGTGCAAGAAATTTTCATACCTCATGTGCAAAAATTTCAAGTGAAGAATATCAGATAATGAAAACTAATGGTACTATAATAAATTGGAAGCGTTACGAATGTAAACAAAAGATAACCTCTTTTGGTCAAGACTGCTTCTTATTGAATGTGAGTACTAATCAAATCGATTTAATTATAACACTAAACTAAATGATGCAATTAAGAGCATCACTAGTACGGTGATAACCTCCTTTCAAGTTGAAAATAAATGTATACGTAAAGAACTATTTGAATTAAGTAGTATACTTCAGAAACAGATCTCTACTGAACCATTTTCAGACAAATATAAAGATGGCGGTACTGGTGCTATACCTAAGCAGGTTTCTACATCACAAAGTGTAGTTGTCGATACAAATACATATTCAAAAACGTATGCTAGTACAACTAAACATCAAAATAATACGGTCCACAAAAATAGTCAACAAATTATTAATAAGGTAAATAAAAATATAAACACAAATGTTACCGATAGGCCAAACACGGAAATACCGTTATGTACATTAAATAAAAATGATAAAGTTCAAGCTGATGTTTTGAATAAAATCAGTCAGGATAACAACGAGGTCGATAACATTAAAAACTCCACAAATAAATAATGATAAAGGTTGGCAGGTGATGAAAAGTAGAAGGAAAATAGTTTAGCTACTGGTAATCGAAATTCCGACTGTTCCTTAAAAGGTGTGAGTAAAAGATTACATTTCCACGTATCACGTTTACATCTAGATACAAATGTTCAAGAAGTAATTGACCATTTGGAAAATAACAACATAACTGAGCTACAGGTAGAAATGCTGGCCTCAAAATATCCTAGCTCTTATTCCTCCTTTAAAGTAGCTATTTTGTCAGAATCAAAAGATAAGCTTTTGATGCCTAGCACTTGGCCTGTTGGTATATGTCTTAATCGGTTTTTTTGGAGTCCTCGGAACGACAAAATAAACACCTACATTTTTCTTTATTGCATATTAATATACAGTCAATTCAGAACAAAATTGAGGTACTTGAAGTGTTCTTAACCGACAGAAATTATGATGGGATTTGCATCAGTGAACACTGGTTAGTGAACTACTCTCTCATTGGTTTTCGGCTAAACAACTGGTTTATTACTACATCCTTTTGCTGTAACAACTCGGCCCACGGAGGAGTTCTAATTCTTACAAGGTAGGATAATATTTCTTATCAGTCACTTACTTTTATTAACGAACTTGCCATTGAAGTACACTGTGAAGTAGCTTCTGTGTTTTCTGGTACATTAAATATAGTAGTTGTTGGGTGCTATCGCCCATCCGGGAACTTCCAAACTTTCTTACAAAACATTGAAAAAATTTTGATTAAATTGCAAAACATAATAATATCATGGTAACGTTCAATTCAATCCCGAAGACGCAAATTCTAAGCAGTTTTGTTACTTATTTCATTCTTTTGGATCTATAAAAACAATTTTGTCGCCAACACGTAAAGATAACTGCATAGATAACACTGTAACAACCCATTTTGAGTTGTATTAAAATATACCGTAATTTATGTTCTTCATTCATTTAGTTGTAAATATAAGAAAAAATTTTAATTATTAAGAAATATGGTATGTAGGCAACTTAATTTGCATTTTTGTAACTTAAGTGCATATTTTAATGGCTTATACCCACCTTTCAATTATTTTTTTCTGCTCATATTTTCGCGCAACGCGTCATCATCTGATATTCTAAGCGTCCATTTTTTCATTTCTTGATGAATATTGTGTTGTTTAGGAAACCATTTTTGGGTTTCCACCTAAATTTTGTGAAAAGTGCCATTGATTTAATGGTAAGATAATTTAACTGGTATTATATTAAAATCTAAAACGTTTGCTTTTTGCAGGCACTTTTATTTTATTTTAATTTTTAATTTAATTCTATTTTAATTATCCTTTAATTCTACTTTTACGTACGCTTTCATTTTATGATCGCAATTTTGCATTCAATGCAGATCTAAATTTTGATCAAAATTTTTTATTTGAACTTTCGAGAGAATGCAATAAACATTGGATTACCCAAACTTATTGAAGAGAAATGTATAAGAAGTAAAATTCTATTTTGGTGGTTTGCAACGTAAAGCATTGTTATTTCAAGATATTGCGCAATATTGGTGCAAAGATGACATCACCTTGGTTTGTATTTCCGCATTTATTTTTTACAATACCAGGGATTCTCAAGAAAGATTATATTTTGTAATATTTATAATTTATTTTTATAAAGGCTATTTTAAGTAATTTTTTAACCTAAATTTCTTTAATAAACAATTTGTATATTTTTATTTTAACTTTGTAAAATTTATTAACCTGGTTAGTTACCACATAATTAAAAATAATTTGGGAGATATTTTATTGTGTTACATTGTTGTTTTAATTTGGTAATAATGCAAGCATAAACTTGGTAATTGAAACAAAGCATACCCTTTTAAATACCGACTGGGACAAAGGCATTATTTTTGGTGAACAGGTTGTATCTCGAGTTAGTTTAACGATTTGTTACTAGAACATTTTTACACCATTTATACTATTATCACACTATTTTATAACATTTTTATAAATCTTTCTATTAATCATTTTATATGAAATACAATCGAGATGAATCTTTCAGATCATTTAGGACATGAAATTTCTGTTCAACTTACGAGTAGATATCCTAGCACTTCGATTAAACTGCATAGACCGATAACCACTAATGGAATCAGTTGTTTACATCGCATCATAAATCAATGCAAAATTTAATATGTTTCATAATAATATTTGTGATGCTATGGTAATTGCATTTCCTTTGAAAGTATTATCATTTAAAAGATCAAATGTGGATATTAAGTGGTTTCATAATAAAATGATGAGGTTTCGGGATTTATATCATTTAATTTGTGAAATGTACGAATTATGTAAGTCTCAAAATCTTTTAACGCTTAAACGTAAAATTTACTAGAATTGCAATTAAAGAAGCAAAAATTAAAGAAAACAGTACAGCAATAAAAACATCTGCTAATCCCCTATGTGGAAGATTGTTAATTCACATCGAAATCCAAAAAAACATACTACCACCAATATTCCTATCGAAGAGTTTAATTCGCATTTTATCAAGGCTAACAGTAGTGGCATTAACAGTCCTTCACAAAGTCCATCGCCTGCAAGTATATGTAATATCACTGTCTCACAGTACTTAAAATTTAATTTAGATCTAGTTACATCTATTGAAGTTAGGGATACTCTATTGTCTCTGAACAGTAGTAGCACGAGAGATATATATGGCATTAGTGCTAATCTGATAAAATCTCGTGAAGATTAATCAACGAAACCCTCCCAAAGGCCACTTTTCCGGATTGTTTAAAGGTAGCTGCTGTAGTGCCAATTTACAAAAAGGGTAAAGTTGATGTAGCAAATTACCGTCCAATTTCAGTTTTGCCAACAATTTCAAAAGTATACGAAATGATTATAGTGAAACAAATCAGTATATACTTTGAGAACAATAATCTCTGTGATGAAAATTAGTTTGGGTTGAGATCCGGTAGGTATACCTCTGATGCTATCGCAACCTTTGTTAACCAGACTCTTGATTTCTTGGAAAGAGGTGAACATACACGTGCTATTTTCATAGATTTATCAAGGGCGTTTGATAGTGTATCACATGACATACTACTAACAAAATTAGAAAAAGTATACAATTTTAATGAGAAAAGTATATAAAATCTTATTAATCAAATCGGTGTCAATATGTAAGAATAAACAATGAATATGCAGGTAAACTACCATTAACTAAAGGTGTACCCCAAGGTAGCATCCTCGGCCCGCTTTTGTTTCTGACATACATTAATGATATGCCTGTTTAAAGGAATAATTTCATTGTACGCAGACGATGCTACATTATTGGTTGGCGCAAAGAGCATTGATGAAGCTATCAAAGAATCTGAACAGTTGTTTAAAAGAGCTAATAACTGGTGTCATATTAATCAACTGAACATTAATTTGAATAAAAGAAAAAAAATGATTTTATCGCTCAGATATCATAACTCACCAAACATTCTTTTTGTAAAGTTTTTAGGTGTTTGCATAGATACAAAATTAAAGTTTTTAAATCATGCTCACTATATAAGCGCCAAGATTGATGGTAATCTATACCTTCTAAGACGATTATCAAATAGTGTATCAACTACTGTATTAAGATCAGCTTATTTTGCTCTGATTCATTGTCATGTATCTTACTCGATAATTGTATGGGGCCATTCTGCTGCTTGGAAAACAATATTTAGGTATCAAAGAAAGGTCGTAAGAATTGTAACAAGTCTTGTTTATAGGGCTGATAGTAAGGAGACGTACTCTCATTTTCAAATTCTAACTGTACCTTCTATATTTATACTTACCTGTCTCTGTTATGCTAACCGTAATATATGCAATTATACTTTACAGTCAGATATTCATTTATACATTACTCGTTTTAAAAATAACATCTGTGTTCCATACTGCCGTTTATCTAAAACACAGGATGGTTCTTAGTTTTGGATAAAAAAGTTTTATATTGCTATCCCGCACACATTAAGATCTCTTGCTTATAATGCTTTCAGAGAAAAAGTCAAAAAATTTCTTATTAATAACGTGTTTTGTTTTATTCTCATATAGAATTTATAAAGTTTGATTTAGATCTAATGCTAATACTGTCTGTCGGTAGTAATGTTATGGAATTCTAAATGACGCAAATGTCTTGATAGCATTGCAGATTTTAGAAAATGAAGAATTCGGTGATATTGGACGAAAGTTAGAAATTTCGCTACGACATTCTTTCTTCTTTTTTATGTACTGGAATGACTTTAGTAGTGAAGAAAACACGTTCTGTTCAAAAGACAGATTAATTAATCTTGTAAATGAATATGTTTTAGAAGTTTACAGGGTATGTCATCTGGGTCACGGCTGTTTTGGTTTTTCAGTTGCTTTATAATTCTAGGCACATGTAGACTTCACTAAGTGGAAAAGCGCACATACTGTTATATGTTCTTAATTTATTAACATTATTCAAAACATTTGTAGTAGATAACATGTTTGAAACTTGATATACTGTTGAAAAGTTGATATCAAGGTGGACCTCCTTGAAAAACACAGTGGTAGAAACAATATTCGGGTGTTTGGGGTTCCGGAAGCCAACGAAAATATCGATACTGATAAAACTATTATTCAAATTTTCGAAAGTCATCTACAGTTAAAAATACAACTTTCTGAAAGGTATAGATCTCACAGAATCGGCGTAAAGAATCCACAAAGGTCAAGAGCAATTTTAACACCAAAGTGTGGGTTATGGGGCGTAAAAGGTTGTTTAAGCTACAGTCTATAGCAGGGGTGGGCAAATCCCGGCTGTATCATTAATCAAGAAAAACTCTGTGCTAAATCATTAACACTGAAGCACCTAATGGAGACAGTTGTTTCGTGTGTAAATTTTATTAAATCCAGAGGTTGAATCACCGGCAGTTCCAGTAGTTCCTGCAGGACTTGGAATCAAAACATAGAGATCTCATTTTTCATTGGGAAGTTCGCTGACTCAGTAAGGGCAATATGTTGAAGCAATTTTAGGAGTTTCGAGAAGAAGTACAAACTTTTATGGATATGAAAGGCAAACCCATACTAGTCGAACCTTTGAGAGATGGTGCGTGGTTATCTGATTTGGCATTTTTTGTTGATATCACCAGCTACTTGAACAAACTAAATACGAATATGGAAAAACCAGGACAACTTGCTCTTGAGCTATTCACCCATGTAAAGTCTTTTCAAAGCAAACTTCGATTCTGAGAAAATCAGATTCGTACAGGAAATACATATTATTTTTATACTGTAGAATGCCCTTGAATAGGAACTATCTTCATTAAATACAGAATTTACATCCAGATTTGAGAATTCCCGATCAGGTGAACTTCAATTCCAAATCTTCATGATATCTTTCGACGTGGACGTGGAGCAAGTAGAAATGTCGCTTCAAATGGAATTACTTGAACTCCAGGCAGATGATGTTCTAAAAAGTCAGTTTCGTGAGGTATTTCTGCAAGATTTTTACGTAAGATATGTTTCCAAAGAAAAATATCCAAACCTAATTAATTTTATATGTAAAATAATATCTCGCTTCGGGAATACTTATTACTGTGAACAATTTTTTTCAAAAATGAATGATGATAATTTAATCAGTTCTTTAGTTTTTAATTTAACAAAACAGCTTCTTTTAAAAACTAAAGAACTGATTAAATTGTCATCTATTCCTGAAGAAATAAAAAAGAAACTAACTAACCCTGAAGATGTTTCACCAAAACTATATGGTTTACCAAAAATCCATAAACCTAATATTCCTTTAAGGCCTATTGGTTCTCTTGCAAAACGTCTTACATTTTTATTACAACCTGATATAGGTAAACCACCCCACTATATTAAAAATTCTGCCAACTTTATTGAAAAAATGCATTGTTTCAAAATTGAAGAGGGTGATATAATGGTCACTTTTGATGTTGTTTCACTTTTTACAAAAATGCCTCTAAAAGAAACTATTGAATACATTGATCATCTTTTTCCAAAGGATATAACCATTCTTTTCCAGCACTGTCTTACTACAACTTATTTTCAGATTGATGTGCAGCAATGGGTAGTCCCCTTACTCCTGTTATAGCTATTTTTACATGGAAGAAGTTGAAATATTAGCCTTACAAAATATACCTAAAAACCTTCAGTTTGTATAGATATCTAGATGACACAATTGTTATTTGAAGACATGGAGAAGAGGCATGAGTTTTTGGTTTTTATAAATGGTATACATCCTAGTATTCAGTTTACCATGGAAAAAGAAACTAATGGAAGTTTACCATTTCTTGACATATTAATATCTAAAATAATAATTCATTATCTTTTAAGGTTTACACAAAGCCGACACACACCTTCATAAATTATCCTACCATCATCTACTTCAAAAAATTGGTGTAATTCAATTTTTAGTAGATCGAGCAAAACAAATTTGTGACCCTGAATTTTTGAAGGATGAATATAAATATTTAACAAAATCCTTACAAGATAATGAATATTCACTTACAGATATTAATAGTGTTATTACACCTTCTAAACATAGCCTTAAACAAAAACCAGTTCTTAATGTTGGTACTGCTTTTCTTCCTTTTATAGCTAACGTTACAGATAGAATTGAAAAAATCCTAATTAAATATGGCATTAGGGCTATTGTTAAACCTACAAGAAAAATTAAAGGACTTTTAAGATCCCCTAAAGATGTTTCAAACCCATTATCATCTGCCGGAGTGTAGAAGTTATCTTGTTCATGTGGAAAAGTATACATTGGAACCTCAAAACGCAGCTTTGATACAAGACGTAAATAACATGAGATTTTGAGATTAGGTCAACCAGAGAAGTCTGCGGTGACTGACCATGCCTTGAATAATCTAAATCATGACGTTCAATTTGACAATATGGAAATATTATCAAGACAAACTCATTATTATGTGCGTTTACAACGTGGAGCTGCTGAGATATATAAACACCCTAATAATTTTAATAGACAAGTAGAAAATCTCCGTTTATTTAGGCTTTGGTATCTTATGATTAAAAAAAGGCATAATGATACGACTTGATTTTGATTTTAATTCTCATTTTTGGTATATCTAGGTTTTTGCTGTTTTTCCTAGACCTTGAAGCAAATGCTTTACCAATTATATGTTAAATTACCACAGCACTATTATAATTTAACATAAGTAGTTGAAATTAAGATTAAAATTAAAAAATTACAAAAAACCTTCTGCATTATGCTTTTCATTGTTAATAACCCTTGCAATTATTGACAAAGATATCTCTTTGTTAGATTTAACTGCATTATTTTATTTGATGACATGTTTATATTTGTGAATGCTTCTATTATTTTCACAACTTTACACTTACATCATAACTTGATTAAAATTTTGTTAAATGTGTTCTTTGGCTGACATTTTTTATTGTTAGCCTTCGCAGTTAGGGGGTGTTCTGATTTGTCGTATTTAAGACAGTTTAACAATATTTAATTTTTAATAACCAAGTTATTCTTTACTAAAATTTAATTCTATAGTTGGCTTTATACGTTTCTCAAACTGATTAATAGCAGGCTGATGTTTATGTTTTAATTTTTCAACTTTCACAAAATCGTTTTCAACATCTTGAACAATTTTAATAGGTATTACTACTGACGAAGATAACTGTAAGTGTTATCGAAAGGTTTAGATTGTATAATTTAAAATACACCATTAAACAACCCAAAAAAGATAAGTATTTTATTATGTATGATTACGGTGAAAGTTTACATTTTCATAATTGTTTTGATGTTGTAGCTGTAACTGAAATATGGTTAACACCAAACGTGGATCATAAAGGCTTAAAAATTGAGGATTATCTACTAGTACGAGCTGATCGTAATTGTAGGGGGGAGGGGTTACCTTTTATGATAAGAATATTTGTCCTTTGATGTAGTACGTATGAAACTAGATGTAAATGTGGAACAATTATGGATATTATTTAATAAACAAAAGTTTTGAGTAGGTGTAGCATATCGTTCACCAAGGTACGATTATGGTCATTTTTTAATGCATTTGAAGAATCTCTTTCTTTTATTTCAATAAATTTTCATAATGTTATTTGCCTAGGTGACTTTAATATAAATTTATTTGATCAGGAAGCAAAACATGTAAATACTTATGTAAATATACTGACTTCCATAAGAATTGCAACACCTAGAATTTGTTGAACGATTTTATTGAAATTTTCGTCAACGATGTCTTTCATTAGAGCAAGAAACGATTAAAATTTGTTTCAAATCTAGCTAGAAGTTTTTTTTTGTTTTTTCCTTTACACTTAGTAACAATGAATTTGAAGAAATAAAGAAATCAGTGTGTTCTGAACTTGGGAACAATGCCAAGAGTACGTCAACATCAACATTTTCCCCAATTGACTGATTTTGAACGTGGCCGTATTATTGGCATGAGAGAGGCCGGACTTTCGCTAAGAGAAATTGTTCGTCGTGTAAACCGAAATGTTACAACGGAATCTGGACGTCCCTACAGGACTACAGATCACGAAGAACATCGCTTAAGACTTTTGGCCACAAGAGACAGATTTTCAATAACTCGATCGATTGCAAATGATTGGATGAGAGGTGTAGGACCCAGAATGTTAATGTCATCTGTTTATCACCGGATAAGGTCTTAAAGGGTGCGGTCATATCGTTTATTTTTATGTCTGCCTCTTACACCACTTCACCGTCTACGCAGGCTAGAAAGGAGAAACGAAAGAGCGAATTGATCTTCATTGACGCAACGTAAACGCCGCTGCTTATATTTTCAATGTACTAGAACCCGTTAATCTTCCATATCTTCAGGGGCTGGAAAATCCCAAGGGCTGCAACACATTTGTTGGAAGAAGCTAACATTGCCGTCCTCCCATGGTCTGCTCGGTCGCCTGAGTTGTTCCCGATTGAACATGTATGGAATGAGGTCGGTAGGCGACTGAGTAATTTTAGCACACCCTCCAGATAACTTACACGATCTCCGGCTACGGATTTTAGAAGCTTGGCTTGATGTACCACAGGCAGCTATAGATCACTTGATTGATAGGATGCCACACCGTCTAAATTAGTGCATTACAAATCGTGGCAGAGCAACTCATTATTGAAAAAAACATTTTTAGTTTTTGTTCTTTTGTTTTCGAATTTTAATTGTTTGCTTGTTCTAATGAAAGACATTTTTCACGAAAATTTCTATAAAATCGTACAATAAATTCTATAAATAAATTCTATTATGGAAGTCAGTATATCTTAGACTCTTTTGGTTTAAATCAAGTGATTCAAATTACGGAGGCTGGCTGTGTCACACCATCGTCTTGTATATTGCACTTTAAAAGAACATAATGTTAATAAAGTAGCCCTACAATAATGCATAGCGATTATGGAAACATAGATATGCAGCGATATTTGGTTGAACTATCCCATATTCAATGGGAAAACGTATATAATATTTCGGACATCTCAGAAAAAAGTGTTATTCTTAAGCCAAAGTCTTTTCTCTTTAGTTGATGTACATGCCACTATTCTTGTAAAAAGAATAACTAAACCATTTGGTCCGCGGATCACTCATAATGTGAAATGGAACAAGTTGTTAACAACAAACTATATGGTTACATTGAAAACAATATCATACTACCACCTGTACAATCTGGATTTCTGTCAGGACATAGCTGTTCAACGGCACTCGTCAGCGTTACCGACGATATTTTTAGGCCTCTCTTTCTGGCTTTAGTTTTGGTAGATTTTTCTAAGGTTTTGTTGACATGATTAACCATACCTTTTATATATATATATATATATATATATATATATATATATATATATATATATATATATATCCTTCACTATATTGATGTGCCGATATTGTGACTTCTTCTTTCAATAGCTGTCTTATCGAGCAATTTCAAAGAGTAAGAATGGAAAATAATGTGACTAAAAATAAAAGTGTGGAGCGCTCTTTGTAATGCCTTACACTTCATTGTTTGAATGTAGGTGTTGATAGGTTAGTTATAGGTATAAGATATCATGTCCCACACTTTTATTTTTAGTCACACAAATTTTTGATGTTAATGGGTAGATAAAAAAATTGTTTTATTCTTTTTAGTACATTTGTAAATAAAAGCATTTTTTTAAAAATATCTTTCTTTACTTATTTTTAAGTGTAAACCCAATGTTGTACAGCATCATACTACGTGTATTTTAAGTGTTTGTTTTTTTATGAGAATTACATCATGAAGTAACGTCAATATTTTTTATGTTTATTTGAAGTAGAGTAATTACGTTCAGAAGTTTACATTGATCATTGAATTTTAACGTAACATTTAAATATTTAATGCAATCTTTTTTTTTAATTTGAGCATATTTGATAGCGGATTGTTTGATTTAATTACGATTGGTTGTAAATGAAGTAAAGTGATTTCTATTTTCTGAAGTAAGAACTAATTGAAAATCAGAGTCACATAAGTTTTTTTTGTTAAGTAACAAGTCATTTTAAATTATACAATAACGTGAATTATGCAGCGAGTCCGTCGTTGACCGAACAGCTGTTTGATTATGCATACGAGGGTTTTGAGAATAGTCGCAATTTTTTTTTGAGTAACTTTTTATAGGAATCAACATACTGATTGTAGATATATTTGCTGGTGTCTGATTTGCTAAACAGGTAAGCGAATATAATCATTTGTTATGTCTGCTGGGTAATTTTTTTGAAATTTAGGTATTACCTCCCGATATCCTGATAATGTTCAATATATTTTAGGGTTTTATAAATTTTCCATCATCCATCATGGTTTAAATTGAAGAATTAAGTATCGTATTTTCATCTATTTTTTTAGTTGCCAATAATTTTAGCGTGTAGCTTATCGAAATGTTTAATTAGTTTTGGTTTTATTGTCGCAATTTTGGGGTTTTACATAAAGTTTAAAATTTCGTAGGAATTTCGGGTAAAGATTTTTGGAATATAATTTTTAGTAGCAGAGTTTTTTTTTTACTGAACGTTTTGGTTTCCTGTTAGGCCAGAGAAGAATAAAATTTAAATTCCCAAAGTTACACCTTCAAAATGTAGTAAGATATTTCAAGGCCATAATTACGAATCAACAAATTCGAGTTTTATGCAGATAAAGTCCCTTTTCTATCTATTCTAGGTTGAATTAATAAAACAAAAATCAATTAAACTGTTGACCGTTTAGGTTTATTGGAAAACAATATAAGTGTATATTTGATTCTTCAGAAAGCTGTCAAGAATATTTAAAGAAGAATCCAAACAAGTATTTAGGGCAATTTGATCAGCTATTTTACTATATAGTGAATTTCAGATTTTTGTGTTATGTCTTATGCAAAAATTTGGTCAAATAAGTTAGAGTTTCACTGAATAGTGACGTAAGTTTTTAAAAATTTAACATTGCAATGTTTTAGATTCACTGTTTTAAAGGAAGGAATATGTAAATATTGAAAGATTTTTAGAAATCAAATCAAAAATTGAGATAATTATTTAATATATTTGCTGTTATTTTGAGGTGAAACGCTTAAGGTATTTAGTTACGAAGCTAACGAATTTAATGAAGCAACATTGTAGAATAAGTATAGTTTGCACTGTTTAAAAGATTGTAATAGATAATCATTCGATGGTTTAACATTTTATGCAATTTTTACAGGTAAGCGTCGCTCTGAGAATATTCGATATTTTCCGGGTATTGACGCATTAGTTACATTTTGGATCAGAATAGGTTTTATAATGTCATTGGAAATTATTGCAACTTTAGGAACTTAGATACTGTAAGTTAGACAGTCTGTCGGCAAAATTGTTATTTCAGCGCGAGAAGGAAATAGAAACTCGAAATCGGCCCTCTATAGCTCGAGCTTTGACGGTGACATCTTTTTTAACTTTTAACCGTCGTGGTTGGCTACAGCATTCTGAAATTACAATTCCCAGGTTGAAATGATGTTACGGCCGAAATTGGTAGACTGGAAGTAACAGATAAGGAAAAATCAGGTTACTTAGTGGAACAGAGAGGGTGGGCGTATTACTAATTTATGCGTTTAGTATAGCTCGTAATATGTAAAAACATCAAGGGTAAGTCATAAATCAACAAGAATACGTCACACACAATAGGTGTGACCTATTAAATAAATTTATAGCGCAATAAACGTCATGAACTAGATCTTACAACAATATCCTAACACGAAACCATAATATTCACTCGAAAAGAAACCACTCACATTTACCTGAAATTCTACTTCAAAAATATCTACACAACGCTCACTCACACTTCATTTAGAATCCGCAAAAATTGCGATAACTAAACTCAAATTCGTTGTACCTTTTCGGTGTAAACTTAAACGTAAAATGACTTGCTCAATTAACAAAAAATAACTGGTCAACACGGTCGTTAACTATTCAAATTAAAATGAATATTCGTCACAACAAAAATAAACAAAACGCAGTCAAGTATTTAAAAGTTTGTATAATTTAATAAGTCACAATTATTTTGTTATAACAATTCCATAATATAATTATTACACATTTGTATTCAAATCCTACTGAGTAAACTGTTTATTTGTGTATTTAATAAAATTAATAAAACAATTTAGTCACTTGAAACTCATCAAAACAAATGATCAAAACTTAGATTAGAAGCAGGGTCCGCTTCCGAAACGTCGCGCTCCAAAAGCAAAAACTGTGGAAATAGGCCGATCAGCTCCACTAAGAAGTAATTCGATATTAATGATTCCTGCTGAATATCTCACGTAGCTTTATTTGTTTTCTTTTTTGGTGCTAGTTTTTTTTGTGTTTTGGCGAATTACGCTTGTTTACGCCCCGTTCCCTGGGGATGTTTCATTGATTATATTTGGCCTTTGTATATTTTTTTAATGCTGTATTTTTTATTGTAATATAGATATTTGTAGTTTAAATCTTTGTTGGGCATTTATTTTACCTTTACCAAATTAAAGAGCACGTTTATACCGACAAACTTTAAAAGTTGCCTAATTTAAAGCTATTAACAATGTAAAGTAAGTTTTGATCATTTGTTTTGATGAGTTTGAAGTGACTAAAATTTAATTTTATTAAATACACAAATATAAAGTTTACCTCGAGTAGGATTTGAACCTACGACATGTACTTTGCTAGAGTACCGCTGCAACCAACTGAGCTATCGAGATACAAGCCCCAAACAATTTTGTTTTATGTATGTAAATCTAAATTCTAAATATAATGAGATTACAGTCAAATTACTTATTGATGGAATGTGAGCATACAATATCATAACAAAACTTATAATAATTTGAAGTTCAAATCTGAAAGTAGTCAAGTACTTGGGAAAAAATTATATATAACATATGAATTAGGCTCAAGTGTGAAAACGGTCCTTCTCAGGACTAAGCCTGATGACGGAAGCAGAGTCCGCTTCCGAAACGTCGCGCTCCAAAAGCAAAAACTGTGGAAATAGGCCGATCAACTCCACTAACAGGAAACCACAATTACAAAACACTTATAATACAGAATTACTTCTTCTTACGTAGCTTCATCAATACGTACATATATACAAATAACAATATAAAAGGTATTATCTGCTGCAAGTGTGAAATTCCAATTTACCAAAATTCATTCAAATCCAACTAACTTTATTACTACAATAAAAACAAACAAAACCTTTCTGAAACTGAAAATGAAACCACAATTACGTCAAAATTTCCAGTACAACATTAAATAATTAAACTTTTAATTGCACCAAACATTATTATAAATAAGTATATTAATATACAACAAATTTTATTAGAGTCTTTCCATAATTTCCATTGTTATGGTCCAAATTCCATCAATTAGCTTATACTTATCACATAAACACTTTAACAAAATTCTAAGTAGGCACATTCTTTTAAATAATCTTATATAAATTCTTCAACACGTACTAAATTGACTTTTACCTTCCACCAAAAAATATAGCACGTGATGCTTTTCTATTATACTCGGCGGCAGCGTCTGTTATGAGTTAAAAGGCCGCTTTTTCTTCAGATCAGACAAGGCTAAATTTGGAATTCTTCGGTTCCACCCCAATCAAATTACGAAGCGTACCTTCACTTAACCATAATCACACGAAGGGGAAGGCGCCAATGGTCCACAAACTCACAATAATTCGCATTTCATTTTAACTGTTTTTACTTCAACTTTTAAGATCGAAACCTAAACTTCGACTGAACGAAAAAAGTAAGCAGTCCTCTGCCCCCTCTACAGAATTACGTAGATTCGCTAAATTAACAATTCAACATTTCATATAGAAACTCAATGATAAAAATGAACGAGAGACTGTCGCCAACTCAGGAATACAAGAAACCTACGGTAAATTTTTAATCACACGAGACAATGAAAGAGGGTCGATCTGTAGCAACAAACGTGAGAGATTACCATCCTGGCAGTCTGTGTTGGTAAGACGAATAAACTACCTATTTATACGCGTGCGCCGATTGAACTTAAAATTTTAACTGAGGCAGTTTTCCGTAATTTCCGCAAACACGTTTTGCTAATAATGATTTATGGGCGTACACCATCGATAAAGTTTGAATTTTCCTAGTGAAC
Organism: Vesta saturnalis; assembly: GCA_036346205.1. Lineage (NCBI taxonomy): Eukaryota > Metazoa > Arthropoda > Insecta > Coleoptera > Lampyridae > Vesta > Vesta saturnalis. Next base: position 1,193,573 of record JARFJB010001722.1, on the reverse strand, counting down.
AGCAGTATGGTCAGAGGAAATTTCCGTGAACTGATTTAAATAATATTAAAGTTTTTGGAGTTGATGCAAATAACCTGGCGGGTAAGTGTAAGAGACATTGTTGTATATATTGTAGAAGAAGATTAAAGCGCATTAGCGCATTCTAAAACACGAGTTTCCTGTCGCGAGTACGCAGTAAATTAATAAATGATATTGTCAAGGTAACTGTGACATTTTGTTTTCGTTTGTACTGTGGAAGTCGTTATGTAATAAATTTTACTCTCTGTCTAGTAGACTTTATTTAGTTTACATTCGGTTCCGACTTTGCGATTGTTAAGTTTTCCCTGCAGATTAACTGAGTTAGTTGCATCTGTGATAGCACAATCTGTTTAGAATTCGGTAGGTAATGGGTTCGACCTCGGTTACCGTCTAGCTTGTATGAGGTTTTTTCAGGCGTATTCTTTATACACATATAACGGTATGATCACTGCGTATACGCACATCATGTGCAGATATTTAGGCGAATGCTCTCAGAACCATAACTCTATTCCTTCCGATTCTATCCTGACAGCAGACACCCTTGATCCCACCATGCATATATACGTAATGTGTATATGCATGAATGAAACACGTTGCTTTCCTTTATCCCCCTGTGGAATCTGTTCACACGTTTATAAGTGTTTGTCTTTGATCGTTATAAAATAAATTTTGAGATACAATATTTAAGTTTATAAAATAAAAATAGCTTAGCAGTTTTCCGTCCATTTTCAAAAGCAATCAAAGGCTAAAATTTTAATGTGTAAACTGAAACTTGTTAAAAGCAATACATAAAAATTTGATTTTGCTACTTGAGCAGGGCTTACGAATTTTCTGGATATTTATGATTTCAAAACTACTTCAAACCATTATATGTATTTAATATAAAATGTGTGTTTTCTTTGATTATTTTATGTGTAAAGATACGATCTTTAGATGCATGGCGCTGCTCAGATACACAAATTTAAGTTTGGGAGCTAAGTTTTCTTTTGAGAGTAAGAGCTTACGGTATGATAAGTCCATAAGATAATTATACATACAAGGGCAAGATGGTGAATTTTTTACTGATTTGTTTATTGTTGGGGTCACACCAGCGCACAGAGTTCATGTTTGAGAAAGATATAGAGTTGTTTCTGGTATATAACCACAGGTTTTCATCATAAGGGTTGGAAAATAAGAGACCGAAGCGATTGAATACGAAGGTTTACTTACTTATTGTTTTACTTTACTTTTAAGTTCATTACCTTAATTCAAACACACGACGTAGAAGTATGTTATAAACACCGTAGAAAGTCATATTACACCACGCGGCCGGCCGTTGAGTTCGTCAAGCCTTGCAACCAGGATAGAAAAGACTATTTTCGCCTTGGTTTTTGGGCCTCGGCATAGAAAATTGGTATATAGTACAATATTTTCTGTGTTTACCGCCATTATGAGTTTCATAAAAATGTTTGTTGATAAAATATAACATTACATTTAACAACAAAATACACCTGACAAAATTTAAAATGAATTTCGATAATCATCATTCGTTAAAAGAAATTTTAAATTATATCAAACGCTTCTTCTAATTCTAAAAGAGTTTGAAATTTAATTGAATTTAGGTTTTCAAATTAAATTTGGAAGATTTAAATAACCTTGTTAAGCAATATTTTTGGTTAACCCTTTTACATACTTTTTCTATTCGTTCCCAACGTTTTATTTAGAATTAAACTTGTTCTTTATTTTCCTATATTTGTTCAATTTTAAATTCTTAAAAATGGCAAATCTTTTAAGCCTGGTTTCAAATTTACTGAATAGATTCAAATTAAACGGAAAAGATTTTGGTGACCTTTGTTAAGCGGAAAATTTGGTAATTTAAAAGGTTTGTTTCATTACCAAATATTTAATTTAAGGTCATCAACTAAACTTAGGAAAATAAGGAAACTCTTTAAGCTTCCAAAAATAAAGTTGGATAAACGGAGAAAGGTCGAATTTTATAAGATTTAATTGAAAAATTTGTTTAACAAAATATGTTAATTTAAACGCCTATTCAAAATTGTTTAAAACCTTTTAGCTCCAAAATAAAATAACAAACGTTTTGGAAAAGTCTGGGGTAAAGCCTATCAAATTGTTTAAAAAAAGTCAATTAAAGTTAGGAAATTGGTATCAATTTTAATAAACATGTTAGTAATAACAAACAAACTTGTTGTTAATAAAGTTTTTTTAAAGAGATCTTCAAAACAAACAATTTCTAATGAATAATGATGATCAAGGACCTTTAGGCCACTCTGAACTCATTAAACTTTCATAACTTTCACTTTCACTTTCACCAGATTAGCAACGAAGCGTTACTCGCTGGTGGTATATATGTTAGAAATTTTCTTTAGTCCGCCCTAGCCGACCGCTGATGATGATAGCGTAGCTATCGAAACGCGTTCGGTGTTTTTTAATTTTGTGTGATACGTGGGTGTATTTTGTTTGTTACAGATTCTGCCACAGTTCCAGTGTTCCAGATTTTTCAAATAACATGTTCTTTTCCGAACATACCATTTTGTACACAATGTAATTATATCTATGTTCAGTTTAAAAAAAAACGCGTCAACCTGTTGCAGTAGTTCCAATAAGTACTTAGGAGGTGAAATTGACAGCTATCACACATTTTTAAAAATACCGCCTTACAGTTTAACTTACAAAACGCTTTTCACTGAAATGAAAATACAAATTTTAAACTGGTACAATAGTTTGAGAGGAGTGCGGGACTTATTTGCTAGTCCCTGAGGAACACATCCCGTGTATTTCAACCATCCATTACATCGTTACTCACTTTAAAAACGATGGTTGTGTCGCAAATTCCCACAAAAAAGAGAAAAAACCTGCCACGTCCTCAATGAAGAATTAGAATTAGACATTTTGTGCTATGCCGAGATCAATCCCACAGCGTCATTGCGTTTAATAGTATAAGAATTTCAAATTTCGAAGAGTTCGGTATTTAAAACATTAAAAAAATTTAAATACACGTAGTACAAATTTTATAATCACAAACAACTGTACTATGACGACATGGATTTTTGTGAAACGTTATTTAATTTATTTAATGATAGTGAGGAAATTTTACAAAAAATAGTCTTCACAGATGAAGCATCATTTTCCTTAAAAATTATCGGTATGTACGTACCTATCTCCATTATCCATTTCCGTCTCCCTAATTCACTTCATTTTTACTAAAACAGATATCGAAAATTGCTTTACAAAATCTAACGCATACACAATATAACGTCAGGTCGGTGTATAGAAAGATTTGGTCATTTACCTTGGCCACTGCGATCGCCAGACCTGGTGTTGGCGTTCGCGTCCGTGCCGTGTCCGTGTTCGTGTCCGTGTCCGTGTTCGTGTTCGTGTTTCTTTTCTTGTTCGTGTTTGTGTTCGTGTTCGTGTTCGTGTTCGTGTTCGTGTTCGTGTTTGTGTTCGTGTTCGTGTGCGTATTCGTGTACGTGTTCGTGTGGGTGTTTTTTTTTCGTGTTCGTGTTCGTGTTTGTGTCTGTGTTTGTGTTTGTAAAACTAACTTTCATAGAAGCCAATTTAGAATGCCTCAATTGCTTTATAGTGTTGCCAACTTTGGCTTATTGTAATATTTCTGTTTTTTTAAATACAACAATGGCAGAAACTGATTTCAAATCAACATAATAGACTTGCGTTTGTTTTTGTTTTTGTGTTAAATCGAATAAGGTTGGCTGAAGCATTTATCAAAATTGGAAATGAAAGTCGACTTACATATTAACTGGGTTTTTTCTCAAACACGTTAGAGGTATTTGAATAGTGAAAGGATGTTATTGTTGGTTACATAACAGGAAAGTCCCCACGCCGCGCCGCACACGTGACCATTCTAGATGTATTTTCAAGGTCTGTTTGCCTTTCAGTAAGTAATTAGCTACTTAGGGTTTTTTTGCCAGACACGTCAGAGGCATTTGAATTGTGAAAGGTTGCTATGCGGTTATATAAGTAGAGAAATCCAGAAAATAATTAAGGATTGGGGAAAATCGTTAATTACCTTACCAATCTATCTAACAATCAATCAGATAGTCATTCAGAGCTGGATTACAAAAAAAAGCTGTTAATACTGCCAAAATGTGCTTAATTACTGAGTGAGGACCATAAATACGTTATCAAGGTGTTGAAAATGGCGCCTGAAAAGAAGCCGGCAATTAAATTACATTAAAAGTATCTGCGGTTGAAGTTGAACTAAAAACTACACAGGGCACCCTGCGTCGAGGAATTGTCCTATAGTTTTCATTCTACTCTCGTGTTCTAAATTTGAACGCTTATGATAAAAACACATTTTATGAAATCAGTTGCTTAATAAATTACTTAATCAGTACTATGGTTAACATTACAGGTATAAATCACTTTAAAGGAAAATTTATTCTTTTCATTCATAGTATGTTTAAGTCTGCTAAACACAATTAAAAATAGTTCAACTTAAACTATAAATTAAATCATATTTAAAAGAAATGTTGACATTTTTATAGGATATAAAAATCCAATCGGATACTATGCGTTTACAATTAAGCAATACTAGTGTTTTTCTTGAAATGTAATACCGATTTTTTTTTTGTTTTAGTATAGTAATATAATAGGACAATCAGTATTCATTATAAATATCGCTTTTTTCTAAAACAGTGACTTTCTAATATAGAAATTAAAGTAATAATTGGTATCTATATCACTAACTACTTACCAAAAGTGTGCATATAAAACAACCGTAAATAAAGATCGTGTATCAAGATGTTGACATGAATTAGCTTTGCACATGTTACCATTTCATGTACCTGCTAAACAAGGAAACAATTTATCTTTAATGGTCGTAAATACGTTGTATGTTCTAAACTGGTAGAAAGACTTTCGTGAGAATTTATATTTTTTAAATTAATTTTTAACGTTCTTAATTACCATAGTTAGTACAATAACAAATTTATTTTAAATAGTATCACGTTTACATTAAAAAGATTGCACGAAATTGATTTTTCTATATCTTTTTTTCTTTTGTAGAAGTTCGCTTTAAAAAAATGCACGCTTCTGTTATACGTTTTGTTGCACTTTGAATCTATTTTAATCTAATCATTACCATGATACTACTTACGAGTAATCTCTTCGTGACGGGCTGGGCATCATTAAGCAAACTTTGACCTAAACATTCCCTCGGGAATACAAGACCTTTCACTCATACCAACAATATTAATAAAATGCTGTGAATTATTGTGAAATTTTAACATTATATAATTCAGGTTATTCAGTGACAGAAGCGTTTTTTTTATTTTTTATTGATACATAAATCATTTAAATACTGTTAATTAGGATCATCAAATGTCTTTTTCAAAATGAACGAGAATTAAAAAATTGCTGCATTGTAATAAATAAGCTTAAGTATTTCAAAAGCATCTTGATATTTGAATTAAAATTTTTAATCACCTTTTTAGCAATTTAAATGATTTGTTGCTCCACATGGTTCGTAATTAGGGTCTGCATTATGCATCACACAAGTCTGATTTATTGTATATTAAATTAGTACAATATTGATAATAAATACAGCTTTTTTATAACAAAATTATAAATTAATAGCCATCGTATAAATCAAAGGTTTTTTCAGATACAAATATATTCGGTATCAAGGTTGTCCATGAAGCGATTTAAACTTTCAACATTGAATATTATCTCTAATTGCTTCAAAATGGAATCCTGTAGAATTTTAAGCGTTTGTCGGCTTTTCAGTGAAGTACAAGTTTTTTAAGACCAAATGAGTGCAATGCAATTTTATTTCAAGTGTTTGAGGAGAGAATTTACTATATATGTATGTGATTACCCAATGTTACCAAATTGGTTATTAATGTAAATTAACGTTATTAAAATCGGTGATAGTTGTAAGATTGATAATATTATAAATTAAAATTTATTTGTTGGTATAAAGGTTGTACGAAAAATCTAATTAGAAAGGCTTCTAAAAAAAAATAAATAGCGTTTTGTTATATTTGTGGTGTTATCGCAATATATAACATGCATAATACAATTCTATTGGTACAAAGGGTATGTTACATATAATTTTCATTAATAAGGCTACCTTTACTTACTATTTTCAAAACACCTATTTGACATATTTTAACTTTTTTAAGTACCTATTATAAAAGCTATTAACTATGAATAATATATTGAAGCAACACGTTTAGTGCTAGCTTAGTTAGTTTGAACACAATTTTTTTTTGTTAGTTTTTGGGTATGAGCAAGTCTGTAAAACATAAAATCAATCTGCCATTGATAAGTTTATTGGTAATAAATATTTATGATGTAATGATCCTTTAGGGAATATTATTTTGATGTTTTTAATGGTAACCAAGCAGATTAATCAATTAACACTTGGATGTCATTAGTTTCATTAAATGCCTTATCGCACGATTCTAAATGGGCAAGTTCGATAAAACGGGTAATATAACAAGTTTCTTACACTGCTATTTTTAGTTAACGTCTTTACATTGAATAATTTGAGAACAGTAGATTCTATCGGCCGTTATGTAACTATCTCAATTTTCATACCGTTTTGCAAATAGGTTGGCAACATTGGTATTTGCCTTTTTTGAACCCTACATATCGTTAGCTTAAAATTATAGTATTGTATGTGCACTAAACCTTATTTTGAGTAATTTGAAAAAGAAAAACATGGTCTCTGATACAACAATATGAACAATGAATTTATTTTTTGGCATGTATTAAAAATTAGTTCTATAATAGTATAGCAAATTTTCACACAAAGTTAATATATTCTAGAACGCACAACATTTTCACAAAATGCATACGACTTTGTGACAAGAACAAAGAAGCTATTTTAATATAACGACACATACAACAATGTGTTTTAAAGTTAAGTCTAATAATGAACATAAAGAAATGTAAAACTTTTTATCTAGAATAATACATCAAAGTGAAAATTAAATTAACAAGGTGTTTTAATAATACACATAAAAAAATATAAAATTATTAATTATTCTGTTATCACACAACAAAGTAAAAGATATTTTTTTTAATATAAACCTACATTCTACAATGTGTTCTAATGCTAATTCTGATAATGAACATTAAATAAAAGTAAGTAAAAAAAACATTTTTAGAAAACCTCTTTTATTTCCAAATGTACTAAAAAGAATAAAATAATTTTTTTTGTCTACCCAGTAACATCAAAAATTTTTGTGACTAAAAATAAAAGTGTGGGGCGCTCTTGTAGTGCCTTGCACTTCATTGTTTGAATGTAGGTGATAGGCTATGTTATAAGTATGCCCCACACTTTTATTTTTAGTCACAAAATTTTTATGTTACTGGGTAGATAAAAAAATTATTCTATTTTTTTAGTACATTTCAAAAGAAAAGCGTTTTTTAAAAATGTTTTTTTTTACTTACTTTTATTTTGTACTTTTTAGTCGCTTGGGTGTAAGTTCCAACAAAGGAAGAAACTCAATTTTTCAAGACCCTAGTTTTATAAACAAAAATTTCGAACTTACTTAGCTAATATACACAACACATGTATATATTTGGAGATCAGAAAATAGTAGATTTTTTGACCGAATACAATACTTTGAGTCCACCAGACGCAGCCCCCTGATCTTGAACTTAACGTAAGTATCTTAACAGATAAAAACAAACTAGTCAATTTCAAACACACATAATCGTTCTTACGATTACTGTACTAGGGTACAGCGGGCGACGCTACCAGTAATGGTTGGAGGAACGGGGAGAACCGCTGTCACAGACGTACGCGATTCCATAGCTGCTCGATCTGCCGTATCACCGAGCAAGCAGCAACGCGCCACCGACCACCACCGCACAGAAGAGGAGGCGGCAAAAAAGACATGACCACCGCCGCAGGAAAGCATCACCCTGCTAGCAGAGGATCATCGCCGCCGCCGTAAACGCCACCTACACCGTCGAATAGGCCCGCCCCGGATCCACCAGCCCCAACGACTTCTTGTTACAGAACAAGAAACCAAAGAGGGCACCGAAGCCGCACGCCTACGTCGTCGCCCACCGACAACATGTTCCAGGCTCCAGAAAAGTTTAAAGACAGCCCTCCAGCCATGGAACAAGCACTAGAGGACATCAGGTAGAAAGTGCCACCGGTAATCATTCATTAGAAGGATAACTGGGTCGCCTTCTCCCGATAAATGATCACCTTCACGAGCGTCAAGGCAATCAACGAGGGAATCGGAATACAGCCTGCCTCACTCCAGGGCAGAGACAGGCTGATGAGGTATATGGACAGGTGTGGCACTCCGTACCACACCTGTGAGGCAAAGAGCGAGGGATTGGCGAAGGTAGTGATACGTGGCGTTCCCGTAGATCTATCCGAGAATGACGGTAGCTCAGAGCTAAAGCTGCATAAAACTAAGGTACTTTATGTTTTCAGTATGAAGCACCGAGGACGCCCGATATCCCTTGTGATGGTAAAGCTACCAACCGAGGAGGACAAGAAGATCCGGGAGGTTGAGTACGTCGTTCGCCTCCGTGTGACTATAGAAGACTTGCGGCGGAAATCCAGAGTCCGGCAGCGTCACCGGTGTGAGAGTTTCCGTCACGCAGGGCGGCAGCACACTGTGTAAAGTTCGTCGGAGTTTACTGCAGTCAATGCACGAAAACTCAAATAGACCTGGCAAAATCCGTTAACTGTGATGGCGACCACCCTGCAGGCTAAAGGGGTAGCCAGAACTCCCCTCGAGCTCCACAGCGGCGAGTGAGAGTGCTCTACCAACTGAACTTCGGGTTACGAACGGACGTAACCATATATATATATATATATATATATATATATATATATATATATATATATATATATATATATATATATATTTTATTAGCGCTAAAACTTTAATATGTTGATAATACGTCGTAATTTGCTAATGTTTTTAAAAGATTTCATTTATATGCATTTTTATGTAAGGAGTGTTGTAACTGATACCGTAACTGATACTTGTCTGGGGTTATAAAACACATGTTGGGGGGTGATTGGCAGGTATACGCTCAAAAATGCTTTACTGAAGGGGCGTAACGAATCATTGTAATTTCTTACGAGCCGATTCTGAAAGGAAAAATGGCCCTAGCTTAATAAGTTATGGTGTCGGTACAGACCGCGATGTCGTATATTTTTGTGCCTGGTCTTATGCTAAAAGCTTAAGTCCTGAGTCTCAAGGCGCTAGCTTTCTACCATATTTGGCCAATTTTGGCCGCAATGCAGCCCCCTGACCTTAAAACTCAAATTGTCGCATATTTGTGTGCATGGTATTATGCGAAAGGCCCTAGCCTTATAAACAAAAATTTCGACCATATTTAGCCAAATTTGGCCGTAAAAATTAAAGCAAAAAAACACATATTCGTATATTGTTGAATAAAAGCGTTAAAAAAACATAAAAATTCTTATCTAGGATTGGAACACAACAAAGCAAGTTAAATTTTTTACTTGGGAAGAAGTGCCTCGAAGTATGTTCGGTCTACTTCAAGCATCCATTTTAACATACTTTTAATGCATTGAACCTTTTGCATTGAAAGAGAATTTTTAGAAGCAGAACGGGCCACTGACATTATTCCGTGGTTTTGTGTTGCAGTCTTTGTTCTAATTGTATATTTTCTAATCGAAACTTTTTGCCAACAATAATTAGTTTGATGTGTAGTTTTATATTGCACTTCAAAAAATGATTGGGAAAATTGTAAAAAAGAAACTTGAGAAAAAGGCACAACTTTATAATTGTATGTACTAGAACAGGACTTGAAATCTTTAAAATCACTTTCCTTTAGCTGCATAATTTTAAATGGTTGCCTGGGTCTTATCTTTAGAAGAAGGCGTAATAGTGACAACGGCGAGTAATATTCAGTTACCTTTAGTACCCTCTCAATACAACTATGCACGGTGTCAATTTCTTGAACGCATGAATGCCCGGGTACTGAATATTTCATGGTTATAGTTTCAATGTTGAGATGCTCCTGTAAAAATAGAGCATGTGTGAATTGCTGTTTTGGGGAACACACAGTGATATCTATCACTCCATAGCACTAATTGTATGAAATTAGTATTATCTATGGAAACTTGTTTAAGAATTTTCACCAGCGCGCTAGCCAGATTATTTCTCCTCTACCCATTAACATTGCGTTCCACAATTATCAATAAACCTGCTTTGTACTCGACAATATTGCAGTTAGGTTGTAAACATTTAACGTACTTCTGTAATAAAAGTTCGCTATTTCTGCTCTCGGACATGTAAGTACATCTTGTAGGTCAAATACCAAAACACCGTACTAGGAGTGTCTCGATCATTTTGTTTGTCTGAACGTGCAGCATCCTTCTGCTTGATATGATCATCTTTCCTTCTTCTTTTCAGCGTTAATGTACCTTCCAATTTCTTTATCTTAATCTTTTAAATCAATTTTTAATTGGAAAGCAAGGAATTGGAAAATTTGGAAAGTTTTTATTCCTTAATACTTCCAGATAAAGATTATTATCTTACGAATGCTCACAAAATTGACATCATCTGTAGATACTTCATACTTTGTATACTTGCCTTGACTTGGAATATCAGGTACGTTTGAAATTTCATCTTTTTTTGAATGGACTGTGTTTGCAGGTGTTTGGTTTATGCTTAATGTACTAAGATAAAGTAACTTGCAAACCTGAATTTTTTGATTACCGACGTGGAAAAAATAATAGTATGTGTGCTTCCTTCTGTTGTTACTAGAGTTCTTATTTTTTCGGCGACGTACAACATTACATTTTTGAGTAGTTGACAATCTCTTTCCATCTTCTTCTAAAGTATAATACTTTTCAAAGATATTCATTCGTTCATCTGCTGTTATAACAGTCTGGCATTGGTACAAACATCACCTTTGACAATCTTCTATTGTCTTTATACTTCTCGCTGGAACAAGTTTGTTTTTAATCGGTACATATTCCTTTCCTGTACTACGTGCATCTTTCCTCTTGTTGCATTTCCAGGTTGAGGTATCTCTTTGTCTCTTGCGCTTTAAAATTTTGTCTTGTCTTTTTTTGTTCTTATTACCTGCAGTTTCATTAGCTTGTCCTATTTCACTTAGATTTTCTTTATTTAAATCATTTTCATAAATTTTATCTGTTTCATCCCCTTCCAAACTACTACTTGAGTCTTCTTCAGAGTCGTATCCTTCACAATCAACAAAATTAGTAGAGCTGTTGGCATGCTGTTTTTGATGTTAGGTAAAACCGTAACGGTTGATTTTCCTTTGTTTTTGAATACATTTACCAACAACTTATTCCCCGCAGCATCCCCAAAATAACTTGACTGCTCCATATTATTCCTTTGTAATCTACAAAATGATTTATTAATACTTAAAATAAAGTTTTGCTAGTTAACTAACCTCACTTTTTTAAGAAATTTGACATTTCCTTTTATGACTCTTATTCACTATTTTTCAAACAATCTGACAGGACCTTATTAATTTCACGAGCACAGAAATTAATGTAAACACAGCATTACATAAAAATAATTGTTTGGTAATATACTAACACACAAAGAACCTGTACACTGGGCTTTTAGCACATCTGAAAGCCACAAAAGTGTCTGTACCACATACAACTAAGCAACTCTAAAAATTGCATTTGAACTGCGTACAACTATGTATTTTTAGTTATCTATGTTGCTAGAGTAATGATACACTTTTGAAACTCTGTGGAGATGAGGTTCATTGCACATATAACTTTGTAGTATGCATAAGTTGAAAAAAACATACAACAGTATAACTCTGAACTAACGATACATTTAAATCAATAAAAACCATTGTGCATTCGGTTTTAAGAATCACATTATATTAATAATACATAATAAAATACAAAGATAGGTTATGTTTTCATCCATATACACTTAAAGGATTGAGTATGTATTGGGAAAGAAGCGCCACTGCAGTGTTGATAAATGTAAAGTATATCTTTCTTTATTTAATAGCGTTTTCTCTCTCCCTTTCGCACAAGTTGCTGCATCGAAAAGTGGCGGCATCATGCGCTCACGGACAGGCCCGGATTTAGAAACTCAGGCCCCCCAGGCACTTGAGATTTCGCCCTTCCTCCCATATCAAAGCCATTTCGAAAATCTAGCAAATTAAAAGCACTAATACTTAATAAAATACAATTTTTAATGACTTCAATATACATCAAAATATTGCAGTTTATGTCACTATAGTTACGTTAATCTATAAAATACGGCGAACTTTATTTTGTGCAAAATAACGAATGACGTCATTATAGTCAATTGACTGCATTATTTCGGACTCTATGTACAATACAGAGAGTGAATTTAACCTATTGTCTTCTATTCTAAATCTTAAATATTTTTATATTTTCTTCAGAGCTAAAAACGATCGTTCTGCCGAACAGTTTGACTCCTGTGTACACTACAACATCCGGGGCGCAATTCCTATGTTTGAATAAATGTCTACAAAGCCTTTTTCCAACAAGTATTTGTATAATTTTAACGACGATATTTCTATAAATTTATCATTTGACGATAAATGAGCTTGCAGGTGCAAACACTCATTTTCCAAAGTTATATCCAAATCTCCCGGATAAAAAGCAATAAGATTTATGACTTTTTCACGGATGTCTTTTGATTCCAAACAATGTAATTTTGTAATAAAGTCAAACTTTTTACGTAATTCTTCATAAGCAGATCCGCGTCTCCGTAGTTCTGCAATGAGTCTGTCTATAATGACGTTATAATGGTATCTCTAAATCTGTCTCTGCCAGAAAGTTCGGCCTCGCTTTCTTTGACTCCGTCAAACTGAACTTTGCGCTTTCGTTTCCTTTGCATGCATAGCTATTTTGACCAAATTTTGGAACAACTTTCGACTCATAATGATCAAAGAAAATGGATTTTCTTAAATCTTTTAGGTGTATTATCAAAGACTGATACAGTTCAGCGATCGTATCTAGGTCGATGTTAACACATTGAAGAGACTTACTCATTATGTTAAATCTTTCTAAAGTATCATTCGAGAGAAGTGACAAAAAGCAAGTTTCTATCGAGTCTAATGAGTTTAGAAGACTTGAAGCCTCAGAGCGCGTAGATGGTTTTTCATTTGCATTGTTGGCAATTACTTGAAGAGCTGCCATGATTTCATCCCAGGGGCAGCATAGACTTCGGCAGGCGTCCGCTCGAGCAGACCATCTTGTCTGAGAAAGACTCTTCACAATTGTTGAATTTGGCTTTAGTTTTGCCAGCAAAATTTCCCATCTGCGTGTTGATGCCGAGAAAAAACTTGTACAATGACTGAAAAACACCGAAGAAGGATATAGCCGCTTGACAAGACTCGGCCGCACATGACCCAACAAGATTCATCGAGTGAGCTGAACAGGGAAGAAAATCTATCAGAGGGTTCACTTGTTTTATTCTCGCTTGAAGACCAGAATATACACCCGACATGTTGTTAGCATTGTCGTAAGACTGCCCCCTAAAATCGGTGATACCCAAATCGTAATTTTTCAATGTTTCTAAGACAATTTTAACCAGGTCTTCTGCTTTATGGCCACAATTTGGAATAAATTTTAAAAATCGTTCAACAGAACCTCCGTTTTCAGAGACATATCTCACTATAAAAGAAAGCTGATCTACGTGACAAATGTCCGGAGTAGAGTTCACCTTTTCCTTTGTTACCGTGACGTTTTATGTGTAAGTCCAGAAAAGGATCGAACTCAGCCAAAAGTTCTAGGGTCATAGCATAGTTCCCACTGTTTCTCGGTCCAAATCTCTCATGGGAACATCTAAACGGCAAACCGCACGCAGAAAGTGATCTCACAACAGCCACAATGCGCCTCAAAAGCTCATGCCAGTATTTTATTACTTCCTCCGTCTGAAGAACAAGACTCTTGTCAACTACCGCCAGCATTCTTATATATATATATATATATATATATATATATATATATATATATATATATATATATATATATTTTATTTTTATTTTTCTTTTTTTGGTTTTATTAGATCAGCTGGATGTTTAATGAATGCTCTTTATTATGGCCTAAATTTTCGCAAATTTATTCTTTGCTTTTTCAAAGGCTACAATATGAGGTTTACAAATTGTTGCGTTTTTTACATTTTTTTTTATATATTTTTTTTATTATATAATAATAAAATATTAGCTTCAAAATACAAAAAACGTTTCTTATTTTAAAAAACTCTGTTTTTGTTTTCTTTTTTTTTTTTTTTATGGCCTAAATTTTCGCAAATTTATTCTTTGCTTTTTCAAAGGCTACAACTAGAAAACGTTGAACAACAAATATTATAACATACAGATCTTACTTACTATGAGGTTTACAAATTGTTGCGTTTTTTTACATTTTTTTTATATATTTTTTATTATATAATAATAAAATATTAGCTTCAAAATACAAAAAACGTTTCTTATTTTAAAAAACTCTATTTTTGTTTGTTTATTAATTATATATTATACAATGGCTAGATTTTTTTTTTTTTTTTATTATACTATCAAAAAAAATATAATTTATGAATTATCTTTTTTTATATTTAATAAATATGAGTATATAACACTTAGATTATCAATATCACTTTTTTTGTTTAAGCATACAGAATTTTGATAAATATAACACATTTCTATAAAAGTTCTTTTTGTTTTATTTGCTTCTAAATGTAAAATTTTTCCGTTTTCAAAGTTAAAGTTATGCCCTTTATTTAATATATGTTGTGTTAAAGCACATGCTAGAGGTTTAACTCTCACATCGCTTTTGTGTTGGGCAATTCTTTGTTTAAGGTACTGTGATGTTTGTCCTATGTACGTATTGTCACAGTCTATGCATTTAAGTTGATAAACTAAATTCCTTTGTAATAAGGTTGGTGTTTGATCTTTAACTTTGGAATGTAAATCGTTTATCTTAACTAGACTCCTTTTTGCTATGTTCACATTAATATTTTTAAATAGTTTTATTAATTTTGAGGTTAAAGGTTGAATGTAAGGTAACGACGAATATAAAAATTTTGAGTTGTCTAAATTTCTTTTTTCTTTAAAATCATTGTTGTTATTGTATAAAAGTTTTTTAACAAGTTTTGTTGGATAATTGTTATTTTCTAATATTTGTTTTAGTTTCTTTAAATTTTTATTGTATAATGAATGATGTGAAAGTAATTTTATTCTGTTTTTAAAGCCTAAAATAAAATTTATTTTTATGTTAAAAGAATGATAAGATAAATAGTTTAAATATCGTCCAGAATTTATAGGTTTATGGTACCAATCTGTAATAATTTTGTCTTCATTTCTTATCACTAATGTATCCAGAAAGGGTATACTGTAATTTTCTTCAACTTCAATAGTAAATTGAATTTTTGGATGATGCATTAAATAATTCTAAAGTGTTATTTATTTTGTCATTAGGTATAGCTGTTATCAAATCGTCTACAAATTTCTTAATAAATGGGACTTCAAAGGGTAAATTAGGAATGACAGTATCCAACAAAAAATCCATAACAATTTGTGCCAACACTGGGCTTACTTTTGATCCAATTGGGCAACCTGTAATTTGGAGAAAATATTTATGGTTGTATGAAAAGTAACTGTTGGTAAATATAAAAGCAATAACGTCTAAAAATGTGTTCTTTGGTATATTGCAATTTTGTTTTATGTTAGGCCAAATTTTTGATATATTATTAAGAACAAGTTCTTTGGGTATGTTTGTAAACATGGATACTACATCTAAACTAATTAATATGTAGTCTTTAGGTAATTTAAAGTCATTTATAAATTTAGAAAACTCAAAGGAATCTTTTACATTGTATGTGTTTGTATTAAAAGATTTTTGTAAAATGTCACTTATAAATTTAGATAAATTTTCTGTAGCACAGTGATTAGACGCGACTATAGGTCTCATTGGTAATCCTTCTTTGTGTACTTTTGGTAGAGCATAAAGTTTTGGTAACGTGCTTGAGTAATTGTTTAATTTAGTAGCTTGAGTATTTGAAATGTATTTCTTGTTTTTTAGACTTTGAATAATTTTTAAAGTAGAATTCTGAATTTTAAATGTCGGATCTCTATCAATTTCTTTATAAATAGATTTGTCATTTAGTAATTCTATAATTTTAATATGATAATCCATTTTGGACATGGCAACAGTCAAATTACCTTTATCTGATTTAATTATAATCAAATTTGGATTTTCTTTCAAGAACTTTTTGATATCTATAAAATTATTAATTAATTTGGAATTTGTCTTACATTTCTGTTTAATAAAATTAGTAGTGATATTGGTAACTTTTGCTCTATACATATTTTTGTCTTGATCATTGTTTACATTAAGTAAAACATTTTCAACGTCAGCTAGTAGATTTATTATAAATTTGTTGTTAATCAAAGGTGGAATACAAAACTTTGGTCCTAATGACAATGTTTGACATACATGTTTAGGAATATTTATGTTACTGACGTTTTTAAACCATTTGTCAGTTTGATTGAAATGAACAAGGCTAGTTTTTTCCAATTTATTAAATTGTGAAAGGTTAGAATTTTTTATCTTATAGAAAGCCTTATTATAAGAAAAATTTTGTCTTCTAATATATTCATAATAAATGTTGTTTGGAAGAATTGTGATTACATTTTTTTTAACAGTATTTAGTTCCTTATTACAATCACGTATAACTTTTTGTGTAATGTCTATTTCTAAATTTAATGTTTTTCTTGTTGCTTCTTTAAAGAATTTTTGTATTTTAAAAGCCAATATCTTACCATATGTATCTATGTTTAGATGCATTATAGATGTGATTTGGTAAAACATTTTCTTTGCGGCATCTCAATAAGAATATCCGTCTGTTGTACATAGATGCTAACGTTTTATTTATTTTTGACCAGCGTTTTAGAAGGGATGTAGTGGCAGTACCATATGTAGTTGTTATCATTTCATAAAAACCCATTTTTTATTTAATAATTGAATGAATATTGATCTTGCAAAAATGATATTTTATTTTTTATTTTTCTTTTTTTTGGTTTTATTAGATCAACTGGATGTTTAATGAATGCAAAAATAGAGTTTTTTAAAATAAGAAACGTTTTTTGTATTTTGAAGCTAATATTTTATTATTATATAATAAAAAAAATATATAAAAAAAAATGTAAAAAAACGCAACAATTTGTAAACCTCATATTGTAGCCTTTGAAAAAGCAAAGAATAAATTTGCGAAAATTTAGGCCATAATAAAAAGCATTCATTAAACATCCAGCTGATCTAATAAAACCAAAAAAGAAAAATAAAATATCATTTTTGCAAGATCAATATTCATTCAATATATATATATATATATATATATATATATATATATATATATATATATATATATATATATATATATATAACAACCTGTCCCAGATAACATTTCCAGCATGGGGATCTCGCTTATTATAAAAGATACAGATTTGGTTAAATTAGATGAATTACTCCTAAGGATTAGTGAAATTATAGGACACTCTCCAATTTCCAAATTTCCATGTATTTTAAGACTTATGGCAAGAAAAGAAAAATGTCAAATTTCTTTTCTTGTAATATCTTTTGTTATATTGGACATATAAATTTTATTTGCACTTTCTTAAGATATTTTTATGCAGAATTTAAATATCAATTTGTATTTTTTTTGCACTTTCTATTTTTTAGTTTCAACCCCTAAATTAAATTTTTCTTATGAAACGACAATTCGGCTTTGAAATAATTGATCGTATTTTTTTATCTCTTTACAATGATATAGCACATGTACTATCTATTTTAAAACAACAAAGAAAATTTAAAAAATGTATTTTACTAAAGACTAACAATAAGTAGGCATAGTTTCCACGTATGAGGACGTAACCTATATATATATATATATATATATATATATATATATATATATATATATATATATATATTGTAGGTAGGACTGCTAAAACTTTAATATTTTGATAATACTTCGTAATTTGCTAATGTTTTTAAAAGATTTCATTTATATGCATTTTTATGTAAGAAATATTGTAACTCATACCGTAACTGATACTTGTCTGGGGTTATAAAGCACATGTTGGGGGGTAATTGATTGGCAGGTACACGCTCAAAAATGCTTTACTGAAAGGGCGTAACGAATCATTGTAATTTCTTATGAACCGATTCTGAAAGGAAAAATGGCACTAGCTTAATAAGTAATGGTGACCGCGATGTCGTATATTTTTGTGCAAGGTCTTATACTAAAAGCTTAAGTCTTGGGTCTCAAGGCCCTAGCTTTCTACCATATTTGGCCAATTTTGGCCGCAATGCAGCCCCCTGACCTTAAAACTCAAATTGTCGCATATTTGTGTGCATGGTATTATGAGAAAGTCAAAAATTTCAAGGCCCTATTCTTATAAACAAAAATTTCGACCATATTTGGCCAAATTTGGCCGCAAAAGTTAAAGCAAAAAACACATATTCGTATATTATTATCAAGAATACGCATGTATGCCAAATTTCAGCTCAATCGAAGTCAGGAAGCTGTTGAAAATTCAATTACAAGATTTGAACCGGACAGACAAAGTGAGTTGAATATTAGAAGCAGAACGGGCCACTGACAGTATTCCGTGGTTCTGTGTTGCAGTCTTAGTTCTAATTGTATATTTTCGAATCGAAACTTTATGCCAACAATAATTAGTTTGATGTGAAGTTTTATATTGCACTTCAAAGAATGATTGGGAAAATTGTAAAGAAGAAACTTGAGAAAAATGCACAACTTTATAATTGTATGTACTAGAACAGGACTTGAAATCTTTAAAATCACTTTCCTTTAGCTGCATAATTTTAAATGGTTGCTTGGGTCTTACCTTTGGAAGAAGACGTAATAGTGACAACGGCAAGTAATATTCAGCTACCTTTAGTACCCTCTCAATACAACTACGCACTGTGTCAATTTCTTGAACACATGAATGCCCGTGTACTAAATATTTCATGGTTATAGTTTCAATGTTGAGATGCTCCTGTAAAAATAGAGCAATGGCAACAGATATGTGTGTATTGCGGTTTTGGGGAATACAGCTATCACTCCATAGCACTAATTGTATTAAATTAGTATTATCTATGGAAACTTGTTTAATAATTTTCACCAGCGCGCTAGCCAGATCATTTCTCCTCTACCCATTAACATTGCGTTCCACAATCATCAATAAACCTGCTTTGTACTCGACAATATTGCAGTTAGGTTGTAAACATTTAACGTACTTCTGTAATAAAAGTTAGCTATTTCTGCTCTCGGACATGTAAGTACATCTTGTAGGTCAAATACCAAAAACACCGTACTAGGAGTGTCTCGATCATTTTGTTTGTCTGAACGTGCAGCATCCTTCTGCTTGATATGATCATCATATTTCTTCTTCTTTTCAGCGTTAATGTACCTTCCAGTTTCTTTATCTTAATCTCCTCACAGAGATGACAGCAATCATTTTTGGGAATGTGAAAATGCAAGTTGTATTCATTGCAGAATATATTCCTGTAGAACGATTCTTTTACTGGCTGCTTGCCAGAAGTGCTACATACTTCCAGATAAAGATTATACATCTTACGAATGCTCAGAGTGGATTCTAAATATTCACGTTGGGTATTTGATCATGAAATTCCACCTTCGAGAAATGCCCTATGTGGAATTTCACAAAATTGACGTCATCTGTAGATACTTCATACTTTGTATGTTGCCTTGCCTTGGAATATCAGATACGTTTGAAATTTCATCTTTTTTTGAATGGACTGTGTATGCAGGTGTTTGGCTTATGCTTAAAGTACTAAGATAAAGTAACTTGCAAACCTGAATTTTTTGATTACCGACGTGGAAAAAATAATAGTATGTGTGCTTCCTTCTGCTGTTACTAGAGTTCTTATTTTTTTGTGTGACATACAACATTACATTTTTGAATAGTTGACACTCTCCTTCCATCCTCTTCTAAAGTATAATACTTTTCAAAGATATTCTTTCGTTCATCTGCTGTTACAACAGTCTGGCATTTGTACAAACATCGCCTTTGACAATCTTTTATTGTCTTTATACTTCTCGCTGGAACAAGTTTGTTTCTAATCGGTACATATTATTTTCCTGCACTACGTGCATCTTTCCTCTTGTTGCATTTCCAAGTTGAGGTATCTCTTTGTCTCTTGCGCTTTAAAATTTTGTCTTGTCTTTTTTTCTTTTCTTTATTTAACTCATTTTCATAAATTTTATCTGATTCATCCCCTTCAAAACTACTACTTGAGTCTTCTTCAGACCAGGAAGGGTCATACTCTTTATCTTTATCCGAATCGTATCCTTCACAATCAACAAAATTAGTAGAGCTATTAGCATGCTGTCTTTGATGTTAGGTAAAACCGTAATGGTTTGTTTTCCTTTGTTTTTGAATACATTTACCAACAACTTATTCCCCGCAGCATCCCCAAAATAATTTGACTGCTTTATATTATTCCTTTGTTATCTACAAAATGATTTATTAATACTCAAAATAAAGTTTTGCTAGTTAACTAACCTCACTTTTGTAAGAACTGTGGCATTTCCTTTTATGATCCTTATCTACTATTTTTCAAACAATCTGACAGACAGGATCCTGTTAATTTCACGAGCACAGAAATTAATGTAAACACAGCATTACATAAAAATAATTGTTTGGTAATATACTAACACACAAAGAACCTGTACACTGGGCTTTTAGCACATCTGAAAGCCACAATAGTGTCTGTACCACATACAACTAAGAAAATCTAAAAATTCCATTTGAACTGCATACTACTATGTATTTTTGGTTATCTATGTTGCTAGAGTAATGATACACTTTTGAAACTCCGTGGAGGTGAGGTTCATTGCACATACAACATTGAAAAAAAAAACATACAACAGTGTAACTCTGAACTAACGATATACTTAAATCAATGGAAACCGTTGTGCATTCGGTTTTAAGGATCACGTTAGATTAATAATACATAATAAAATACAAAGATAGGTTATGTTTTCATCCATATACACTTAAAGGATTGAGTATGTATTGGGAAAGAAGCGCTATTGCAGTGTTGATAAATGTAAAGTATATCTTTCTTTATTTAATAGCGTTTTCTCTCTCCCTTGCGTACAAGTTGCTGCATCAAGAAGTGGCGGCATCATGCGCTCACGGACAGGCCCGGATTTAGAAACTCAGGCCCCCAGACATGATATTTCGATATCAAAGCGATTTTGGAAATCTAGCAAATTAAATGCACTAGTACTTAATAAAATACAATTTTTAATGACTTTAATATACATCAAAATATTTGCAGTTTATGTCACTATAGTTACGTTAATCTATAAAATACGGCGAATTTTATTTTGTGTAAAATAACGAATGACGTCATTATAGTCAGTTGACTGCATTATTTGGGACTCTATGTACAATACAGAGAGTGAATTTAACCTATTGTCTTCTATTGTAAACCTTAAATAATTTTTTATTCTTTTCAGAGCTAAAAACGATCGTTGACTCCGGTGTACACAACAACATCCGGAGCGCAATTCCTATGTTTGGATAAATGTCTAAAAAGCCTTTTTCCAACAAGTGTTTGTATAATTTTAACGCCGATATTTCTATAAATTTATCATTTGACGATAAATGAGCATGCAGGTGCAAACACTCATTCTCCAAAATTATATCCAAATCTCCCGGATAAAAAGCAATATGATTTATGACCTTTTCACGGATGTCTTTTGATTCTAAACAATGTAGTTTTGTAATAGTCAAACTTTTTACTTAATTATTCATAAGCAGATCCGCGTTTCCGTAGTTCTGCAATGAGTCTGTCTATAATGACGTTATAAATGGTAACTCTAAATCTGTCTCTGTCAGAAAGTTCAGCCTCGTTTTCTTTGACTTCGTCAAACTGAACTTTGGGTTTTCGTTTCTTTTGCATGTCATATGCATAGCTATTTTTACCAAACTTTCGACTCATAATGATCAAAGAAATTGGATTTTCTTAAATCTTTTGGGTATATTATCAAAGACTGATACAGTTCAGCGATCGTACCTAGGTCGATGTTGACACATTGAAGAGACTTACTCATTATGTTAAATCTTCCTAAAATAGCATTCCAGGGAAGTAACAAAAAGCTTTCTATCGAGTCTTATGATTTTAGAAGACTTGAAGCCTCAGAGCGCGTAGATGGTTTTTCATTTGCATTGTTGGCAATCACCTGAAGAGCTGCCATGATTTCATCCCAGGAGCAGCATAGACTTCGGCAGGCGTCCGCTCGAGCAGACCATCTTGTCTGAGAAGGACTCTTCACGATTGTTGAATTTGGCTTTAGTTTTGCCCAGAAAAATTTCCCATCTGCGTGTTGATGCCGAGACAAAAATTGTACAATGACTGCAAAACACCGAAGAAAGTTATAGCCGCTTGACAAGACTCGGCTGCACATGGCCCAACAAGATTCAGCGAGTGAGCTGAACAGGGAAGAAAATCTATCAGAGGGTTCACTTGTTTTATTCTTGCTTGAAGACCAGAATATACACCCGACATGTTGCTATCATTGTCGTAAGACTGCCCCTGAAATCGGTGATATTTTTCAATTTTAGCCAGGTCTTCTGCTTTATGACCACAATTTGGAATAAATTTTAAAATCGTTCAAGAGGACCTCCGTTTTCAGAGACATATCTCACTATAAAAGAAAGCTGATATACGTGACAAATGTCCGGAGTGCAGTCCACAGAGAATTATTTGGCATGTTTCATCTCAGCCACGAGTGTATTTGTGACTCTTTCGGCCACGATATTAGTCATTTCATAGCATATTTTTACGAGAGATATGATCTTGTGCCTTTTCCTTTGTTACCGTGACGTTTTATGTGTAAGTCTAGAAAAGGATCGAATTTAGACTAAAGTTCTAGGGTCATAACATAGTTCCCACTGTTTCTCGATCCAAATCTCTCATGGGAACATCTAAACGGAAAACCGCGCACAGAAAGTGATCTCATAACAGCCACAATGCGCCTCAAGACCTCATGGCATTTCTTCTTCCGTCTGAAGAACAAGACTCTTGTCAACTCTACCGCCAGCATTCTTTCTAGCTAATAGTGTTGCAAGTGCTGATCTGTGTTCGCCCGAATTCTCATGTTCTTTCATTCTTTGATCTGCGTTTTACAGTCGTTGTACCCTTCATTAGCTAGCGACCCCAATTCTTTAAACATCTTACAAGGGGCGCAAAACACTCCTCTTCAAAAATATAATCCAAGGTCATGGTCGTGTTTCACCATTGCTAAAAAGTGACGGCGATAAATACCTGGTTTTATCTGCGTACTGACGCTTTGAACTCAGCAGGATCGTTAGTTAAAGCAAAAGGAAGCGCAGAATATGTGTCCGGATGCGATTCGGATTCAGGAGTTTCTAAAGAATCGTTTTCTGTTCCAGTTACAGTATTTTCAGAAACAATGTTTACAAGTAGCTTGTCGCAATCAGACACGTTTGCTAACTTCGCTTGTTGACGGCCATCAGCATTACTGTAACTACCACTGCCCAATGAACTGGTACTACTACAATCAAAACTAGAGCCAGAGCTAGGTTTAGTGGTAGATGAGACGAAAAATGTGTTTAATGTAGGAACATTCCGAAGAAACTCTTTTTCTCTTTCGAGTTTTTCTTTATTTCGTTTGTTTTTCTGGAACCCGCTTAGTTGCTTTTTGAAGTCAGACATAAGTAATTTCTATAACGAATATGAAAGAAGAGGATCATTATAGAACAGAGACTTTGTTTAATTATTTAAAATACTGAAAGTATGTTTCAATTTATTAAACATTTCTTGTTATATGTTGAATTTTTAATAATTATTAACTGCTTTTGATGTATCAGTTGTAAATTATGACCAAATCCAACCGCAACAAAAAGTTTTCAAGAATTACTAGAAAAAAATAAATAACAAACTTTATTTAAAAAAAAATAACATTCTTTATTTACAAGACAAACATAAAAAATAAATTCATAATTATACTACATTTGTCGCTGCCACTGGTTAAGTTTTTGGAATAGCGATACATTGACATTTGCACGTGTTAAATACGGTAAATTTTTGCCGAACATGATCTATGTCACGCTTTATTCTCTTTAATTCCGATGCAGGGTTTTGCTTCATGTCAAATTGTCCATGTTTTACTTATTAATTTTATTAATAGTAATAATAACTAATTAATGCACATTATTATAATAATTATAAACTTACTGTTGATCTCGTGATCTCGTCTAAAACAGAAATAGAAGTAAATGTGCAACATTGTATTTCATTCGAACGAAGACATTTCTGAGAAATCGCAAGGAGTTTGTCGTATCCATATCTGCTGATTATTTTGGTATCGTTCGCGTGCCATTCAGGGGTTTAGGCGCGGTGATATCGCACCGCTTTCACGTTAAGAAAGTTAATATACCTATTTTGAAATTCTCGATAAAACTTTTTGATAAGACAAACCAGTGATCCTTTCAATTAATAATCAAACTATGCAGCAATCTCAATTTCAATCTGGATTTTATTTAAATAAAATTAATCTGAATTAAATATATAATAAAATTAAAGCAAGGCAAGAATTGGCCGAGTCGCTCGATACTCGATAAATTAGAATAGTTAAATGATCGTGAATGTTCTTATTTTGAGGATTTCAGGACACATAAAACGCTCAGTTCTGATAAGTAATTTTTTGTGTCAAGATTTTTTTATAAGACATAAAACGGTAATGAATTGCTGGCTGCTGGCCGCCTTCCTTGAATCGGAAGGCTTTTGAGCGTATGTAAAGGTCTTGCTACTGGAGCCTCTAGGCTGGCTGGGCCCCTAGACTGGATGGCCCCTAGACTGGATGGCCCCTAGGCCCGGGCCGGGCGAAAATCCGGCCTTGCTCACGGACTTAATGAAACTAAAGGCAGTGCGCGATGTTTTCGCAATTGCAGTACCGTATTGAAAAGTTTAACCATCATCAAGCGTTCAAAAATGCTATTCATTATTTATATCCACAATTAACATTTATAATAAATAGTATTTATTTTCAAAGGAGGCGGCACGTTTTAAATGTAAAATACCTTTCGGTCAGAATTTAACCAAATTTTGATGTGTTCTAGAACTTGACCAATTGATCAAATGTCTTCATTGCCCGAAAGCTCAAAGCTCAACAGTTTTTGATATACAGGGTCTGCAATATCACTATTTGATATTTTCAATATATCATAAAATGGACATTTTTATCAATATTAACGCAAAACTTAGTGGAATGTTATTTTTTTGTGCTAATGGTTACAACCTACTCTTTACTTTCATTATTTTTGTACATACACCTGATATACAGGGTGAGACCAAATATATGTATCTGAAAAGAATTATACGGTGGTATTGTTTTGATATTTTGGTGAATGGAAGTTAACACATATATATGTCCATTTAAATTATTATTGCAAGTTAAGTCCCCTAGAGGTCCGTTATACAGAGTGTTTCATTTCTTTAATAGATTTAATTGAGAATTATTATACTTCCTGGTTAATTCTCTGATAACTTAATTGAAATGTCTATATTAAAATAAACTATTTGCTAACTGTATATACCTACATAATAGTCACGATGTGTTTATACTGATACTGGGTGCCAAATACAAAGGACCAAGCGTTAATGAACGTATTTTAATATATTAAAAATATCTAAGCTTAATAAGATATCAATATCAGTTAACTGAACTGATGAGGCAGAAAACAGTAAATAATTTTTGGTCTTGCTATAACCATTGTCATAGAAATCAAAAAGTTGCATAATCAAATGTTAAATGTCTATCACCTCCACATTATTTGCATTTAGTATATGATTTAGAACATTTGTAGAAGGATATTTGATTAGCTCTTGATACCTAGCGTATCCTAAAAACCATAGTACAGCTGCCACATGAGAACAAGTACCTAAAGTTCTGGCACCAGTCTTGCAGGTGCAGTAAGTACCTAATATTGGGTTAGGTTCTTCTTCCTCATTATTCGGCACAAATGCAATCCACAACTGGTAACGAGTAGCATTTCTGAGGCGAGAATATATTCTTACCCGTATAAAACCGGGTTCGTAGTTTTCATCAAATTGATATTGAACCTGGCGGTCCTCTATTTCATTGTCCTGTATATAAGAAGGAGCAAGCTTTAATTGAAAAATACCTACAGTTAACTCTTTAAGATAGTAATGTGACAAACATGGGAATGAGGGAACGATAATTTCATTTAAATCAACCCATCTGCCCCTTCTAGCGCGTAAGTTTTCCTTCTCAACCCTGGCTTGAACAACATTTGGCTCTTGAACTTTTTGAAGAATATTTTCAGCTAGCTCAATAGTAGCATCTTGCATTAAAATGGGTGGAAAATATTTATTTATAATTGCTCCAGCAATTTTAAGAAAATCAGCAATTTTACAAGTGTGGGGTGTTTTTATCTTAAAGCTAAAAAATTAAAAAATTGATTTATGTGCCCATTAGGGTGGAGTGAAAAGACATGAAAAAAAATGTTTTTCTTCAATTTAATAGCCTATGTATGGAAAAGTTGTTAAATGTAAGTGTTATCATAGCTGCAAAATTTGAGCTTTCTAGGAAGTTATCTTCGGCTGCCCATTTGGTAATGAAATTTGTAAAAAATGTTATTATTTGACAATTTTTCAACCAACTCCTGCCAAAAGAAATGGTTTTAATTTATTAGCCTATACGCGTAAAAAGTAATACAAATTATATAGTACATCTCAGTAAAATTTGAGATTCCTAGGAGTAAATTTTTGGCTGCCCATTTGGCACAGAAATCTGTAAAAAAAATATTTGCGAATTTCTTATGCAGCTCCTCGCTTGTTTTCTATATGAAAACAACCCAGAACTCACCACGTGGAGGTGGCTGCATATCGAGTTCCTCCACCATCCCGGCCTTGTATTTAAAAATGTATTACAAAAATAGCTTATAATACCTTAAAATATTCTCTTTTTGTGTCAAATTTAGGTAGTGCGTCCCTCGATGTTATTCTAGATCTTATAAATCCATCTTGTGGTTCGTTGCCAGATACTGCAGCTGATGCTTCGGTAACCAATTTTACATTTCGTTCTACTGCTTGGGAATGACAGGGATACTTTAAAATACGTATTTCGTCAGGTACATCTAAGATCATTGCATTAAGATCATTATCAGAAATGGAAACCGTAAGCGGTGGTTCTGTAAGTGAAATTGATTGCCAGTCAATTAAGTCTATGTAGTCGTCTGCTTCAAAATTTAATGTAGGAATCTTAAATTCCCTAATACTTTTCCTTTGCTTTCATTTGTCTGCATTTCAAAATTCGACGAAGACCGAATTCTCTCACATGCTTCCGATCATCAGCCAACATTGCTAACAAAATATTTTCTGGGTGCGCAAAATATCCATTTCTTTGCAGAGTTCGATCAATTATGGCCTTTAAGTCCTCGGACGGAAATCGAGATTTTCTAATTATAGTAAATAAATGTTTACTTCCATATCAACACGATGATTTCGTTTTAATATCGAACCATGCAAATGCGTATACTCTAATAACATATTCTGTTAAAACTTTCAAATTAGTCGATGGAAATTCTGTTGAGACGTATAGTCTCAAAATTCTATTTGCTGTCGTTAACCACCTGGCATGACTCATCTTTCCAGGATCCTTTTTTGACAAGCTTAATGAAATAATACCCTTGATATTCCACTGCAAATATCATACAGATACCGTTGGTCTGTACTTAGTTCTTCCACCGAAACGTCAGGCAAAGTTACTTCTATGTTTTCAAAGATTACTACAGGCATTAACTCGCAAGATTCCAACATTTTTCCAATTTCTCCAGAGTAGCCTTTAGGCCCGGTTGTTTTTCCATCCAAATGTTGTAATAGATGACGTAACGGTAATTCATTTGTGTGCAACAGACATGTAAACCATTGTAAGGAATGACCCACAGAAATTTCAAGTTGTTTTATGATATCATTTTTAGAACCCGCATTAACCACTGTTCCATCACAACCAATAGCTTTCATCTTTGAAATATTAACATTTTCCTCTAAAAAAGTTAAGATACTTGTTTTAATAGAATGGGGGCTACCTGATGTTGGAGTTACATGCCCAAGATAAGTGGATCCTGGTTCTGAAATTATAACAACATGCTCTTCCGTTATGGTTTTTCTAGCTACTCTTTCAGATTCTTTAATCAAAGTTAAGGTCTTATCTTTTCGATCATCGAAGTAAATTCCATATTCCGATGAAGAGTAGCCTTCTTCAACTTTCCTTTTCAGATTTCTACGTGTTTTTATTCTTTCCCTTCGGATTTTGCTTCGATCTACTATTTTCGAACAATTGTCCTTATTAATTATTCCCATATCTTTCAAGGCCGCATTTATAAGAATTGCTGCTGCTCTATCAGAAACACCAGTTCTGTCGCAAGCCTGTGCTACATTTGAAAGCTCAGTTCTCATTTGTGAAGTCTTCGTCTTTACGTTGCAACCTCTTATGAAGCATTTTGATTGCTTTAATATTAATACCTCCAATGAGCATTTTTCGTGATGTTCTTTGATCTGTTAAAAAAGCTCTTTCCGCTACTTTAATTTTGCATTTACAGATCAAGAAGTCTTTACATTTACATAACGAAATATCGAAAAGTGTTTTCTCTGCTGATTTTCTAAATGAAACAATTTTTTCCGAAGAGCTTAATTTTCCGTCTTTTTTTACACACTTTTTAATATTACGATATTTTTGATAGTACTCTTTTATCTTATGTAATATTTGTTGGCCCGTTACAGTACTAATTGAACTTTTTTCCCACAAACATTTCAGATCCTTTATTAGTGACCAACGCGAACACATAGCTGTCAAACTAGGCTCTTGTTTATTCAAAGTTAAAAGTTCTTGTCGTACATACAAATAATATCTCATAACGTCCGCATATGTCGGTAGCACATTGTCTTTAAATTCTGCAGGAACACCAAACACACGGCACAAATTGTCTGACCGCGATCGAGGCATTTTTGGAGGCACTAAGTAACACGAATAAAAAGTATGAAACAAATATAATAATCTAGAATGAGTGGAACGCTTAACTGAAAGACGTCTAACTCAAATGCATAACGCAGCTAAACTGATTCAACGACTAAGGTCGATTCAATTGAGTCATTGAGTGCGTGCGTCGGAAGAGGGGGTACTATGTTGGTAGAAATCAGATTTCGGACGTGCGCCGAGGCATCTAACACTATTACATCAAAATAAGGCTCATTCTGATAATAAGTTTGTATTTATAAGTTTTCCGCCAAATCCTGTAAAATACCTAAATTTTAAATTTATGGGGGCAGCCAAGGGGTTAATCCGATTCAGCTGAAATTTTGCACTACGTTTAGGTTTAACAATAGACAACTTTTCCGCATATAGGCGTTTAGAATTTTTGACTTTGATTTTTTCACTCCACCCTAGTGCCCATTGCGTGCTTTTACGATCCACCTGGTTTTCATAACGAGACGACTATCATTAGCCTCTTCTGTGGATAACTGTAGCTGACCTCTGGGCAAAAAGGCTGGCATTTTAAAATTAATACCTAATCTATTTAAGGCTGGAATAGCATCCAAGTACCCGCGGTCGAGAATGAAAATATCTCATTCATTAAACCATTCACGCATTCCATTTACATCTCTATTAAATTCACTTACAAGTATGTTAGCATCGTTTTTTTCAGAATTTAAGAAATATGGCCCTTGAATGTCTAGAATAAATCCGCTCGGGGCAACAAGCAGAGATAGCTTGATAAGATGTTTACCCTTATAAGTACAGTAGGACTGTCGCAACACTTTAAAATAAGAACTTTTCTCTATTTCTAGATAAGTACACTCATTATGCACTATAACTTGAGGCCGATCCAGGTTTTGATTATATAGACGATTTTCAAAAGGAGTTACATGATTTTCGATGTAGCTGTCTCTTGTTGTAGCAGTAAATCCAATATTTTGTGGTACAAATCTTGCAGAAAGAGATTGTCTAACTAGACATATGCTAAACTGGCTTGTTGTCTTGTGGAATAATTAAAAATAGCCGCTAAAAAACTATCACTAAGACCTTGTCGTAACTTGCACAGGAATGCTAAGAGATCTTTTTTACTTACATATCTCAAAGAATTCTAACGAAGTCACAAAAGTTGAAAAGATTATTAAATTGATCTTTAGTTATAGGAGAAACTGCTTTAAATTGAGAATCTGTGAAGTTATTTTCGTCTTCGTAAGCCGTGTGGTAGCTTTTTTCTTAATTTCCTTACGTAATGCTTGTAAAAAAATATAAATCTCATTACCTGCTAATAATGACCGATTTACATATCGTAACCCAGGGAGCAGAAACTCAAACAGATTACCATTCTCATCCAAATGAATATTACAGCAGTACGTATTTTCTGGCACGTATTCTCAACAAAAATATTAATTCTACCTTTCATGGATATTTTATGTATATCATTCCCATCGTTACAAATGCAGCCTAAGTGAGTTGACCTTTGTAGCACATTTAATCGCAAACAATTTGGATTATTGTCTATTGCTTGAATTTCCCTTACAATAGAAATATTGCAGACATTGCAGATTCGAGTTTCTTCTATTATGACCCGCTCTGGTAGATTTGCTTCGCGGCGACGTGCAATCACAATTTCCTACTTTCTTGCATTTACCTCACTACTTATTTTCACCATAACCCTAGTAACTAAAGCATTTCCGCAAGCAAAACATAGAATTCGATTCATTTTTCACATAAACTCTTCAACGATTTCAAATTCAAAAAGTAGATTTACAACTAAGCATCTACAATATCATTTAATTAGTGGATTAATTTTTGACGTTTTATAGCCACCTACTATATTGTTGTTATTTTACAAGTTTGAAAAACATAATAATTGTAGTATGAAAAACGGAAAGAAAAGTGCAAAATCAGAAAAAAATCAAGTTGTACGAATAAAAGCAGAAGAAAAAGCGCAATACCACATTACGGTTTTGGTTTAAACGAATAAGTAAATACTAAATATAACTTTATTAGAAAATAGTGAGCATAATAAATGAAGCACATCTAACCTTTCTATCTGTTAATCTCCAAAAGCTTTGTATTTCGCAACGACATCCAATTGCAAGGGATTTTTTATGTTAACGGTTTTTTCCGTACCTATATGAAGTTTAAGATATCGCTTTGGTCCTTTGTACTTGGCACCCAGTATCAGTATAAACATATCATGACTATTATGTAGGTATATACAGTTAGCAAATAGATATAGACATTTCAATTAAGTTATCAGAAAATTAACTAGGAAGTATAATAATACTCAATTAAATCTATTAAAGAAATTAAACACTCTATATAACGGACGTCTAGGGACTTAACTTGCAATAATAATTTAAATGGATATATATATATATATATATATATATATATATATATATATATACATATATATATATATATATATATATATATATATATATATATATATATATATATATATATATATATATATATATATATATATATATGTGTGTAACTTCCATTCACCAAAATATCAAAACAATACCACCGTATAATTCTTTTCAGATACATATATTTGGTCTCACCCTGTATATCAGGTGTATGTACAAAAATAATGAAAGTAAAGAATAGGTTGTAACTAGTAGCACAAAAAAAAAACATTCCACTAAGTTTTGCGTTAATATTGGCAAAAATGTCCATTTTATGATATATTGAAAGTATCAAATAGTGATATTGCAGACCCTGTATATCAAAAACTGTTGAGCTTTGAGCTTTCGGGCAATGAAGACATTTAATCAATTGGTCAAGTTCTAGAACATATCAAAATTTGGTTAAATTCTGACCGAAAGGTATTTTACATTTAAAACGTGCCCCCTCCTTTACTTACCTACTTATTTTATTTTTCATGAGAAGAGAAATACCAGTATTGCATATCAAATTTATTTTTCTAACAAATACTTAATATAAAACAATATATTTATATAGGTGAAAGTTTCCTAACTTTTTTTGGTTTGAAAGTTTTTTCACCCTTATTGTTCGGAGTCAAATTTTAACATTCGTCTTATACCATCATTTTTGACATTAAATTTAAAACCTCATCTAAGTGGCAGTTAAAATTACTTAAATAAAGATTTTCCTTTACCTTTATTAGTAATTGTGACATAATAATTGTTTTTAACCCTTCCGAGGTAATATGTGTCTCACAGACGCCCACCAACATAATTTCAAATATTGTAATTCAACCACTGCATGAAGTCTTCCCCTCTCCCCTAAGTATCTTTCCTGTGACGTCTAATACAAATATTCAGGCGTGTCTGGATCAGTTGGTGCTTGCCGCAGCGACCCTGTACTTCGATACATTAAAGTTACCGTGTCCTACAGACACATATTACCCGTAACAGTATAGTGGGTGCGTGTTTTACAGACACATATTGCTAGTACGAGTAAGTACTGGTAGGTGACAAATTAAATTATTTTTCTTTTTTTCTCTGTAGTTAATTTGTTTTTTTACAGATTTATTTGCAATGGATAACAGGCCGAGTACATCTAGGGAAAATCCTTTTAAAAAGCGGAGAATTGAGCTGACCCCAATTTTTCGGAGAAATTAGAATATATGATGGACCAAATGGAAGAAGAGAATTTCGAATTACCTATTCACGATTCAGATGTTGACGATTCAGATATGGGCCTCAACTATGAAAGCGAAGAACCGGTTTCCTTCAGTGATGAAGACGAAAATAATATGTCGTTAGCAACCAACATGATGGAACAAGAAGAGCAATCAACTGAATCGCCCGCACCTAATTTACCCACCCAATATAAAGGCAAGAATGGAATTCTTTGGGACACTACTGAACCTCCTAGAAACAGAAGAACATTGAAACATAATATACTAAGAATACTTCCTGGAATAAAAAATGTAGTAAAACAATTGGGTCCTGAACCCAGTTTTGTGGACATATGGTCAATACTGATCCACAGGGAAATGATTGATGAAATTGTGTACAGTACAAACATCGAATTAAAAGAGGTTCGACAAAACAAACAAGAAAATAAGTCTAGTTATAGACCAACAGAGGAACAAGAAATAAAAGCACTCTTAGCATTATTTTTGCTAACAGCCATTTTCAAATCTCAACATGAAAGTGTTTATTCCCTCTTCAATACCGATACTACTGGAAGGCGAATTTTTAGAGCTGTTATGTCGGTGAAGCGTTTTATAATTCTTAAGCTCTGTCCACGTTTTGATAATTCCACGACAAGACCAACTAGAAAGTAAGAAAATCCTGCAGCTGGCATTTATTTGTAAGCAATTGCCAAAAAGCTTATTCACTTGAAGAAAACATATGTATTGATGAAATGCTAATTCCGTTCCAAGGACGGTGCAAGTTCAAGGTCTATATGCCAATAAATCCAAACAAGTTTGGATTGAAGATACAAGCCTTGACCGATGCTCGGATAGGGTACTTTTACAATGCTTACCTATACTGTGGCAAGGGAACAGATAGCTTTGGATTGTCCAACGATGAAAAAAAATTTAACATTCCTACACAAACAGTTATACGTCTAGTTCGTCCCATTATAAACACCAACAGGAACATTACCGCAGATAATTGGTTTTCATTGTTGGAGCTTGTTAGAGAACTTTAAAAAAGAAAACTGACTTACGTTGGAATCTTTGAAAAAAAAATAAAAGGGCAATTCCACCGGAGTTCCTTCCATCCAGGAAGCGTAAAGTAAAATTTTCATTGTATGGATTTTCTAAAGATGACATAACATTACTAAGTTAAGTACCCAAAGCAAATAAAGCTGTAATTTTGTTTTCCAGCATGCATCATAGCAAGGAATTTGACGAGGAAAAGCAAAAGCCGGAAATAATTAGTTTTTATAATATGACCAAAGGTGGTGTGGATGGACTGGATCAACGATGTGCCAACTATTCATGCAACAGAAGAAGTCGGCGCTGGCCACTTTCGATTTTTATATATATATATATATATATATATATATATATATATATATATATATATATATATATATATATATATATATATATATATATATATATATATATATATATATATATATATATATATATATATATATATATATATATATATGTTGAAGTTTTATTTTTGTTTTTATTAATTTGTTTATATAAGAAAAGTTTTTTATTTTTTGAACATTAATAACTTTATTTTTCCGCATTTTTATATTTTATGATAAAAAAAAGTTATCAATAAAATTATTATTGCAATCAAAATCATAAAATAAAAGAAATACGATAAATTGTGAATGATTTCCGCTCGTTTTAATGTAGGTGTCTAACAGACACACACTATCTGTAATAGTAAAATTTTAGATTTACCTCTGAAGGGTTAAATTAATTACACGTTTATTTTTTTTAATTAACTTAACCTTTACGCCATTCCCTTGCGGGGTAGGCAAAACAATCCCTGACTAATTAAATCTGCAATTTCACGAAATAGGATAGATATAACATTTCAAAATTAATTTTTGTGTGGCGCGTTAAATAACTGATTTTCTCTAAATCGTAATCTCTATAGAAAATTCATAGTTCACTTTCTTCTACGACTTCATTATTTAGTTCTAACATAAATTGTTTACAATTGTCACACTTATATTTAATGACTATGTAACCAGCCACATAAAAATTATTAATAAGTTCCAAATCAACAAACTCATTATTAATTTAAATCTGCCACTAATACAAAATGAATCCGAATCGATAACAAATCCCTTGAAAACTACTTGTCACATTTCATCTTCTCTCGAACTGCAAGGTGAAATTCTTTTCTTGTATGCATTGACAGGTAATTGGATAGTCATATGGATTGGATTGGTTGGAGGAATCCAAATTTTTGTGTCCTTCACTTTTTTACTTAAAGAGGGTTCTAGTAAGGAGCCTTTCCTTTTTCTTATTGGTAAAGCATTTGGACCAACAGACGTGACATTGTCTTTTTCATCATAGGTGCAATAAGGATTAATTAAAATCTAAAAAAGATAATCCTTTTCAAGAATTATAAATTTCGTTTGTAGCTGCGTACATATTTAAAGATAAACACAATAAAAAATTGCAAAGAAATTTTTTACAAAGAAGCTTTTCATTAAATTTTTTATGCTTACAAAAATAAATTCCTGACGTGTGCTCACACGACATAACAATTTGTAGGAACGATAAGATTCAAAACAATTAAATCTATTGCTGATATTTACTTTACTTACTTTCATTAGCACCGTTTCCAGCGATAATAAAACTCGCATAAACATTATTGTACAGGGTGGTTCATTTTCGATGTTGTCTTATGGGATGTACCCTTTCTATTACAGATAGACAAAAGTAATATGGGGTCCTTGTGCTCGATTTTGGTGTTAACTAAGATCCAATAATCCATAATCAAGATATCTCTGACCGTTATTGCGCAATTAGCCAAAATTGAAAAAATTGCGATTTTGAAAAACTTGAATAACCTTTTTATTTCTAAATATATCGACAAACTGTACATTCTTTTAAGTAGAATTCGTTAGTGTATTCACATTTTAATACCTCCTTAATTTAAAAAGATATGACATAAAGTTGTATTTTTATATGGAAACCATAGTTGGCTATGACGTTTTTAAATGACATTTTTATGTGCTTTTTAAAAATCTATAACACCTCTATGGTATTTTAATAATTAATTGATTTTTTTAAGTTTTTCTTAATTGGTATATTTATTAAGGATAACAGTTCGCTTAGAAAACCAGATATGAAATTGAATGAAGATATTCTACTCAAAAAAGAAATTTCACTTACAATAAAATAGTTTAGAGACATTTTGTAATTCAAATAAGGTTAATTGTGGAATGGTAACGAATTATATAATCTAAAGATTGAATATAAAATTATCAAAAAACCTCAAATGCAAATTGAAATGAAATGAAAATAAACAATAAAAGATCATCAGAAATTATGAAAACCTAACAGCAAACCAATTTTTATACGTATGTAAACATCTAATTCTATAAATGGACAAAAATTTGAACACAAAATATCAATATAAAAAACACACTAAAACTACAAATATTTTTCAAACTGTGTGCCCTCTTTTTGGATGTAGACTTCGCATCGTCTTTTAATTGAATTTATAGAGTTATATATAGATAATGGTGTTAATTGTGTAGAAGCCACGCGAACACTTTCTTTTAACTCATTCACAGTATTATTAGTTCTTTTATATATAATGTTTTTAAAAAAGCCCCATAAAAAGAAATCTAAAGGGAAAAGATCGGGTGAACGAGCAGGCTACCGTTCGCATCCAGCTATTAAGAAAACGTAAATTTAAGTGGTCACTA
This sequence comes from Vesta saturnalis, assembly GCA_036346205.1. Taxonomy (NCBI): domain Eukaryota; kingdom Metazoa; phylum Arthropoda; class Insecta; order Coleoptera; family Lampyridae; genus Vesta; species Vesta saturnalis. Next base: position 1,157,148 of record JARFJB010001722.1, on the reverse strand, counting down.
ACTACATGGAAATTATATGCGGCAACTCCGTCTTGCTGATATATGACATTGCTATTTTGTGCTAAAGGAAGGCTCTCCAGAAATCCCTCCAAATGAATTCGTAGAATATCGAGATATTTAATTGAATTTAATGTTCCTTCATACATGTGATAATAAAAACGTCCGTTTTTAATGCAGCATCACACATTTATTCCAAATTTCCCTTACCTCCTGCGGACAACACTGACATGAGCGTTAGTATCTGCCCAGTAAGATACATTATGATTATTAAAAATATCATCACTACTGATATGGGCCTCGTCTGACCATGCAATAGAGTATGAAAAATTAGATATATTTTGGCACTGACTTATATAGCAGTTACAAAACTCAGTACGCTGCGTTCTGTGGTCTATAGTCCAAAAATGTTTATTCCGAAAACTATAGCAATGGAATTTGTGTTTCTTTAAAATTCAAATGGATTTGCTTCGAAACACGCCTAGATTAACCATTTGTCTAGATGAAGTTATTGGCTCTGCTTCGACTTGTCCTAGGACGACCATTGAATTTTCTTCAGAATTTCGTTTAAAGTAAGTTTTTGGCCTGGGATTTTTAAAACAACCGAACTTAATTAAATTTTTCTGTAATCTGAAATTAATTAAGATATTGTTTTGAGCTAGCAAAAATTTTAATTTCTATTAGCTATACCGTTCAAAAATATTTTTATTAAGCTGCTGCCTTTCAGGAAAATTTTGTAAATATAATTCCCATGCCACATACTTATCACCTTCGAATAATATAAAACACTTTAACATGCAAAATTTTTCTGAATTTGTAAAATTAGGCATATTAATAACTAAATCCCAAGATTACTTTGTTGCTCACTTCTAATTTTTAATTTATTATTTGACATATAGTTATCATTTGCTTTTACTTAAATAAATCTCAGTCTCCTATGCCTACTGTGTATTCTTAATATAAAACGTACACAAGAAATCTTAAAAAATCAATTAAATATTAAAATAGCGCCATAACGGTCAGAGATATCTTGATTATGACTATTGGATCTTAATTAACACCAAAATCGAGCACAAAGGCCCATATTACTTTTTGTCTATCTGTAATAGAAAGGGTACTACTTCCCATAAGAAAACTTCGAAAATGAACCATCTTGTACAATATTGTGCTTACGTTTTATATTGTATTGGTACAGCTGACTTCGTAGGTAATTTCCTTTTTTTCCACTAACATATCATCTTCTTTGAAGTGATCTTCACACACAAATTTATGTTTCAACTTATTGTTTTCTATTGTTAATAAATCGGCATTTCCACAATTCCTAACCCATTCTTTTAGCCGCTTTGGGTATTTCGGAAATGTGAAAATAGTTATTTTTGTATTAAGTGTGCAAAATGAGTGTTTTGTAAATGACACATGCGAGTGTTCATTTTTGCCCGAGACTTGTCGAGGCCAAAAATTCATTCGAATGTGCCATAAAACACGAATTTTACCACGAAATACAAACAATATTTTTTCTATAACTGCTATATTTGAGAATTTCTTTGAACTTTGTTAAATAATGTAAATGAATCGCATAGTATTTCCTAAATGTTTCAACACAAATCGTATCTATGGATACATCATGTTTAACAATGCTTGTTTTATTAATATCAATATTATAAATAAAAAAGAATAGTTACATATTTGTATTACAGTTTGGAATATTAGCAGTAGTATTGGTAAAATAAACTATATTATTTTACTTAGTATTTGTTAGTTTTCGTTAAATTAAAAGTATCATTTGAGTATTTTTTAATTCAAGTGATTGATTCTTGCAATTTATTTTGCGCATGTTATCATGCGCAATGCGAAAAGATAGTTTGAAATTTAAAAAACTGACATTTCGCACACTGTTAGTATAAAAATTTTGACATTTTTTAAGTTATAGAAAAATGTTTTTTTTTGTATTATTTTGTGCTACGGCAGTCAATAAACTCAACGATGCAACGCGTTAGGCATGTCGGCTAATGCGTCTCTGGAACGCACTGCGGTGCCACGAACGATGCTACGTGCGGAGCTTCAAATATACGCGTAAGAATACGTCTCTTCCCCTATATGTACTCAATACTTAGAGGTTGTTGCTACGTTCCATAAATTAGAAAGCACTAAGCTTAATCATGTTCATGAATAAAGCTCTATCACTAACGTAATATTTTCGCAATTTGCTTAAAAAACAAAATGGCGGACACATTCAAACTTTACCAAACTTTAAAACTAGTTGGAACTTTTTCGAGTCACACTGTTTATGTTTACAAGAAACTTTACGGAAGCTTGGATATTTGTGAATAGAACGAGAGGTCGAACATGGAAATCGGTCAAAACTTTCTGACGTCTGGCACGACAAAGAATAGTACGTTCCTCTTTTTACCTTAAGTTAGTATTGGTTGATCTTCACAAAGAACTCGCTTTGTTTAAATAAAGCTTTGTTTAAATAATATCGAATGAAAATAAAAGTCAGTTGAAACGTAGTTGTCTTTGTCGTGCCATACGTCAGAAAGTTTTTGACCGAAATTCCATGTTCGACCTCTCGTTCTATTCACATATATCCAAGCTTTCGTAAAGTAACTTGCAAACATATACAGTGCGACCCGAAAAAGTTCCAACTAGTTTTAAAGTTTGAATGTGTCCGCCATTTTCTTTTTTAAATAAATCGCGACAATGTTAGGTTAGTAATGTATCTTCATCAATTCTCTTTCAAACAAAACCAAAATCAATGAAATAGGTTAAGAAATATAAAAGAATGTTAAAAAAAGAAATTCCGTTTTTTGGACAACCCTATATATATATATATATATATATATATATATATATATATATATATATATATACATATAGTTTTGTTCCTCAAAGCATACCTACCTCGAAAATCAAAATGATTATGTGAAAAGAATCTCCAAATTATATAACTTTACATAACATCAGGTGACTTGCGTAATAAATATATATAAAAATTTGACTCTGTCAAAGCGTACGTTACGCGACCGTTCCTAGTAACGTCATCGAAATAAGTATTCTCTATTTAAGTTTAGCTAATCCTTTTCTACATTTTTTTCTACATTGAAATTTACCTAACCACTGATAATTAGTTCTACAAATTTGTACATAACTACTGCAAGCAGTGTAAATAACGAACGTTCTGATCACGCAATATAGTGCTCTAATTACCTCGCTAGCTACTGAGTTATACTCGCTAGATTTATTAGGTTAAAGGCTCCATGTCACAATCGTTCTGCGGGATTACAAAACCCGTTATAAACATCAAGAGGAAAAAAATTTTTCGTAAAGTGAATCATCATGTGAGGTGTTTGAGTTTGGTAATGTACGTTTATATATTTTATATATTTCACGAAGTAATATGTGGTACACTGGTACATTATACAGCTATGCCTGTGATAGTAACTCCTTTTGACCCTATTTGTCCAGATGTTACGAATCTAAAAACAGCAAAAATAATGAATAACACGTGTATTTTAGTACAGGTTGGAGAATGCGAAATAAAAAAAGCGAATGTAAATGCGAATACCAATGAGCATGCGATTGCGAATGTAAATGCGAATACGACATATTCGAAATCGACTATTTGGCTTGGTAATAAGCGTACCGAATTGATAAACGTATTCATGACAAAAATAAAGTTTCTGAGACAAAGTTGTTTTGCTGCATCCACGCTGTTAGTACAAATTATAACTGTAACCCCTTATATATTTTAAGTTACAGTGAAAACACGCTAAATGTTAAGGTTATATTGAAGTTTCATCCGCAATCTAAGTGAAAAACTTTTTAATATCGTGTATGCTTATAAACGCAATTTGTCGTACAAACAGAAGACACAGGCACGTGTTAATACATTTTGCACAATAACCTTTAGTAAGTCATCGCTGCAATAACTAGACAAGAGCCCCCGTTGGTTCATATGTTAATATAAGCACGGTGGTCGGTCTCTACCGGACTTACCCTATATAATAACTAGATCCGTAATAAAATTAAATATGGCTAACACTGCAAAATGTAATAATCAAAGAGCACATTTAACAAAATTTTATCAAATTATGGTATAAGTTGTGAAAACTTTAATTTCAAATTGATAAAAGCATTCACAAATGGCAACTTGACAATTCAATTAAAGATCTAGTGAAATCTAACAAAGGAATAGCTTTGCTAATAATTGTAAGTGTTACTTTACAGTGAAAACAGAAAGTAGTACGTTTAATATAATTTTTATTTGTAATTTTAATTTCTATGAAATATGTTAAATTATCATAGTGCTGTGATAACTAAACATATAATAAAAGAGACATACGAAAGGTTAAAATTAAAACTAAGACATACCAATGTACCTTTTCTTAATCATAAGATGGCAAAACCTAATTAAACGTAGATTTTCTTCTTGCCCATGGAAATTGTTAGGATGTTTATATGTTTAAATACCTTCACGTAGAAAGCGAATATAACAATGAGTTTATCTTGACAGTATTTCCATATTATCAAATTGAATGTCGTGATTTAAATTATTTAAAGTATGCTCAGCTACCGCAAATTTCTCTGGTTGACCTAATCTACAAAACGTATTTCTCTACGTGTTATATTAAATCTACGTTTTGTGATTCTAATGTACACCTTTCCACAAGAACAAGATAAGTTATACACTCCAAGAAGATGATAATGGGTTCGAAACATCTTTAGGTGATCTTAAATGTTCTTTAGTTTTTCTCGTAAGTTTAAAAACAGTCCTAATGCCATGATTCATTAGGATTTTTTCAACTTTATCTGTAACATTAGTTATAAACGGTAGAAAAGAAGTACCAACATTAAGCACTGCTTTTTTCTTTATGAATATGTCATGCAGTTGTATTAATACCATTAAGCGCATATACGTTAGCTTGTAAGGTTTTTTTTTTTAATAGTTATATTCATCTTTAAAAAATTCAGGATCACAAATTCGTTTTGCCCGAATATAATTCAAAAATCCTAATTTATCACGGCATTAGCACTGTTTTAAACCTACAAGAAAAATTAAAACAAAAGTATACATTAGAACCACAAACCGTAACTTAAAGGACATATTTTGTAGATTATGCCAACCATAGATATCTTCGGTAGCTGAGCATGCTTTAAATGATTTAAATCATGACATTCAATTTGATATAATAGGAAATATTGTCTAGACAAACTCATGATTATGTCCGTCTACAACGTGAAGCTATTTAGATATGTAAGCATCCTAATAGCTTCAATAGGTAAGAAGAAAATCATCTACCTTTAAATAGGTTTTGGCGTCTAATGATTAAAAAACGACACAATGGTGCGTCTTAATTTTAATTTTATCTTTTGGTATGCCAACGTTTTTTCTCCTAGATCTTGCAGTAAATGCTTTACCAATTGTATGTTAAGTTACCACAGCACTATATTCATTTAACATATTTAGTTGAAATTAACATTGAAATTAAAGTTAAAAATTACAGAAAACGTACTACATAGCGTTTTACTGTAAAATAACACAATATTTATTAACAAAGCTATTTCTTTGTTAGATTTGACTGGATCTTTAATTGATTACAAGTTGCTATTTGTGAATGCTTTTATCAATCTGAAATTAAAGTATTTCACAACTTACATCATAATTTGATCAAAACTTGTTAAATTTACTCTTTCTTTATGACGTTTTTCACTGTTAGCCTTCGTCCGTTAGAGGGCGTCCTCATTTATCATTTTCAAGACAGTTTAATCGTATTTAATTTACTAAGGATTTAGTTATTCTTTACTTAAATTGCATACCATAGTTGGCTTGATACGTATATCAAACTGTTTTATTAATATCAGGATTATGTTTGCGTTTTCAATTTTCATATTTCATAAAATTGTTTCAACATCTTAAACATTTCTATAGAATTTTAATACTACTGAAAACGATAAGTTATCGAAACGTTTAGATTTGTATAAACATAAATACAAAAATATACCGTTAAATACCAAAGAAAGTAAGTATTTTAAATATGTGTAATAATGGTGAAAGTTTTCATAATAACAAATATCTATCCCGTAGGATATGATCTGTTGACAACCTACGTAAGATCGTATGCCACTAAGGACGTTACGAACCTTAACTCTGGGATCACTTCGCTCAGATTCATTAAAACCCGTCCAGCTCCATGGTCTATATTCCGAGCAACATGGAATTAATTTCCCTACACCTTTCACCGCGCGTCATCAAGTGTCTAAGACAAGGTAATGATCGAATCTAGAAGCAGGGAATACATACCGAGAGATGAAGAAAGCAATCGCACTGACGAAACGCCAGATCCGGTTTATGCGTGGAAAACCGAAACCATCTTGTAAAGCCTGCGAAGAAGCTACTATAATACTCTATACCTTTATTTAGAATGGCTTCCATTGCTGCCCCTTCTACCTAAGAATATCGAAACGGCATCTACAGGGCAATGTAACATGCACCGGCAACTTTGTCAGTTTCTATTCCTGCTTACAATGCTTTCTTAATAGTTGTTTGTTTAAATCATCGTTTTTACAATAACGCAATCGTAAAAGTACACCCGGCCAGCATCCTAGCAAGATTGGCAGGTTTAATGTGAGCTAATTATTCAAAGTACAATGTTGCAACGACTGTTTTGGGGCTTATTTTGAAATTTAATTATTATATGTATCAATAATCATTGACACAGCCGGTCTTATGATACGTGATGTTAGTCACCATTTCCCACCTCTCATATGGTACTGCACAATACTAAACAATATAAATATAACCTTTCAAATATTCAATAAAATTAACACGACTTTTAATGTTTAAATGCTGCTAAATTTATTCAAAGTTACAGAAAGAAACAATTTGGTAAATGAAAGGTGATTAAGTTTCTTGTATAAATTGTGTTCTAGGCAACAGTCGTCAGTCGCGTATTATAATAAGTCCATTATAGAAACAGGCATCCGCTCTCCTCTTCATGCTTTCAAAAACTGCCACCAATTGTTGTTGCGTTATGTTGTGTATAGCGGCAAGTGTATGCAAACGATTTCTATAAACTACATTTTTCAGATGACCGAATAAAAAATAATCAAAGGACGTTAGCTCCGGTGATCTTGGAGGTCATCAAAATACTGCTGTACAAATATGGTTGTTTCTGCATCTGTATATGCAGTTACATTGTCATGCTGAAACACATCCTCCTGCAATTCGTCACCATGTAGATAATCTATAAAACTTGTAGCATAGCATGATAACGTTCAGCATTAATAATATCGTTAAATATTGGTCCGAAAATTCGCCCCCTCGACCTCGCTATCCACACTCCTACTTTAAAAGGATGAAGCGGAGCTTCTTGATAAGCGATAAGCATACGGGTTTTCTGCACTCCAAGTTCGATAGTTTTGAGATTGACGTAGCCACTTAAGTGAAACCATGCCTCATCGGAGAAATAACTTTTGTCCAACAAGTTGTCTCGTAAATGTACAGGGTGGCCAACTAAGAATGCGAGGTAATGTATCTGGGAAACTATCCATCGTAAAGGCTTGCGCAAAAAAAAGTTATTACTAAAACGGCCAATACAAAAACCTGGAAAATATTTTCATATTTCTGAAATGGCCGCTAGGGGGCATAACTGCAATCTTGAATCTAAAAAAGTGATATTTCTGTGAATTCTGCTATATTAACCTAATAAGAAAATAACTGATTTTTGAAGTTGAGGATAATCTGAACTTTTTTTGATTGGCACTTTTTGACGTATCTATACAAATAAAGTTGTGGGGGGTATTCAACGGTTTCCTTATATCACCCCCCGTATCTTCGAAACGGCTAATCCGATTTTAACAAACTTGGGCGCGTTGAAAAGAACTTTTCTTGGGCTACAAATGTTAAATTAATTGAAGTTTTGTTAGTTTCACATGTCGTCACTAGAGGGCTTTGTTCAACATTCCGACAGAAACGGTTAATTTTTGCAAAAAAATTAAATACATTGGTATGACTTTTTTTCATGAACAAGTAGCTAAATGATGCCTAAACAAGCTCGCGAAAACCGCATCTCGATATCTTGTTCCTAACATAAAATATCGGCCAAAGAAAACTTTATACGAAAATCCCCTAAATTTGTATTTTTTTTAACTATATTTTTCTGGAATTGTTTCTATTATGAAAGTTGTGGCCCTAAAAAGGACCGATTTAAAGGCGGAAGGTTTTTAATGCCCCGTAAATGCTCGAAATGCTGTCCATCACTCTGTGCATTGCTGAGGCCTCTTACGGGTAGACAAAACTGCAGCTTCAGAATGCCGCAGTAGCTAAAAAAGTTTACGCGGCTCGATATCCAAATCGGCGTCCTTGCGATGTTAGAGTTTTTCCCCGATTAGTGGCGAGCTTACGAGCCAATGGTAGTTTTCGGCCTACGTTTCAACGGCAAAGAATTGGAAGAACACAAGAAAATATTAACCGTGTACTGGGCTATATTGAAGGAGATCCTCAAGTTAGCGCAAGAGCATTATCCACTGAATTAGGCATATCACGGACAATGGTTCAAAATATTTTGAAGTATATATATATGGGTAAGTTCTAATGCCCATCAAAATATATAGGTATTCGTTTAAACTTTTTTTAATTACTTTAATAATGCACCCATATCATGTCGTTTTGCATCAGGCCTTGAAAGAGGAAGATTTTGATCGAAGGTTAGACTATTGCCATTGGATGCTAGACATGATACACGAAAATAAAGAATTTTTATTTCAAATTCTTTGGACCGATGAAGCCACCTTCAGTAGTGTCGGGAGAGTCAATCTGCACAATGTGCATTATTGGTCTGCAGAAAATCCCCATTGGTTGCGTGAAGTTCAGCGCCAAGGACGTTGGAGTTTAAGTGTATGGTGTGGCATACTAGGAGGCAGAATTATTGGGCCATATTTTTTCGAGCAACCCCTAAATGGCAATGTATTTCTTGACTTTTTGGCCAATCAATTACCGTTGTTGTTGGAAGATGTGCCTCTGGAAATTGTTTTTGCAGTTGGATGGTTGCCCAGCACATTTTGCTATTAATGTGCGAGAGCATATTAATGCAGTATTTCAACAGCGGTGGATTGGAAGAGGAAGTGTGATTCCATGGCCTCCGCGATCGCCAGACTTAACTTGCCTCGATTTTTATTTATGGAGGCGCTTAAAGGACATCGTGTTTCGGACTCAACCTACTACTACAGAAGATATGAAAAATCTGATTCGTAACGCAATACGTAACATACCGAGAGCCGAAATTGAAGCTGCAGTTTTGTTTAGTCATGAGAGGCTTCAGCAACGCATAGAGTGTGATGGTCAGCATTTAGAGCATTTAGGGGGGGATTAAAAACCTTCCTCCTTTAAATCGGTCGTTTTTAGGGCCACAATTTACATAATAGAAACAATTCCAGGAAAATATAGTTAAAAGTAGAAGGTTTTCTTTTGCCGATATTTTAGGTTACGAACAAGATATCGAGATGCGGTTTTCCCGCTTGTTTAGGCATCATTTAGTTACTTGTTGTCATACCAATGCATTTAATTGTGAAACTAACAAAACTACAAATATTATAACATTTGTAGTCCAAGAATAGCTCATTTCAACGCGCCCAAGTTTGTTCAAATCGGCTTAGCCGTTTCGAAGATACAGGGGGTTACTTAAGGAAACCTTTGAATACCCCCCACCACTTTACTTTTATAGATACGTCAAAAAGTGCCAAACAAAAGAAGTTCAGATTATCCTCGACTTTAAAGATCAGTTATTTTTTTATTAGGTTAATATAACAGAATTCACAGAACCATCACTTTTTTAGATTCAAGATTGCAGTTACGCTCCCTAGCGGCCATTTCAGAAACTTAAAAATGTTTTCCAGGTTTTTGTATTGGCCTTTTTAGTAATAACGTTTTTTTGCGTAAGCCTCTACGATGGATATTTTCCCAGATACAGTACTTCGCATTCTTAGTTGGCCACCCTGTACATTGAACCAATTACAATAATTTACACGGTTTTGAATTTCGGTAAGATGAGGTTCTTGTAATACTCATATTTTGTTGCAGTGCTTTGTGGACTTTGTTCAAGACGAGCACAACCTTCTACGACATCCTCATTAGCATGTGTGTGACGACCAGGTGATTTTTCAGAAGCAACGTTTCCTGTATTTTAAACCGCTCAATTACACAATAAACATGGCAGCGTATAATATCGTAATCGGCATCATTGTCAGGATACGCTTCTCAAAATTCTTCTATACATAAGCTAATTGAATATACCCAAGCCCATTATCGCCTTTATTTCCATTGCGGAAAGAAATTTATTCTCTTCTAGAGAAAAAGGCGTGTCGCACAATATTACACACTAAAATTATAAAACGTGAATCTGATGTTTAAAATGTAATTTACCTACCTTGTAATTATTTCATAGATTGGTGGCTGTTTTGTAAAAAGTGAAAAAATGGGAAATAACTGTGATAAAAAACAATAAGCAGACGAAACAGGAGAATTATTAGAGGTTATGTTTAAAGGTTACTACTTTCATCAAAGCCGCTGTGTCGGGTATTTTGATTGCGCCGTGTGCTTATGTGCTGAGCGTTAACCTAAACAACTTTATTTAAGGTTTTAGTTTGTAAAAATAAGCGCAATTCAATCTTGAGCTCATTTACGTTTTTTGAAACTATACAAGTAATAGCGCTAAAATAACCATTGTATTAATTTGATAGGAGTTAATTTCTAAACGGGCAACAAGTTTTTGACTCGTTATACAAATTATGTGCATGCATACATACATGTATTGCACTTGATAAAAATCATGAATTTCTGTCATTAACATTCCAATGTTATAAATAAGAATAATATAGACATATTTCTAGCAATTTACTGTAATGTTGTACACATGAATTTGACTTTATTACATAAAAAATACAAAAAGTAAGGTACATTATTAATTAATATATTATAATATAACATATTAATTAATTACATATTTATACTTAAGTCTCTAATGCTTTTACTGAACATTTTAGTAGGGTTTATCATGCAACCTGTTCTACAACTATATTAATGTACCTTTCAATAATCTATCTGCTATTAATATATCTAATAAAGAAATCTTGTCTACTTTAGGTAAACTTAGTAACAATATCACTACCTGTTTAGACCACATTCTTTAGTAACTTTATTATAAAGGATTGTCCTATCGTAATAATGTAGTCATACTATACTCTGTTCCATCTTATTTTGCATGAGAGCAGGTCATGATATTTTTTTTCTCTAGTGGTGTTCCCAATTGTCAAAATGACAAAAAATTCAATTTCACAATAGCGCAACGGGGAAAAGCAATGGGAACTCGGATTTATTTAAAGTACGTGAGAACTTAAATTACTGTTTCGCGCGCATATGAAGTATCTATTTGGTTTTAGGCACGGAGCATAATACAATAGGTGAACGCACGACCAGCTATCGCATGCATACATTCGGTTCTCAAATGCTCACATCGTGTGGATGAGAGAGATGCAACGTCGCGGCATATACGTACAGTAGCTCGAGTTGACGCGCCTTTGTTCTTAGATATTCCGACACTTCGCAAACATTATAAGATAAATTGTGCTTTTTATGTGATAATCGTACTCGTATCTAGGACATGCCCAATCCTTGTGTTCAAATTAGACAAAATACCGGTGTAATTTTTTTGCACAGAATTTGTGCATATTCTTAGGGCATACTACGTCTACACTACTACACATAGGTACAATTGACAAAATTTAATAATGTATGACACTTTGTAACAAGAAAATGATAGATATATTATACATACATAGAAGTACAGTACATTTGAGTATCGCTTCCTGCTGAAATTGTTTTTTAAATCTTATGCCGTAATAAATACAAGTTTTTTGTACCGTGAAAACAACGTTTCATAAAATTGAACGGTGCATAATAAAATTTAAGCACCGTGTAAAATTGTAATTCCAAAACTATTTAGGATTACAATAGCAAGAAAGCTTCAGTAGAACTGCCTGATAAATTCTGACGATCAAAAAATAATTGACTTGGAAGCTGCAGAATTATTTCAAAAATCCATGACTTGCCAAAATAATTTTTGATGACACGTTATAATTTAGTAGGCTTTTATTTGCATATAGCGATACAGATTTTTTAAAGTCGCTTTTTGCTTGAATTGTTCTAAAAATGTTATGTCAAGAAATATGTGTTTTGTTTTATTTAGGAAGCTTTCGTATGTCTATGTTTAAATATATTTAGTTCATCACTGGCATTGATAAAACTTTTGTTGCAAGAATTTTTGGCACGATACGTCAAGCCGGTTATCCGACATTTTTACAACTTTACCGTATGCTTTCAGTGTATAAACTTTTAAAACCTGCTATTTTTGGAGACTGCACATTTTACAACCGTTAGAAGGATTGCCTTTGGATGATTTTAAAGTAATTTTTGAACAACAAAAAGAATGCCAACAATTCTATATTGGGGAAATAAATTGAAAAATAACTGAAACTGGGGTACTTTCAAAAAAGTGTTTTAGATCCAGTGGAAGAAATATTTGAAAATATTACATATAAAATTGTTGATAACATTATTTATTATCTTTGTGAATTTATAGCAAAAAAATGTTTAACCTTTCAAAATGTGTTGCTTGCATCAAGGGCGTAGCCAAGATTTATAACAGGGGGGGGGGGGGCAAACCATGGTCCATGGTCGTTCAAAATGTAAAATTTTAGGATAAAAAGAAAAGGCAAATGAAAACAAAACTTTGAGATTTTAATTATACTTAAATTAAACTAATAACATTTTTCTTGGGTTTAAACTAAATTTATCAAAAACTTTCTTCACTATGCAGTCCTGATTTTTCTTCAAAAATTTTCGATGCACACTCATCAAACACAACCCAGTGAGTCTGTCATCACCCATTGTACTCCTGAGCCAGGTTTTTACCCTTCGCAGGGTACTGAACGATCTTTCCACGGTAGCAGTAGTGGATGGGAAAGCACTTAATATTAGCAGTGCGTGCCTTGTTGCAGGGAAAAAAACATTAGCTTCCTCTTCAATGTCCTTTAATTTGTCTTCTGCTAAATTCTTTTTCTTCCACATATTGTACCACAAATCTAATTCTGCAGAGACATCGCCCAACTTATAAAATTCCATGAAAGATTCTGCATTATTTTTGAAATCTGTTGAAGCCATTTAGAGCATGCTTGAAGGATGAAGATAAGTTAAAGCAAAAGCAGGTGTATTTTCGTTAGAGAATCTAGCATGAAGAGACGAAGTTAAAGAATCAAGATAGGGGATGATTATTGACCGCTTCTAGTATTCAACTGCAGACTCAGATGGTGGATTACTTCTGTGTACTTGCTTTTGAGTGACTCGTGGTACTGACAACTCAACCCCTACTTTCTCTGCGATATCAAGTGATTTTTTAAATAATTCATAAGAAACATTTTCGACATCTTGTCGATCTTCTTTGATTACATCTAGAATATCATCAATATGTTTCTTCACCATAACCAAATCCACACTTTTACCTTGTAAAACGTTTACAATGGGTTCCAAAATTGCAGAGTATCTTGCAATTATGTTTAAGCCTAAGATGAATGTTGGTTTAATAACTGCACAGTGCAATTGGTAGGCAGATTTTCTTGTTACATAGTTTCCTTCGACAGATCTAGTGCTTTAACAATGTCAGTGAAGCTTTCTGAAATTTTTTTTATGCTCTTATATTTTTCCGACCATCTGGTCTCACAGAGCCTTGAAAGACTTGGAATCGATTTCCTACGGGCTGGCGATTCACGAAAGAAGGTTATTGTGTCTTTAACCGTTGCAATTGTGTTTCTTCATCATAGAACCTTAATCCAATAGAAAGCTGCTCTTTTCCAGCGATATCTGCTGTTTTATCAGCCATTACAACATAAGCTTTTGCCCGTTTACAGTCTTCGATTATTTTTCTTTGATAACTTCACCGCATAATTGTATGATCTCATTTTGAATTGTTCGTGAGGTATAGACTGCGTTTTTTTGACATTTATCCAAGTGGTTTTTTAGCTTCTCATCACCAGAGCCAGTCCTCAAATTTAAAGGGTCAAAGAAAACTCCCTCATTTCCTTGTTTTCCTCTAAGCGGCAAATCAAGAATTCCACAAAATATTATGCATGAAATAATTGCTGACAATATTTGTTTATTTTCTTCAATCGTCTTATGGTGCCCTATTTGCAACTGGACATCAACAGGAGCATTTTCAAGAAATGCTTTTGCAGCAGCTGTTGAAGATTTGTGGTAATGGCTGCCAACGTGCTTTCTACAATCTTCATGTATATCCTTAAACTTCATGTAAGGTCTTACCATAAATGACCCCAAAACTCCTTTAACTGTAGCAATTCTTGGCGGAAATAAAACACAATACAAACATAGAGCACCTTTCAAACGACTTGAGTACACCAGCCATAGAGTATATTGATCTAACCAGCGATGGTTAAATTTTCTTTTCAAGTGAATCGCATCAGAAGCAAAATCGTAATTGGATGATGGAACCCAAGGGTTTGTCAACAATTCCTTCTTTTTTTCAGAAGGCAAGTTATTGGCACAACTAACATAACGACTAATGTCATTTTCATGGTAGCCATCGCGTTCTTCAGTTTGTTTAGAGGCCCCAGTTCCAGAGACAGCTTCATGTAGATTTGAAGAACTACTTGAGCCTCCTTCAAAAATAGATTCCGATTTTGATGTTCCGACCATTTTATTTTCATCTTCATCACAATCATTGCTTCCACTTCCACTACTGTCATCATGAACTTTTTCCGTTTTAGAGATTTTGACCTAAAATAATAACCTAATATCATTATTGTTCTTAGTCCCTAGTATAAAAATTAGTATAAAACAAAACTACCATGTAATGATACCTTATAATGTGGACATACTATATCCGATGTTAATATTTTTTCTCTAGATTAAAAACACAAAATGAAATCAATAGCACGTATAAAGTGCTGTTTGATCTTTAATAAGTGAAAATTTCAAGTTTTTATATTTAGTCCCATTTGAGATATCAGCTGTCAAAATCGGTGCATTATTGAATTTTTGTTATAATTAGAAGGCAAAGAGTCGGCATCATAATAATGAAAAATGTATAAAATTATATTAATAATGCACAGAATCTTTTGCCAAAGCTAATAAAAATTGTTTCGCAAAGATACAAGCAAAGAGTAAAGAGCAATTGGCAATTTTGTAAAGGGCTGCAATTGATTTTTTTTCCAAACGTTGCGATACAAATAATTTTGAACAAAAATTAACATCGGATATCACATATCTACATTATAAGCTATCATTACATGGTAGTTTTGTTTTATTTGGTGCTGGTCGAGCAACCAATTTTCAAATTTTTGGACCATTTCTAATGGAATGACTCTAAAGTTTTAATTAAAAATTTAATTTTCTACTGAAATTATTTAACTTACCTTTTCCTAACCAATTTCTTATATCCATTTTGTCTTTTCTGTGATTTCTGTCTCTTTATTCTGTGGTAAAACTATTGTTACTGATTTTCCCCCTTATTTCTCAGGCAATAATTTAACACTGATAACTATTCACACCAACTTTATTTAAAACCAATAAAGTTAACAAAACAACACAAATATTCACTTTCTCAACACTTTTTAACTATTCCGCTTTTAAATCTCGCGCCTCGCTTTCTATTCGCCGTATGCAACTTCGTATCCTGCACTATGTACTATACTGTACTGTCTGTCTTCGCGCCGGATAGGCAATTTTATATACCCTTTTTGAGCCTAGAAATTGCCAGAACATTCGCATCGCCGGTTCCCGTATATTTCTCACTTGTATCTCGATTTTTCTCGAAGAAAACCAGTGGCGTTTCGTTACACTATTAAATAGGACACTGTCGCTAGACAAGAGGACTTACACACCAACTCAATAGTTGTTGCAAAAAATATTGTCCTATGTTAGGATTTGGAGCAAGTTGTGTTTTAACCACTTGATAGTTTTGCACGAACTGCACTCGGGCGTGACATTTTTCCGTACACTGACGATCCTGAGTCTCGTTCAGGCAACTTTTGTTTTAACTTGTTGGTGCAGGTCTTGCGTACGTTATAGGAGTATTTATTTCGGATTCTGATGTAGGATTGTGTATTGAATGTTTCAAAATATTTCACACTAAAACTACTTATTGAGTAAATTTATTTTAATTAATTAATAGGATTAAAAATGTAGTTAAATGAAAACAAAAAAAGTGACAATTTTTTACCATTTTCTCAAAAATGTCCGACTGATAAGTGGTTGAATCGAACACTAAAAATTGACGTATCCTGAGAGTAAATCGAACACTCGTTTTTATCCAATTCTGGTGTGCACCAATGCATTAAATGCATAGATCGAAAACGCTATTAATATATATTTAGCTCTATGTCAGTTTTTCAAACAGCTTTGTTTTTTGCTGATGAAATATATTTTAGTGACAAAGGACACGCGAATAATTTTATTTATTAGAGCTTATTAATTAATTTTAAAATGTTCATAAAAGCAACCAAACGACCACAACAACAAACAAAATATATAAAACAGATAACAAAAAAAATATGCAGAACAGAAAAATATGTATATTTTAGATTTAATTTTTTGTTTATTAAAATTTTAAAATTATTTAATTTATTTTTGCTCTTCCAGGGGGGGGGGCAGTTGCCCCTCCCTGCCGTTCGCTGGCTACGCCCATGGCTTGCATAAAAACAACTTTACAAAAGAAACCCTAGTTTTAGTTATTCGTCTGAATTTACTGTTTTAAAATCTAGAGGTTAATTGAATCATACTTTTAATAGTTTAAAGAAAGTTGAAAATGTAGTAATGAAACATATTCATTCAGTAGATGTCTTCGAAAATACTTTAGATGAATTGTTTTCATCAGAAAATTCTTTTGAGGTTATATTCCCTTTTGAATGCACTTCTCATAGGTTTGAGGTTCCTTCAAAAGCAATATTCTTTTACATTTCTATTAGAATTAAACAATATTACAAACAAGAAGAAGAAAAACAAAACAAATTATTCATACAAAAAAGAAAGGAATTCCGTTTACAAATTTCTTAATAGAAATATTAAAAATGTTTTTGTATAATAAT
>JARFJB010001722.1:1117500-1135000 GCA_036346205.1 Vesta saturnalis | reverse complement strand
CTCGCATAATGGAATCACTAAAAACAATTTGATCGGCACATACGGAAGTGGCGTAATTTGTGTATCGTAGTTTGCCATGGCGGACAGGAGTGAGTATTTTCAAAAACATTGTTTATTATTAATACTTTTGCGTAGTATCGTTTGTAAAGGATTGAATATTAATTAATCAATTTTTGCGATTATTTAGAGGTTACGTTTCCATGCGACATATTTGAATGTATGTCATGATTGTGAGGGTTGGGAGTATATTGTGTTGAAACATAACTAGAGGACGTTTTGCACTTTTTACTGCAAAATTAAGTGGAAAAACTAATCCTGATGAGCTGAAAACTAATCCAGATGCTATTTACGATCTGTTGGATAAAATAGGACCCGATTTTGAATTTGACAACCACGATGATGATACTTGGGAACCTGAACCTGAAATTAGACCTGCTGTCACATCAGTTTCAGACAAACACGATAGTGAAAGTGAATCTTCAAACGAAGGTAGAAGTTCTTCTAATAAAATTTCGTGGAAAAAACAGAAAATTAATAGTAAACCAGCGCCAACTAACGATGGGGTTATTTCCGTAGATACTTTATTATTATTGTAATGCAAAATATAAACTCTCATTAATAGCGAAAGCAATTCCCAGGGATAGATTTTACATATTGAGTATAAATTTCCATGTAAGTGATGTCCTTAGTGTCCCTGAAGCAATTCGGAGGAAAATCATTTGTGGAAAGTACAGCTAATGTCGGATTTAATAAGAAATAGATGCAGAGTATTAGAAAGGCCTACTAATGGACCATTTTGAATTGATGAGCAAATGTTCCCCTTTACGGGTATGTGCAGTTTAAGACAATACGCTAGGTAAACCCAGACCGTAGGTCTGAACAATTTCTGGATTTCGAAATCTACCAAGAGGTAACAACATCGTTACAAAATAAAGAATTAGGCTTGAGCTTCAGTTGCAATAACTCTTGAGAAAACATTACCTGCCAACAGTTTTGTCCTTTTTGATCGTTATTTTTCTACGATGCCGTTACTACAGGAATTACGTGAGCTTAAAATAGAAGGCAAGGGAACTATCATGACTAAGATAGTAAAAGGATGTCAAATACAAAAATATGAAGGGAGCTGACTACGAACATTAATGACAGTTCAATATGCATTACCATATGGATGGACAATACATCTATTCTAATGGCTTCCACTTCTTTTGGAATAGAACCTCAGGCCACTGTTCCAAGATGGGACAAGTCAACAAAGAAACATGTGGATGTCTGCTGTCCAAAGGTTGTCAAGGCCTACAATGAAAAGATGGGAGGCGTCGATTTAACTGATCAAGTGATGGAATATTACAGAACATTCTTCAAAACCCCAAAATGGACTTTTGAAACCATTCTGCATTTATTTGAATTAGTACTCGTTAATAGCTGGGTGGAATACAGATGCGACTACAAAACTAACAATTATAAATCCAAAGTAACAGGGTGATTTAGGAGGAAATGGAAATGTTTTAAATACATGTGCAGTAGGTCAAAATAAGCTCATACGTTCTAATCCGATTTTTATTTGTTTCAGAGATACTTTGATTAATTGTAATTTAAAAAGTGAATAAATATTTATTACAAATCTAATAAAATAATAATAAAAACAAATAGCATTAATTCTTAACAAATTAAAGCAAGACCTTCCACTTCGATACACTTCTTTTCGCGTTTATAAATTGATCTAGTAACGAGTTTTAGCGAACGATGATTGAGTGATCTCAGTGGACAAGGATGTGGGCCGCCTCTGTCAATCCAGCGATCACCGAAATGGGTATTCAGAAAATTTTTAACATTATTTGAAAAATGAAGAGGTGCTGCATCATGTTTGAAGATAATACGTGGTCGAATGTTCAAAGAAACAATATTTCCTCTAAATGATCTCCTAAAAACTGTAAAAAACCATCCAATCTGAAAGGACCGAACAGCTGATTATGTAGAATGCCGCACCATACGTTAATACTAAACCAACGTTGAAAATAAATTGTGTTCTTGCGTAGAATGGGGACTTTCTTCCTTAAATCTATAAAAAATGTATAATGTTTAAAACACTTGGCAAATTTAATTTAACACCTGCCTTTATTTCACAAAATAAAGCAATATCTTACATTCAAAACTAAATTTAAATTTAGTAAAGAATCTGCAACAACGACTATTTATGAAATACACTGCAAAAATTGTAATTTAACCTACATCTGTACTCCCTTACAAAAATCGAATTACCCAGCACAAACCGGATGTTTTAGTAAAACCAAAAAGTACGGCTTTGCCTCAACATTCAGAAATTTTAAACATACATTTTACTAAAAGAATATTAAAGTTTTAGAAAAAAAAGTAACTATAAAAAAGACTTTTATTAGAAATGTTATACATAAAAGATTTTTATAATACTGAAAATTTTCTCCACACATGTCTACACACTATCGTATAAAATTAATCATTATTAGATATTGAAAAAAATTGAACCTTGGGAATTTTTTGCCGCTAAATTACGCGACGTATCAAAAATTGCATAGATATAATTGATCGATATGATTAGGATCTATGTATTGGTATTTTTATATCTTTGAAATATACAGCTCTTTCAGATATATTTGATAAAAATTGTGACGTTCGTCGACAAAACAAATTTCGGGCAGCTCTTGTCGAGTGTTGAGACCTTCAGGACCGCTTCACTATTTTGTGGATAAATGATTTTTAGAACACATTCAGGTTAAACGAGTTTTATTAAACAATAATGATATAAAATAAAATTAATACTAATTATGAATAACAAATAAACAAAAAAAGGACTCCCGGTAAATAATAAAAAGCAAATAAAATATGAATCTGGAGACCTTTCCAGATCGGGACAGCACTGTGTGGTTTTCAAATTTAATTGATATCAGAAATGTTAATTATTTCGGTAGTTATTAACGATGTTTTTCTGGGTTATTAGCAACAGGATTAATTCGGTGTGGAAATCAGGTGAGTACAATTTTATATAATTTTATTTAAAAACAACAGGTGTTTATCACATGGACCAGGAGGGGTGAAAAGCTATAGCTTGTACACTTGGGGTTTGATATATAGGGTAGATGATGAGGGACGTGTAGTTATGTGTACGGTAAAGATAGGGAATTACTATAATAGAGTCCCTCGACACCTAGGACGGATCATACTGGAAGATGGCGAAAGCCCTATGGAAGGAATACGTCCTCGTCCCACCACTGCATGGAAGGAACGGACTCGTCTACACAGAAGCCGAAAAAGCGGACGTGTTCGCTGAGATATTCGAACTTCAATGCAGCCCAGTACAAGAAAACACCGACCAGGACCACATCGCCGCAGTCCACCGCGCCGTCAGTACCAGCCTAGCAGAGGACACCGAGGACAACATCCGACCCACGACGCCACAGAATTGCAAGGCATCATCAAGAAGCTGAAGCCCACGAAAGCCTCGGTGTAAAGAACCAGCGTCCTGTACTATGTTTTAGAATAAATTATGTGCGGACCATCCTGTATGTAAGATTTCATAAGTTTACGCGATATTGCACAACAAATAATTTATTCATCACCGCTGACGTGTATTTCTAGAAACCGTAAGTTTCTGCACGTCAGAACGATTTTAACCAATCACGTAACGGTATTCCCCGCACGGTAGCCGCGAAGCCGCCCACAGATGCACCTTTATAAACTCGCGACGCGCATAGAAAAAAACTCCTTCAGTAAGGAGAGTGAATCTTAGTAGATTCAAGTTAAGCCGATATCCAGCAGCCGCCTCCGTACCGTTGACCGTTCCAGAAACCAGTAGCCGCAGCCGCTCCGTTTGCTTAGAGTAAGCACCGACCTGTTGTTCACCGACGAAGAGTCCTTCGCGATCGGGCGAAACGCGAACCTTCCACCGGGCAACCTAAAGTTCAATTCTGTACTGCTATTGATAGACACGTAAGTTGTAAAGTTATACATTCTGACAATTTACACTCAAACACTACAGACCGTAAATAATTCCGGGCTGAGCTCCAGGAGTTATACTACACTAGCACCTAGAGTAACGCAGGGTAACCCCGACGTAATACCAAGTACACTAACACCTGGAGTACACGAAGGTAGATCCCATCGTCACTCGCCACCACAAAGTACACCTAGAGGAACGCAGGGGTAGCCCCGACGTATCTCATCAACACTTGAGGGTGAAGGGTTGTTACAGGGCTGTAAGACCTACGACCTTTCTCTTAGTATATACAGTAAAGACAGGCCGTCGCCTACGTCTTCTGGGCATTACTGAAATCCGCTCGAAACTCACACATATCTCAGACAAACATAATAACCATACACGGTGTCTTTAAATTGCAGAGAATACCTCCATAACCTGTAGTATAAATTAGTAGTCCACCTAACCATCGTAAATACCTGGTGCGAGAACGTTTGTATACAATTAGAGATTACGTAGTATTCTATCTTTACGTAAACCTATTAGAGTAGTTTAATATTAAGTATTTTGTTCCCTTGATTAATTATAAATAATTAAACTTAGTATAGAGATCGTAATTAATTTAGTTAGATAAATAATCTAATTGCCTGATAACGATTGACAACTCATAGCTTGGTTATATTTGGAGAAGACATCCTGCTTACATCAGATTACTAACGTAACACTATGTTTTGTAATACGATTTCGGTTATTGTGTCCCGACAACACGGTACAAGGCACCCATGCACTATACTGGGACCGTAACCAAATTTGCCTTTAGGTAAGTATAGATTACAAGACTATCTTATTGTTCCAGAAGCGATTCGACCCATAATCGCTAGGATCCCAGACCAAGTCTATTACTGTTTTTTCTTATTTTATTATTGTAACCATCTAAATACATTTTACAGACCATCTTCGGTTTATTAAGTTACATGTTAAGCCCATCCTAGTACTAGAACAACCCGTTTAAAACAAACCCGATTGAGCAAAGCCGAGCAAGACCATCAAAACGCTTAGGTACCGGAAACCCAGAAGCCGACAAGTTAAAATAGTATGACTCACTAAAGGCTTATATCTACCATCATTCGACAGGCTGCTGAAATTTTGCCATTCAACGCCTCACTACAGATAAAGAAGCGGCACTTAGATCCAAGAAATTAAAACCGATCCGCCTACGTTCCAACAGGAAAATAGTGTAAGATCATCCAGACTACAAAATCGAAACCAACGATTCTTACGAATTCGCCTTCATTCGCCGACTTGACCCAGACAGCGCTCCGAGTCATAAATAGACATCCTGCATGTTGGACTCTTCAAGATGCTGAAACGCGATGATTCTATGGTAAATGATCCTACCTCAGCAGTCGATGCTTAACGAAACTATAGTCTTAAGAACACGCGGGTTTCTATTCGTACGATTTTTAATCTTTATGTTTCAGATTTCCAAACCGAACGAATACACGCCGACTGAACACAGTCCTGCGCATCAGACCACTATGCAAGATCTACAACGAGCAGCGGACGACCTGGAAGGATGGTCACTTCAAATGGCGCATCGGAATCAACTTAAAAGCAGTCCTGTTCACCCGAAGACACTGAGGCTCTGAAACATTCCATATTGCAGGACATCCAGATTCTAAGAATCGATTCTGCGAAGCTGATGGAACCAGCACGTCGCATCAGAAGAGATAACGCCTAGGCATCATCAAGATACGATGTATCGCTCATCGGAACAGCGTCTAACGACCGACAACAAGATGCTGATTACATCATCCGCCCGATGCTGACCTACGCCTGGAATGCATGGGCATGACTGACCGCCTCGTAATCAAGCGCCTTAGACCATCCAGAGCAAGTGTTGTCATCACCGACCCGGTTACGTACAAACAGGACCTCAGATCCGCCGATGTGGACTTCACTAAAAAGCCCCGCAGCCAACCAGGAGAAGGTACTGCGTCCATCCAAATCCGTCATCGCAGGAGTATTAAAGCAATTGGAACTTCTGACGCCAACGATAAAACTAGGCACAAGAGGCCGAAGATCCTGCTATGTTGAGTTAAATGAAATATGTAGTAGTTATATGCCTATTTATTGTTACATGTCTTAAGTTAGGTAGGAATGAAATGACATGTATATGCGATGCCCTGAATAAAGCAAGGTCCGATGAAGATATAGGGGGCATGTGCCCGGTATATCGTGGTCCTACCGATTAAAATGAAAATGAATGGTCAGGTCAGAATGGTTGATTTTCATGTGTGGGGTTACATGTAATCAATGGTTTATGCTGAACCTATAAATACACGAGACGAGTTATGGAATAGAATTAAAGATGCAGCCAATTCAATACGAAATACTCGTGCCACATTTTTTAAAGTCAGACAATCCTTAACTAAACGGTTAAATGCGGCCATGTGGCCATGATGAAAACATTTCAGTAGGTAGTCATTAAGCTTAAATTTAATTAATAAACTTAACTTCACAAAACTTTAAGGTTATGATGTAGGTTTTAGGTAAAAGAGTTCTCGTCAGTGGTTTTAGTTCAAGTTTATTCTAATATTGTCTTTCTTTTTATTAACTATCGTATAATACTTTATAAAAATAAGTGTGTCTTATTACTTTAATTTTTCTATCATTTCATTTTAATATTATTATCAATTATCAACTACGGTTAGGTAAATGTAAAGTACAACCTATACCGATACGGTGAACTAGTAAAATTCAAATATCTCGAAAACGGTTAATATTTTGAAGATCAACAAAGAATACCTTTTTTATACAGAAATGATGAAGCTATCCAAATTAAATAAGTAAGTTATAAATTAATGAGTGACAAAAAATTTGTAGCGGAATTCCTCTATTCAATATGGCGTATGTGGCGACATCTACCAGTTAACTAAAATACTCTCACATATTCTTATTTGTCCTTACTAAAACTACTTCATACCTATTAACAGTAATCTATTTTATTTTTTCACTTTAACATCCTGTATCTCAGTAAGGAGCAGACTTAAACCCATGGTTGTTAAGCAAAGTATTATTTTTGCCTCTGAACGTGTAGTGACAATTTGGCCCATTACTTATGAATCACCCTGTAGATATATATATATATATATATATATATATATATATATATATATATATATATACATACATATATAATATTCTTCCGCTTCTCGTTGAGGATCAAAATTACAAAGGAAATAATTTAAAGAAATGATTTTTGGACCACGGGTAGATATCAATAGATACTATATTTCAAAAATATTTTTGACCATACAGGGTGTTTCATGTTGTTGGAGCAAACTAAACATATATAGTTTAATGAAACACCCTGTGTATTATTAGATTTTTTTGGAGAGCCTTAAAATGCACTTTCATTTGATACCAAATTGTATGGGTCCTTTGGTTTTTGAGATATTCAATTGTTTTTCGAAAAGATTATCCTACTTGCGGTCGCCGCCACTGATTTAGTGGGCAACCTTCGTTTATTTTAAAATGACGAAAAATTTTTGCTGGTCCTGTAGCATTTTGAAATATCTTAATTTTCAGAATGTTCTTCCTTCAACTTCAATACATTTATTAACACGTCGCACAAAATTATTTTTCACTAACTCTAATGTCGGCGATGTGATATTTTGACAAGCATTTCTGAATCTTTCCTTCATATTTTCTGATGCGGTTGGAATTTCTTTATACACATAATCTTTTACGTAACCCCACACAAAGAAATCGAGTGGGGTTAGATGAGGAGACCTCGGTGGTCAAGAAATGGGTCCTCCTCGACCTATCCACTGATTTGCTTTCCAGTGGTTTAAAAATGTTAGTACGTCTCGATGATAATGGGCGGTTGCACCATCATGCTGGAAACACATATTTCCATAAACTGCTTAATTAATATTTTGAAGAAGATTAGGTAGCGCATCTCTTAAAATATTTAAACACCTCGCCGGTTAGAGTATCTTCAAAAAAATAAGAATCTATAACATGGGACCCAATAATTCCTCTTACGCATTTAGTGACCACCGATTTTGTTGGTCAACATGCCTGATCCAATGAGGATTTTCGGTGCTATAATAATGCATGTTATGTCTGTTCACTAAACCATTACTTTTGAAGGTAGCTTTATCACTAAATAATATAGAATTGAGAAAATTAGGAACTTCTGCAATTTTTTGCAAAAACCAGTTACAAAAATTTGTTCTTCATTAAAAATCTTGACCATATAGTTGTTGATGAAGTTCCATATATCCATGGTATTTATGGGCATTTAATATATTTTTCAGTTATGTACTTATATGAGGATTTTCTTGGATTGCAAGTAAATCTGTAAGTTGGTTTTCATCATTTGTCACTGCTTTATTAGCCACTTTCCGTTTTTTTTTCAAAATTAACACTACCCGTTTCTTCAAATCTTTGTTAAAAATCTTGAAACGCCTTAGGCCGTGACCTTTTTAATATGTGAGATCCATCCATGATTAGTACTTTAAAGTTACCTTCTAAAAATTTATCACAGTATCACAGTTCACAACTGAAAATTAAAATCTTAGAATCACCAATATAATCCTTTCCTGCAGTCATATACTGTGAGTGCATTACTGAAATGCTAGGTAAAAATTTATGAATTGTTTCCTCCCATTCATTTCTTAAATAAGTTATCATTTAAACACATTTTTGATAATGACAAACTTAATTGGTGAAGTTGTCACTATAAGTAAAGGGCAATCTTTTATATATTAATTTGCAGTTGCTAGTGCTTAAAAAGTTTTTCAAAATCCCATTTCGTTTTACATAACTTTTCTTTATAAAGTTTTCTAATATAAAGCGAAATAAGTGTAAAAATTAAGTAAATGTGATTGAAAATGCTCAAACAATATTATCAATATTTTTATAGAAGCGGGCAGTTAGGATTTTTTAAGTTGCCATGTCTATTAACATCTATCTGACATGAAGTTTGACATAGGTTATCGTTTTTGTTTTTACAATGTGAAATAAAAGATATACTACCCCACAAATTTTGTCTTTCAATTTTCACCTTCCAACCTACATGTGCATATGTAGGTATAGGAGGCTATGAAATCGATATTTTTTGAGTGCGTGGGTGCGTGTGTATGTATGTTGGTATCACGACAACTCCAAAACGATATTTTAGCTTCATTTTATTTCTCGTGGAGCTGCTTGATCTTATGAAAAATCCAGTGGTCGAAAAGGGGCGTTTATGGGGCGCATTTTTTCATTGTATATAGTACAGTGCGTTCGTAAAGTTGCGAATAAATTCAATTAAAATTTGAATGCGAGATTAGGAAGAAAACGCTGGGATCCGTCGACTTTTATTTTCAATTTAGAATTTTTTTACGTAAAAGTGAAATATACAGGGTGTGTGTCAAGAAAAAGATATGACGTCATTGACTTTTTTTTAATATCTACCTACATTTTTTATTTTATAATTAGAAAGGGTACATCTTTTTACATCCTAAATAAATATGAATGGTGTTTACATAAGGAAATATTGAATAAAAATTATCGTAAATATTAAAAATCTGAAAATTTCATTGTCAATGTAAGAAATCATTAAATTATACATTTTGTTAAAATTATTTTAATTATTTGCACGTTAGCAACTTGTGCTTAGTTTTTTGATAGGCGACAGCATTGTTATCGTGAGTTTATCTAGTAACCACATTACTGTTATTTTGTGAAATATGAGGCGATTAAGCGAACGTGAAAGAACTCAAATCCTGTGCATGCTTAGTTTCGGAGATAGGTCGCGCACTCAATCAGAAATGGTGGCGTTGTTTAATGCAACTCACCCTAATCGATCGTCCATTTGCCAAAGCATGGTAAGCAGAATTGAGGTCAAATTTCGAGAATTTGGACAAGTTCGGGATATGAGCAAATCTGGTCGAAAATCGATAAGTGAAGAATATCAATTGAACATTGTGTTAGCAGTGCAAGATAATTCTAATATCACCATTACGGACACGGCTAATAACATTAGTGTGGCGCGATCTACTGTGCATAAAGTGTGGAAGAGAGAAAAGTTCCATCCTTCTAAGGTATGCTTACTTCACGAGCTGTTGGATGATGATTTTGATCGAAGAAATGAATTTTGTGAACAAATGCAACAATTATGTTACAGTAACGCCAATTTTGTAAAATAATAATTTTTCCAACGAAGCAACATTTGCTACAAACGGCCATATAAGCAGATAAAATTGTCATTATTGGGAAATCGAAAATCCTCATAGGTGCACGGAATATTACACTCACAACCCACAAGAATTGAATGTTTGGTGCTGCATAGTTGACGGAAGAGTTATAGTTTCTTACTTCTTCGAGGTTACACTTACTGGTGCGAGATATTTAGACTTTCTCCAAAATGACGTCATCCCCGTTCGTTGTATGCGGATTTAGAAGAGCCCGATATGACCGCTGTGACCTCTTTTTTCAACAAGATGAAGCGCCGCCACATTATGTATTGCACCATGTACCATACTTGTTCGCGCTTATTTGGATGAAGTTTTTCTAAACCGTTGGATAAGTGGAAAAGGGACAATTGAGTGGCCAGCCAAATCACCAGATTTAAAAATCCTCTAGATTACTTCTTGTGGGGATACTTAAAGAGTAAAGGATACACGACGCGACTGGCCAATTTAGAAGATTTAAAAGCACGAATTCGCCAAGAAATTAGAAACATTACAGCAGATGTCATCGACAACGTTCAAAAATCATTTGTTAATTGCTTTGGCTATTCTCAGATTGTTAATAGTGCTCACTTCGAACTTAGTTCGAATTAAATTAGTGGAATCATTTTACAACTAAATTAGGGCTAACCTCAAAAAATTGTCTGTGCTTCAATACATATTTTATTAAATAATTCAATTGAATATTTTTATTAGAAATGATGCATGGTATCCATTTAGGTAAGACTTTTTCTTCAAAATGACCACATCTTCTAAACTACTCAGTATAATACAATGAAACCGTATATTGAAAGAATGGCCGAAGTGAGTTGAATCCAAATTTGAAATAACATATACAGGGTGCCTCATGTAAAAAATTTATGTTTGGCTCACCCTGTATGCACGCAACACCTTGTATAACCTAAAATAATTTTAAAATATGCGCTTCAGTTCTTTCTACTACACTTGTCGTACGTAAAAAAGATGATGTACCCTTTCTCATTCTGGAATAAAAAATGGGGGTTGATGCTTAAAAAAATGTCGATGGCGTTATATCTCTTTCTTGACACGCCCTGTATATTTCACTTTTACTTAAAAAAATTCTAAATTAAAAATAAGAATCGACGGGGTATATAAAAATATCATACAGATTTTAAAACTATAAATTATTTATGTTCTACACGAAATTCGGCGACAAAGTTCGTAATGTGAAATTTAAGTGTTCATTCGAATTTTTTCAATATCTAAATAAGAATTAATTTTATAGGAAAATGTGTATAATTTCTAATGATAATTTAATTTTACGTAACTTTTATATACAGGGTCCGCCTTTGGGAGCTGATCCTATGAGTATCTGCTAAACCAAACTTACTATAATTTTGAAAATTTGGTGACAGGTAATGATGTTAGGGCTAACTCATCTAAAATATTTTCACGTTCGTACCACTTCCGGTTATACCGGAAGTCGGTACTTAGTCGCTTATTTTAAATGGAACACCCCGTATATTAATACATTTTTGGATTCTATGTCGAATTTTAAGGTAAACTTGTTAAATAAACTAGATACGAAATTTCAGTCGTTTAAAAAAACATTTTCTAAAAAATTGACAGATGCGGTCTTAGTAATAACTCGTTAATTGTTCTGTTCCTGTCAAACAATTTGAATAAAACTTTGAGGTGTTGTAGGCAAAGGTTTATTGCAACAGTCTGCAAAAATGACATTTGTATTTTTCATAAAAATAAAATTATGAATGTCTAAACTTGACTATCAAAAATGCAAGTTACTCAAAAAATCAAATGGAAACCCTATTTTTATTACTCAGATCGATTTAACGTCAAAATTAAGGTAAATTTGTTTAAAACTTTATTTGCCTAAACGTAACAGTTTCATACTTATTATCAAAAAAGTCCCAATTTTAAAATTTGTGAAAAAAATGAGCTACATACTTAAATCTAGTATTCCTTGTTCGTGGTTACCAACGCTCTGTGGGTACTGATTTTTGCTCACATAGACTTTTGTTTTTAATCTAGTTAATATTTTTACATGTAAAATGTAAATATATTTAGCACATGCGGAGCAATAAAGCAGTGAAAATTTTATTTAAACGAAGAAAATAAAAAAGGATAAAAATGAAATGACACATTTACAAAGTAAGTAATTTAAAATGTAAAAACCGAAACGTACAATCACGCATACAAAAATCCTTTCGACCTTTCACACTGTAAATACCTCTCTTGTGTATTAGTTAAGTGGTTGAATTATTTTTAATATACGCTCATTATACCAAAGAATATCGTCATTATCGGGCCATTTCCATTTAAAGTCACAAGCACTTTTCATGTGCTGTAATTGTACACCGTCTTTTAAATCTGTAACCTGCTCAGGATACGTGATTCGAAAGGAATCTACCTAGATATAATTGTCTTATGACAATGAGAGGATCATGTAAGTGTTCAACCGAGTCAGAATCATCAACACTGTGTTTGTCGCTGACATTCGCTGTCATCAGAACTAGAACTTTCGTCTTCTTCAACTTCAAGCTTTTGCTTTTTTTTTGCACGTCATTTCTGGACAAAAGGGACGGCTTTATTTGATTATATCTTACTATGTAACCCACTTGTGTTTGGTTCTTGTTGTTTTGCCTTTTTGTCTGCATCTTGTTGCTTTTTCGCCTGAAATTTTTTTGGCCTTCTCTTCATCGGTTTTCAATCGCGCTTTTCTTTTTCAATTGCCTCTTATCAGGTAAGGATTGCTGCTCCTGTGCAAAGTTTTTTCGTCCTCTGCTAATTGGATTTGATGTATTTCCCTTTACAGGCTGAAATGTTTCGATGATCATATTCTCAAAAGTTTTCTTAACGGGATTGCTTAAAACGGTTGACTTGGCTTGCATTGAATCAGCAGTTGTAGTTTGGGAGGAGGCTGAAGGTTTACTTTGGGATTAAATTCCAATATCAACAATGGAATTTGGCAGGGAGGAGTGTCTGGTGGTTTCGGCTGTTCAGTTCAGCTGAGCTGATTAATTCAGCCGCGCTGGGTTATTTGCTGGAATGCTTTCTAAAGCTTTGACCATAGATCTTGTTTGTTGGGCCAGGTAGTATGCTATCAGGTCATTTGGTTTGAATTTACAGTTTTGTTCAACCATTTTTCTATCAGATCCCTTTAAGGTAGAGTTAGTTATACATTCCTGTACCTTTGAAACCATTTATAATATTAATTACGAGTGTTTCATCATAAAAAGCAGTCAAAATCTGAACGAAATCTTTTTGTGGTATCTTTTTCATGGATGCTTCCATTGCCATTGAGTTAGTTTTCTATCCCAGGCGGTCTGTATACTTTGAAATACTGCTACGTCCACAGGTTGAAGGATATAGGCCATGCGGGCCGATAGTTTTAATAGAATACTGCTGTTTCAATAAGTTCCAAAGTGATGGCTGACGTGGTCAAGTAAAACAGCTGGTCTTCAGAAAGTATGTTGGTTAAAACAACTTTTTAAACCACATACCCGCCTATCCAACCTCATTTTGCATATGCTACACGATGAGTTTTGTCATTAACACAACTCTACAATATATTGTTGCCTTTTAATACACATAACATTGGAAGTTTTTCTCCAGCATCTGACATAGTGCCTAAAACTAAATTGGCTTTATTTCGTTTGTTTTGACATAAGGTTGAACCAAGTCTAAGACTTCATCTCTACATAAACCAAAGCCATTTTGCTAATAGACGAACGCAATCTGTTAATTGTTCTTCGGCCTGAAGCGTTAATTGTATTCTACCACATCCTCCTACACCCCTTTGCGAAATGATTCCATAATCTCAT
The DNA here is from genome assembly GCA_036346205.1 of Vesta saturnalis. Taxonomy (NCBI): domain Eukaryota; kingdom Metazoa; phylum Arthropoda; class Insecta; order Coleoptera; family Lampyridae; genus Vesta; species Vesta saturnalis. Next base: position 1,121,006 of record JARFJB010001722.1, on the reverse strand, counting down.
GTTCCATCCACATGGTGTCAAAGCGTAGTTTAATGAGATTATGAATCGAGAATCTTTAAGACTTGGTTTAATTATCACCAACTTATGATTCTTTGTAAAGGCAGAACTTTATTATTTTCAGGAAGGGGACGTATTTTTCAGACAAAAATATTTTGCTTAGTTAAGCTTACCTTTACGGTTAAAGTTGACGAACTTTCTGCACAGTTTTATAGTTTCACAGTGAACAAGTTAAAACACAAAAATGAGTTCTATTGTTAACCAACGATAATCGAAATACGAAAGCTCTAATGGTTAGGACGTTATTAATGAGAATGATAGATGAAAGATCCGAGGCATTCAAAAGAATGCAATAAAAGAAGATCACGGAAAACTTGAGGAAAGAAATGGAAGAGCGTTGCAGAAAGGAGAACTGGCAGAAGCAGTTAGCAAAAACAAAACGGAACAGATATGTTCACGTATGAAAGGAAATCGAAAGGACAGATTAAAGAAGAAGGGAAAAAAAAAAAGAGAGAAAGAAAGAAAAAAAAGAAGAAGAAGAAAAGGAAGAGGAAAGAGGGAAGAGAAAGAGAGAGAAGAAGAAGAAGAAAAAAAGGGAGAGGAGAGGAGAAAGAAAGGAAAGGAGAGGAGAGGGAGAAGAGAGGAAGAGGAAGGGAGAGGAGAGGGAGAGAGAAGAAGGAGAGAAGAAAGAGAAAAAAAAAGGAGAGGGAGAAAAGAAGAAAGAAGAAAAGAAAGAAAAAAGACACAGAGACAGGAGACAGAGACGGACACGGACACGGACACGGACACGGGCACAGACACAGACACAGACACAGACACCGACAGACAGACACAGACACAAACACAGATACAGATACACAGACATACATACAGGTAGACCCACAGACATGAACATTTTAAAGCGATTGTGCAAATTTATTTGAAATTTGTTGGATGTAGAAGTAAATTAATCTTTTAAATATTGAGCCCCGAAGGTTTAAGTAACTCATCAGACGACGTGTTGTTTCAACTAAGGCAAAAATTTCATTCAACCTATATTAATATCGTTTCTAACGTAGTTTCTTTGCAACTATTATCTTTCAGACAAGGTTTTAAAAATGAATAGCGATCGTTGACTTCTGTTATGGAGCTATTGGACTTTATTTTAATGATAAATTACTCATCATCCAGCAGGTTCACTGATATAATTACTACGTGTTTCTTGTTTCTAACTATTCCAGTTTCAGTAGCATCCGCTGAACGTTCATTTTCTAAGTTAAAATTAATAAAGAACTTTTTGTCAAATTCAATGGGTGAGGCAGATTATCGTCTCTTACTCTTATTTCAATAGAAAATAGGATAGCAACAAAATTAGACGTTTCAAAAATAATTGATAATTTCGCCAGTTTAAAAGTTAGAACGAAAAAGTTTTGATATGTTTTGTACTCTTGAATGTGTTACTACTCCTTTTACTTTTTTTTATATTTTACTTATATTATGTATTAATTTAGATATTGCATAATAAATTTTTTTGCAAATTTTTTTATACGTAAAAGGGTCCACAATGAATTTTGAACACAGAGCCAAATTTTAAGTTACGGCGTTAGCAATAGTGGTACTTAAGAGAACTTAATCTCACTTACTTATTGCCTTGTGCAATTTCGTATTTACCATACAAATACTTTGTATTTTTGTTTATGATGTATTGGAAAATTTTTCTCTGATTATATCACACTTAATATGGTATGACTCCAATTAAACTATTTGTATGAACTCTGAACTTAAAAGTAGAATCTTACAATAAGACTTAAATCATACTTATAAAAAAAAACGTGACTATAGTTTTTTTTAGTTATGTCTTGAGAAAAATACAAATTTTGGGTAAATGTCGTTCCTGATTTATGTCAATTTATGGTCAAGAAATAATATTATTGCAGCTAACCAATAGTTCCTCATTTTTTTCAACATTTAGTTATGATATAAGTAATACAAGCTTATGATCAGTGTTTATGGATCAATTACTTCAAAATGTAGTGTAATGGTTCAATACTTATGTACGTTATTTACGATAACATTTTACACTTATAACACAAAATTTGACCTACATCTTACCTAATCATTTTCTGAACCGTGTCATAAAATTTTGTTCAGTCCATCGGTAACCGCTAAATGCCTGTCTTGTTAATTTTTAGGAATTTGTTAAACTTCTTTTAATGATGAACATATTTTAGCATGTGATCCAATAAGTAAAACTAAATTAAGTTTTTAGTAAATCAAATTTTATAATAAAAATACAACATTTATTATTTTCTTTAGTAAATTACACTTACACAAGTTGCCCAAATTTTAAAGCAACTAATTCCACATCACGCTATTTTTAAATGGTACCAAATTTGATTTATGTTAGTTAATTTGATATAAAAATCATGTTCTTCCGTCTTGCTTGTAATTTATAATAGGCAGTGAGTACTTATGTAATGATACCCGTATTACTTGTAGGTATGCAATTTAAGTGCTGTCACGGCAGTTCACACACCTTTATTAAGCTGCGATCACGATTTTCGCTTCCTGATCTCCCCCTATTTGGCACGAATACTCATCGATCTCTCGATATTAATATACACTTTGATTATAACAGAACATTAAATAAAACAAACAAAAAAATCAATGTGAAGATTGTTACATTCCCATGATGAATTTTGCTTACGGGTAATTGTTATCTATAATTAGTTGTAAATGTAAAACATCTGTCAGATTCAAGGTTGAAATGTACGGATATTTGATTGTCTTCCGGAATGTTGCGTTATTTTAAATCGATTGGTTATAGATGTGGTCGTGGTCAGTATATAAAATATTGACAATATAAATTATACCCAACTGATAAACAAATCTGTCCTTTTTTATATACTTGAACCGTTTCTTTTACGTAGTTATTCAACTGCTCTATTTAATACAAAATTCGATGAAATGGTTTTGTTTCTATAAGCGGCCACTTTGTAGTCAAAAGTTTAGTAATATGTAACTCAATAAACAAAACTTTACGTAAAAAACGTGTTTATTTAAGAGTAACCGTAAAATAACTGTAATTGATTATGACATTTCTCGTTGTTAGAGTTCGTCCGTTAGAGGGCATTTGTCAACTTCAACGCAGTTTAATAAGATCTAATTTACTAAAAATTTAGCTGTTATGAAAGTAAAGTTAGATCATATAGTTGGTTTTATACGATAATCAAACTGATATATTAATAGCAGTCTTATGTTTGTGTTTTCATACTTCATAAATTTATTTTGACATCTGAAGCAATTCTTAGAGCTATTATCATTTGCCGAGGACGATAACTGCAATTGTTATCGAAACGTTTACATTTGTATTAATATAAATGAAAAAATACACGATTTAATACCCAAGAGGCAAATAGTTTAATTTTGTGTGATAATCGTGATAATTTACCTTTTCATATTTTAGCACACACGCACACGCACACACACACGCACACACACACACACACACACACAAACACACAAACACA